>JAESUZ010001241.1:1200000-1537500 GCA_017311185.1 Proteles cristata cristata
TTCGAGCCCTATGCTGGGTGCAGAGATTACATAAAAAAAATAAAATAAATAATTGAAAATATATATTAAAAATCATTTAAAATGGGAAGCAAAAAGGAAAATCAAAGATCTGAGTAAAGACTTAAACACAAATACAACTATGATAGTTATTTAAAAGAGCAATGGGGCGCCTGGGTGGCTCAGTCTATTAAGCATCTATTAAGCATCCAACTCTTGATTTCAGTTCAAGTCATGATCTCATGGTTTGTGAGTTTGAGCCCTGCATCCGGCTCTGTGCTGATGGTGTGGAGCCTGTTTTGGATTCTGTCTCTCCTTCTCTCTGTCCTCACCGGCTTGCTCTCTCTCTCAAAATAAATTTAAAAAATAAAAGAGCAATGAAATGTGAAATAAACATTTAATAAAGATTAAGCAGTTAAATTTGAGCATATCCATACAATGTGAGAGATATTAGAAGTTTTGCAGAAGAATATTTACATACATGAGAAAATATCTACAAAATATTAAATGAAAAGTTATAATAGAATAATCTATACAAAGCTATCTCAGTTCCTAGAAGCAATGTGCCTAAGGAAAAAAAATGCAAGAGGAAGAAAAGGTCTGGAACATTGTATATATACTAAAACTTAAATGGTGGTATTCACTGAGTGGTAGGATTACAGATGACTTCTCTTTTGCCTTTCTATGTTCCTTCTAATGCTCTTTTACAAACCCAAATTATTTACTCATTTAAAAAGTTACATTTTTAAAAGCAAAAGCCAGAGAACAAAATTGGATGAGGCACAGCTAAAATTTTACCTTTCGAAAAACTGAAACAGTTTGATTTTTCAACAAAACAGAAAGTACCAATAAAAGAGTAATTAATGCCCATGACTGAAGACAAATTTCCAGTCAATAATAGTTCTTAAAATACATAAACAAATCAGTGCTACAAAAAAAAAAAAAAAAAGGAATTAGATGAAAATTAGAATAAGATCAGTGCCGCTACAACCAGTATTGCTAACTACCGCTTTAGAATTCTTAACCTACTTTTCCCTTATCCAGGTTGAGGCGGAAACGATTTGAAACGCGCAGCTAACAAAAGAGGGGTGTATGTTTGTGTCTGATGACTGTGGTGGGGGCGGGAGATAACGCCGCCGAGAAGGCCAAGGTCAGGGGACGCCTCTCTCCCCACCCCACCCCCGGTCACAACGGCCTCGTTATCTTCAGAAGTTTAAAATTGATGGCTTCTATTTCGTCAGTGGGGAAAAAAAATCGCAGTATCTTGGTATATAGATCAAGGGAAACAAAGATGCCTTATTTCTGTTACTTGGGATGCAACTTCTTCCTACCAGTACTTTAAGAGGAAAGTAAAGCTAGCGGGACAGACCTTCCTTCCCTCCCACCACCACCACCAGCAGCAGCAGCAGCTCGGGACTAATCAAAGTGGGGGGCTGTTGGAAATTGGCCCATGGAATTTTCCGCAGGAAATGTTTCTCGGGCTGGAACGCGCGCTCCGGTCTAAACTACCTGACAAGCCTTCGGAAGTGAGGTGAGGTGCCGGGAGAAGTAAGAACTTCCGCGGACGTTATCTCGAAGCCGCCGGCCCCGGCGGGGCGAAAAGGAGAGGGGAGCGGGCGGAGGTGTGCGGAGGAGCCGCGGGGGCAGAGCGGGGCGCTGGGCGCCGAGCCCGCGGGGGGCCCCGGCTGCGGGCGGGGAGGACGCGCGCGCCTGCACTTCGTAGGCACCTACAGCGCTCCAGGCACTAGAACGGGCGCTCTCGTGTGAGCCAAGTTTTAGTGAAGAAGCTTCCAGCTCGCACTGCAGCTTCCTCTTGGGGAAATTTCTGAAGACGCTCCCTCTTCCCCTGCATCCACAAATCTAAAGGGGACGGATACTGCGGCGGCAGGCCGGGCGGCTGGAGAGCTCCAGGTGTCTGCAGCCCCGAAGGAAAGCGCTTCGAAGGCTCGCGGGGTTCAGGCTGCCGAGCCCCGGACAAGCCTTGAGTTTATTTACTCGGGAGCGTTTACCCAACTTTTCCTGAGCCCGCACTCCCTCCCCCGCCCTGCGAGCCTCGCAGATGAGTATCCATCTACCCGACCGTTCCTCTGCTCCCTCACGAAGCTGGAGAGCGCACGGGTCCCCATACTAATAAAAGAGCAAGCATGCGTACGTCAGCCAGGCACTTTTAGAAGCGCTTTTAACTACCTATTAACTCATTAAAACTCACAACCATTGTTGTCCCCATTTTAGAAGTGAGGAAAGTGAGGTTAAATCACTTGCCCAAGATCAAGATTCGAACCCAGGAAGCCTACTCCGGATTCAGAAGCCGCTCTGGGGAGGTCCCCTACTTCCAAAGTCTTCCAGAACTTCGGGGCGTCTTCCCCGTGCCTTGCCTCCATTCCCCCCCACCCCCACCCCCCCATCGTCAATGCCAGGCTTCTGCAGCCCGGGCGGGTTTGGGCCCACTGGATGTCGGCGGGCACCGGGGGCGCCGCAAAATGCGCGCGCAAGGCGCCTGCCCTCTTCAGGCTTGGACGCCCGGGCCGGTGCGACACTCACCGTCCTTCCGGAGCGGCGCGGGGCCGGGGGGCGCCCTCAGAGGCAGCGCCAGCGTCTTGGAGACCGCCCTGCGGAGATACATCGCGCCCGCTGCCCGCCGCGCCGCAGACTCTGCCGCCCCGCGCGCGTGCCAGGCGCGGGAGCCCTGGCGGGCCCCGCCCCGGGGAGGAGCGCAGACCCCCGCCCCGCGCCTCCCGCGCGGGCCCGGGGAGCTGGGGCGCCGCTGGTCGCGCGCTTCTCCCTTCTCCAGCCCAGTCTCCGGACTGTAGCTTTCTCTCGTGTCCCAGAAGCTAGCTGAGCGCGCCTTAGACCAGGGATTGGAAGCCGAGAAGTCAGCATCACCTGCCTGCCCCGTATTGTCCGTATGAGTGGAGCTCCACATAACAGGCTGGGAATGTTCAGGAATTCGCGTCATGAATACGATAGATACGGTTTATCATGCGGGATATCTGAGCCCGTTTTAAGTCACACAGTCCGTTAGCTTTCCCTGGAGTGGAGAGGCTAGCGGGAAGTTTCCGGAGATAGAGTCAGGAGAGGGGTAGCCTTGGCCTTCCGTTAGTGCAGTGGGTGATGTTCAGAATCCTAAGAAAACTCCCAGGTAATAGTTGAATCTCTAGGCAATTCACTGTTATAAAGCCTTAAATATAAACTCCAAAAATGCTGTCTATTCCTCTCTTGGATGAGAAATTCGTATTTCCATATGAATCAAAAATGCAGGGGCGCCTGGGTGGCTTAGTTGGTTAAGCGTCCAACTTTCGCTTAGGTCATGATCTCGCGGTTCGTGGGTTCGAGCCCCGCGTCGGGCTCTGTGCTGACTGCCAGCTCAGAGCCTGGAGCCTGTTTCAGTCTGTGACTCCCTCTCTCTCTGATCCTCCCCTGCTCACGCTGTGTCTCTCTCTCTCTCTCTCCTAGAAATAAATAAACATTAAAAAAAATTAAAAAAAAAAGCTGAATTATTAGTTTCTTGCCCCAGATTTCAATTTCTTGCCTCATTGGGGCTATAAGAATTTGTCATGATATGAATATGGAAACCAATAATTTATGCTTATAGCATTTTCTAAATGATTAATTTTTGGACGATACATTTCCTTCTATAATATTCCCTCATGGGATCGCTGGTTGGCTCAGTTGGTTAGGCATCCATCTGGCTCTTGATTTCACCTCAGGTCAGGATCTCAACGTTTGTGAGATCCAGCCCCACAATGTCCTTGCTGACAGCACAGACCTGCTTGGGATTCTCTCTCTCCCTATCCTTCTGCCCTTCCCTTGCTCAGGTTCTCTCTTAAAAATAAATAAAGCATTTAAAAAAACTATAAAATATTCCCTAATATATGTTTGGCACTTGATAGTTTACAAAGCACTTACACATTACCTCCTTTAATTCTCATTTCAGCCCTCTGAGGAAGATGGCAATTATTACCTTTGGTTTGGTGGTAGGGAGGAATGTCCAGGGACTTATGGTCATGAATTTTTAAAAAAGAACATGATCAAAGTTCTTCTAGTTTCTTTTTTTTTTTTTAAATATTTATTTATTTCTAGGAGAGAGAGAGAGAGAGAGACAGACTGAGCAGGGGAGGGTCAGAGAGAGAGGGAGACACAGACTCTGAAACAGGCTCCAGGCTCTGAGCTGGCAGTCAGCACAGAGCCCGACGCGGGGCTCGAACCCACGAACCGCGAGATCATGACCTAAGCGAAAGTCGGACGCTTAACCAACTAAGCCACCCAGGCGCCCCAAAGTTCTTCTAGTTTCAAGTTCTCTTGCATGTTATAGGCACATTTGCTCATTTGCTATGTGAATAAACACTCCTCAGAGGTTCTACTTCTGTGCTCAACTCTAATAATATTTAACATACTCACAATTGAATACAAAGTCAGAACTTTTTTAAAAACATTTTTAATGTTTTATTTATTTTTAAGAGAGAGAGAGACAGCATGAGCAGGGGAGGATCAGAGAAAGAGGGAGACACAGAATCTGAAGACAGGCTCTAGGCTCTGACCTGTCAGCACAGAGCCTGACGCGGGGTTTGAACCCACGAACTGTGAGATCATGACCTGAGCTGAAGTCAGACGCTCAACCGACTGAGTCACCCAGGCCCCCCAGAACTGGGTTTTTGATACTCAGAGTAGCTGGCTATCGCTAGTGATTAAACACTTAATAAGAGTATTAGGTAATCTGTAGTTATTAGTATATGTGCTGCCGAAGCGAGCACAGTAATCTATAGTTATTGAATCACATTTAGATTTCCAAATAGCACAAGAAGGGGTTAGTACTCCACCAAGAAATTGGTAGTCCTGAAAGTAGCAAAATGCAGGTGAGTGTACTTACTATCTTGACCAGCATCAAATACACGTTTTCTGGCAACTAGGTATTAGCTACCTAAATGAATTAATGCATGCATTATACTTATTTAATGTGTTGGAAGCTCCCCTAAAAAAGGATTCTTTCTAAGTAAATACTTGTAAATGATGGTGACTCTCAGGACACTGTTCTAGGCTCCTCTTCAGAACCCCATTGTATACTCAGAGTCTGGGTATAGTTGGAGGTCTTCTGGATCACCCCCAGGTTGCATAGTATCTACCCAATCTCAGTCAAACTGTGTCTGTCAAAATGCTTGCCAGATGTTAGGAACTGTGCTAGATGCTGGAGATTGGTTATTACTTATTTCACAAGGCACTGTTCCAAGGCATTATCCAATGAATAAGATAAAATTTCTGCTATCACATAGATGTTTTTAGTTGCAGATAAATGAGACACGGAACCAGCATCTTTTCTCAGATATAGCTAGCAAGTCCACTATCAATGGGGCAAATGATCACACAGGAATCTCTGATCAGATATTAATAATAAATGTAATTAAGGGCTTTGTTAAAACCAAACTAGTTGTAACAATGCAAACCAATTGGTTTAAACAATGCAAGAATAACACACATATATAGGACTTTAGAAGCTTTTCCCAAAATATTGTCAGTTCCATTTTTGTAGTTCATCTTAACAAACCCAAGGGATGTTGAATAATGTTGATTATCCTTTTTAAAAAATTTTTTAAAATGTTTATTTATTTTTTTGAGAGACAGAGTGCAAGCATGGGAGGGGCTTAGAGAGAGGGAGACACAGAATCGGAAGCAGGCTCCAGGCTCTGAGCTGTCAGTACAGAGCCCGATGTGGGGCTTAAACCCATGAACTTCAAGATCATGACCTAAGCTGAAGTCGGACAATCAACTAACTGAGCCACCCAGGGGCCCCCATTATCCTTTCATCACGTGAGAAAGCTGAGGTAGAATAATACTGTGGTTAAGAGCATGAGTTTGGGAGCCAGACACCCGGTCTATTTTCCTGGCCTGAGTAAAATGTGGACAGTTACTTTATTCATAGGGTTGAGGTGAGCTCTAAAATACATTAGGTATGAAATATGCTCAGCTAATTGGAAGGGGCAATGGTAGATTCTGATTTCCAGCCCAAGCTGGAGCTCAAGGCATACTTTACCTTTACCATATTCTGTTGTCTCTCAATACACACAGGACAGGATCCATTGTATACCACTCTCTTATTATCTGGCAAGATCTTGTGGGGAGTTTATCATGTCCTGTAGGTTGGATGTGGCTATCCCAGTTGGGAAAGGCAAGAACTGAGAGATAAACTGTGCCACTCTCCAGATCCTTATCCACCTTAGTTAAAAGTTCAATGCCTCTTGTTTCCTCTTTTTTTTTTTTTCACGTAAGCACCATGCCCCCAAGTGGGACTCAAACTCACAGCCCCGAGATCCAGAGCACTAAGCTACACTGACTAAACCACCCAAGTTCCCCCAGCCCAATACCTCTTGGGTCAAAGGGAATTTTCTACCCATTCTACTGCTCCTGCAGAATATGTGGCTTTCCATTTTGGTGGCAAACTCTTTCATATCTTGATGAAACACTTCCCCAGAGAGGACATGCCCATGGGTTGTCAAATTTACTCTGTAGCAAGCCTTTTCTCTTAAATGCAAGATAATTTTAACACAGGTCTTCAGGATAGAACACTCTGAAAAGTTCAGACAACAATTTCCCACTGTTAAGTCACATTGTTCATAATGCTGCCCATCCTTGACATTTTTCTTCGTCTGGCTGGGAAAACAAGAATCAAGGGTCAGGGATAATTTGGCTTACCATCTAATCAGAATTAGATGGGGTCCAACTATACGACTTCCTAACTTCCTATAATTAAGTGTGATTATATGGGCTCCATCTAATTGTGACTGTTGACAAAGAAGATACTAGTCTTGAAAACAATCTGTTAAAGGTCTTCTACTGGAATATTAATCCTACTTATCAAGGCTTAAGTGCTATAAGTTAAAAAGCAACCTTCAAAGATTAAGTGATTTCCTGGGCTCCACCAAAAGTTAGAGACAGCTTTTCCTGTCCTTTTGTTTTGTTTTGTTTTGTTATTAAAAAAATTTTTTTAGAGAGAGAGCAAGCATGCACACACAAACAGGGGAGAAGGCAGAGAGGGAGGGTGGTGGTGGCTCCATACTCAGCACAAGTCTAAAGTGGGGCTCAATCCCACACCCCTAAGATCATGACCTGAGCCAAAATCAAGTAGACGCAAAACTGAGAGACCCAGGCACCCCACACCTTTGCTTTTCTTAATACCAAATTCTTAGGCTATCATCTATATTTTCAACAGATCAATATAAAGTGAAGCAACTTAGAAGAGTATCTACAGAGACAAATGGACAGATAAGCACCCTTTTGATGGCCTAAAATATTTAGATGAAATGAAAGGGAAAGGTAATCAAGGCAGTAAATACTTAAATTATTCTTGGAGGTCATTCAGTACACTTCCCATCTATTCATTCTCTCATCTGTGGTATAATAAACATGATTCCCTAATACTTCTGTATAGTTTTCCTGAGGTTACCGTAACAGGTTACTGCAAATTTGGATGGCTTAAATCAACAGAAATAGATTCTCTCAGTTTGGTGCACTCAAAGTCTGAAATCAAGGGGTCAGCAGGGACACGTATCCTCTGAAACGCATAGAGGAGAAGACTTCCTTGCCTTTTCTAGTTTCTGAGTTTGCTGGTAATCCTCGGCTTGTAGACGTATGATTTCAGTCTCTGCCTGCATCATTACACGGCTGTTTTCTCCCTGTGTGTCTGTGTCTCTTCTTCCTCTTTTTTTAAAATAAGATTTTATTTTTAAGTAATCTCTACATCTAATGTGGGGCTTGAACTCACAACCCTGAGTGTTGGGAGCTGTTTCTGAACTCATAGGTTGAGAAAAAACTCCTTGTGAGGGTTAAGGTAAGTTGCACGGACTCTTACCTCAGATGGTGACTGACATCCACCTCCACCCAATTGTTTCTGCTTGAGCACCCACCCCCAAGGCACCTTGTTGATTGGTATTAGGAGTGACACATTCTGGCCTTGATATGCTGATTGCACTTTGTGAAGGAACTTACTGTAGGGACTTCATTTGTGGTTATGGGTGCAACATTGCGTTCCTGAAAGACCAGTTTTTCTTAATACCTCCCATTAAGCGATAAACAGGCTATTGACCCCTGCTCACAAAGAACTAACTTCTGCCTTTACTATGCTAATGACACTTCTGGGCTGTTCCCCATACACCTATGCATATCAATGTTCTGGAAAATTTTTACTGATATAAAGGATTTATCATCAGAATGCCACTTCTGTGCCATCCCCCAAACACTAAATCATAAAATAAAGTTGAATCTCAGACAGTGTGGAGAGGCCTGGCTGTGACCAGAAAGAATATCGTGCCTCTCTCATCCCTCCCTCGCCGACACCTTCCATCCTTCAGGGACCCCTGGACCTGCCGGAGCTGGACTCTGGCATCTGAGATCAAGAGTCACAGGCTCTTCCAACTGAGCCAGCCAGGTACCCCTGTGTCTGTCTGTCTGCCTGTCTCTTTTCTTAACTTTATTTCTAAGAGAGAGAGACAGTGTGAGCAGGGGAGGGTCAGAGAGAGAGAGGGAGACACAGACTCTGAAACAGGTTCCAGGCTCAGAGCTAGCGGTCAGCACAGAGCCCGACGTGGGGCTCTAACCCACAAACCGTGAGATCATGACCTGAGCCGAAGTCAGATGCTTAACCGACTGAGCCACCCAGGTGCCCCTGTGTCTCTTTTCATAAATATACCAGTCATATTGGAGTAAGGGTCCACTCCTGTATAAACTCATCTTAACTAATTATATCTGCAATCACTCTATTTCCAAGTAAGGTCACATTCTGAATACTGAGGGTTAGGACTACAACATATCTTTTAGGGGGACAAAATTCAACCTATAATTTCCTATACTTGCAGCTAAGCGTATATAGCCTGTTCTTTCCATGGCAACTTAAAATAATTTAGGCGCACCTGACTGGCTCAGTCAGAAGAGCGTGCAACTCTTGATCGTGGGGTTGTGAGTTTGAGCCCCACATTGGGTGTAGAACTTACTTAAAAATAAATGAATGTGGGTCACCTGGGTGGCTTCGTAGGTTGAACGTCTGACTCTTGATTTCAGCTCAGGTCATGCTTGTGAGTTCAAGCCCCACATCAGGCTCTGTGCTGACAGGATTGAGCCTGCTTGAGATTCTCTATCTCCCTCTCCCTCTGCCCCTCCTCTGCTCATGCTTTCCCTCTCCCCCTCTCAAAATAAACAAACATTAAAAATTTTAAGAAAAAATAAAAAATAAATGAATGAATAAGTGAATAACTCACAGATACTAAATCTGAAAAAAGGTCTACCTGATATTGAGCAAATAAACTTGATGGTATTTGACGGGATATTGTCTGCTTTTTTTTTAGGTTTATTTATTTATTTTGAGAAAGGGAGCCAAGTGGGGAGGGGCAGAGAGGAGAGAGAATCCCAAGCAGGTTCCACACTACCAGTGTACAGAGCCTGGAGCCTGACATGGGTTCAGTCCTATGAACTGTGAGAGATCCTGACCTGAGATGAAATCAAGAGTCAGATGCTTAACTGACTGAGCCACCCAGGTACTCCTGCATCTTTTGTTTTATGGATCTCTTACATCATTACCAAATAAACCATCACTTGACCACATATCCGCTTAGGAATTTAGAATCAGAATGATTCTTGTTCAATCCAGCTACACTCTTGAACTGAGATGTAAATCTAGGAACTATTGACTGTGGCCTCTTACAATGTGGTTTGAACTAGAAAAGAAAACTGTGCGAAGAAAACAGATACACAGACAGCGGGGTTAAGAGCAAGAGTCTTGATAACATCTGAGTTCCAGACCTGTTATTCCTAGCTCAGGAGCATTCCTGTTCTTGGTGTCTGTGAGTCACTCTATATCTTCATAACCTTTTTTTTAGCTTAACATAGTTTAAGCTAGCTTTCAATATTTAACTTAGAAAGCATTTTTACCAGTACCATTATATGCACAACTTTAGGTTAGTGAAAGAATAATTTACGGGGCACCTGGGTGGCTTAGTCGGTTAAGCATCCGACTTTTGCTTGGGTCATGATCTCGTGGTTCGTGGGTTCGAGCCCCATGTTGGGCTCTGTGCTGACTGCCAGCTCAGAGCCTGGAGCCTGTTTCAGAGTCTGTGACTCCCTCTCTCTCTGACCCTCCCCTGCTCACGCTGTCTCTCTCTCTCTCCTGGAAATAAATAAAAAAACATTAAAAAAAATAATAATTTACATCTGTGCTATCCAAAAAAGCAGCCACCAGCCTCACATGGCTATTTAATGAAAATTAGATACTTAAAATTCAGTCACATTAATCGCATTCCAAATGCTCAATAGTCACAAGGCACTAGTGGTTACTCTACTGGATAGTAGACAGAACATTTCCATCAGTACAGAAAAGGTCTTTGAGACAGCTCTGGCTTCAGGAATGGCTCCCCTGGAGTCATGTAGGCCTAGTCAAGATGAAAATCCACACTAGATAGCTAGATTTGCAAGGCCTGACATATGGTTGACATGGTTTATTATACTATTTCCAACTAAGGTTATCTGTTTCTGGAATTTCAAATGTCTTAAGGTCTTCAATTCCCTTTTAGGAGGTGACTTTTTAAGCGTTTCTTTTAGTGGAACTTTCCTTGATACCTTTCATTACCATGTGACAATATTAGTTCCCCACTGCTGCTATAACAGTATTTTAAAACAACACGAATTTTGGGGTGCCTGGGTGGCTTAGTCAGTTTAGCGTCCGACTTTCGCTTAGGTCATGATCTCGCGGTTGTGGGTTCGAGCCCCGCGTCGGGCTCTGTGCTGACTGCCAGCTCAGAGCCTGGAGCCTCTTTCGATCTGTGACTCCCTCTCTCTCTGACCCTCCCCTGCTCACGCTGTCTCTCTCTCTCTCCTAGAAATAAATAAAACATTTTAAAAAAAACCCACGAATTTATTATCTTATAGTTTTTTTTTCTTTCAGGTGAAAAAGCCAACACAGTTCTTATTGGGCTAAAAATCAAGGTGTCAGAAGGACTGTGTTTCTATTCTTTGGCTCTTAGACCCCTTCCACCTTCAAAGCCAGCAACGGTCAGTTGAGTCTTTCTTATATGGCATCACTGACACACTCCTGTGCCTCCCCCTCCACTTATAATGAACCTTGTGATTTCATTGGGCCTAACCAACTAATCCAGGATAAGCTCCCCCTCTAAGTGTCAGCTGATTAGCAAACTTAATTCCATATGTAATCCTAATTCCCCTTTGCCATATAATCTAACATAAACACAGATTCCAAAGACTGCACAACAGTCATCTTTGGGGATCCATTATTCCACCTGCTACAGTGCCATTGAGCCTATCACTCTTCAACTCTGGTGTCTGCATTTGTAAAAATTATGACGTTCGTCAATATAACCCTTAAGATCCTTTCTAGTTCCATCAGCTAGGATTCCAAACTACCAAAAGTTAATATTAACTATTATATCTGGTCTTTTACTGATTGCAACCAATCTGAAATAATGTTAACTCTGAATTTATGTTCAGAAATGACTTCCAAAGATATTAGGTCATGAATCTCCAAAATAAATGTTGGCCACAGCCCAAACAAACACAAAATCAATTATAACACAGTAAGTCTTTTCATTTAACGTGAGAATAGAGACACAAAGAATGAACGTTTAAACGTATGCTATACTGTTTAAATCACAAGTTAATGAAGTGGCATATAAATAAATTTTAAATGATATGTAAATCATTAACTGATAGCTGTTTTTTGTTTTTGAATTTTTCCCACAAGAAAGGGTTTTGATGAGGGATAAATGAAGTGTATCTTATTTTGTGCCTGTTTACTCTCCCTCCTTTTCCTCCTTTGCTTAACCAGTCAGGAGTTTTCTAAGTCATATTACAAAAAGGGACAACAAACTGCACTGTGATAAGTGGAGAGTACAAAAGTCACCCAAATGACAATCATTCAAATTCAAAGAAACAGAGTCAGAACAAACCCTATCAGAATGGCTCTTCCAGAAAAAATAGTGTTTGAGTTCTTCTGTATTTTGAGTAGTAAAGTAGTCCTATTACCCTCACACTAAAGAATGTGTGAACTAGAAATTAAATGTTGATGAAAGGAAGGGTGCTTGGGTGGCTCAGTTGGTTAAGTGCTCGACCTCAGTTCAGGTCATGATCTCACAGTTCGTGGGTTCGAGCCCCATGTCAGGGTCTGTGCTGACCACTTGAAGCCTGGAGCCTGCTTTGGATTCTCTGTCTCTCTTTCTCTCTCTCAAAAATAAATAAATAAACATTAGGAAAAAAAAAAGTTGATACAAGGAATAAATCCTTCAGCAGAGATTTTTTAATCTAATTCCTTAATAAGTTTTCTTACCAATGTGTTCTTAATTACCACAGGCCCTGTTATCAGATGGTACTTTCCACACAAAAATATTTCTACAAACATACTCTAGAACTGACATTTTCGACATATTGTCACAACATATATAATCTGAAGAACACAGAAGTATTTTTATTTTTTCATTTAATGATGGAAAACACAAATGCTGATTTGACATACATTCACATATAACTTTTTCTCTCACGTTTACAACTCAACAGATTGGTGAATCCAAAGGAACTGGTATAATCACTATATGCAGCATACCTATAATGAAGAGAAAACAATGAAAACCACAGCATTAACCAGCAGAAATAATATTAAAATTAGACCATTCTGAATAATTCACCTTAGAGCATCTTGAAAAGTCTAGAAAACAAATCCAGAACAAAGAGTATCAACCCTTTATTTTACTTAAGTTTTAACAAAAAATATTCTCTGTGACCTATAAGAAAGTAGCAAACACATCTGGATTTAAATATCTATTTCATAATCTCCTGATTGGCTAAAGTAGTGACAGCAAGGTGGTATCAATAGGAAAAAAAGAAGTGACAATTTTGGATAATCAAATCCTAAAGAGCAGAGTTTGAGAGTTGTTCGATCTTTTTTTTTTTTTTTTAAATTTTTAATTTTTATTTATTTTTTTAATATTTTTTAAATTTATTTCTAGGAGAGAGAGAGAGAGAGACAGCGTGAGCAGGGGAGGATCAGAGAGAGAGGGAGATACAGACTCTGAAACAGGCTCCAGGCTCTGAGCTGGCAGTCAGCACAGAGCCCGATGCGGGGCTCGAACCCACGTACCGCAAGATCATGACCTAAGCGAAAGTCGGACGCTTAACCGACTAAGCCACCCAGGCGCCCCTGTTCAATCTTTTTTTTAGTAGTGTATGCTAGTATTTACTATTTTATTATCAAACAGATGCAAGTTACCTACTTTCATCAACCTAGTCCATGAAAGTTGAGATTTGTAAGAGTATTCATTTTACAAAAGGAATAATACTTTCTTTAAAAAGATTTTTAGAAATATACTATGTATATACAAATGTATGTTGACATTAAAATAAACTCATTCTTTTTTTCAAATCATAGAGCATGTAGAGTATAGTATCTTGTTCCTGATAGATTTTATCAGGAACTGTCCACTTGGATGCTAGTTGTAATGACAATCATAATGAAATGGTCATATGGTAAAAGATTTCCCGGTCTACTGCCCATATACATTCATCCATTCTACAAATATTAAGTTCCTGTAGGCCCAGGCATTGGGCAATTTGCTGAGTACATTACGATTAAAAAAGACAAGGTTTGTGTTCTTATGAAATTTACACTCAAGTACTGTATATGACAAATAGATAATATGTACACAATTGATTGGGATTCTTTTTCTCCCTAGCTCTCTGCCCCTCCTCTGAGCTCTCTCTCATGCATGTGCACAATCTCTCTCTCAAAATAAGCATTAAAAAAAATCTTAAACACTTAAAAAAAAGTATAAGCCCAATTAAAAAACAACCAAAATACACTATTTAAAGAGAGGTCAAATTAACTTGCATAATTTATTAATCTTATAAAATTGCATACTTACTGTATTAGTATTTCAATAGTTTATTCCAACCCATTTCTTCTTTTATACTCTAAAACATCTTCATTATGTTGTTTGATGAGCTAGAGTAGGTAACAATTAAAATTAGAAATGTAATCTTCCTGACAACTTAAAAGAAGAGGCTACTTAATGATACTTACATCTGGTATATAAAAGGTATACAAAAGAAATAAGAATAGGTTAAAACAAATAGGTCATGGGGCACTGAGACCTGAATTTGTTTTTCTAAACAAAGTTGGAAAAGCAAAAAAGAATTACAACTATCCTATTTAAAAATAAAAGGCTAAGTGATGCAAAAGTCCAACTGTGAAGGGCATATTCTTGTTCAGTTTAGCGGGCTAAATTTGAGACAGCAGCCCTTACAAGTTTAAATTCAACTTTCTGCCAAATACATTATTTCATTCAGGGGGTAGTGTAATAAATAACTTACCATAGAGGAGCTAAACCAACACAACCAACCAAAACTGACTTCTTAAATGAGGTCCAGATTGGTTGGTGGGTGTGTTATACTTCTAACCTTAGAAGTTTGAACACTGTTAGTGATTGACCAACCCCATCCCCCCAACTATATGAGTATTAATTAGATGTTGTGGGAGATAGACACTTTTTAAAAAAAAATTTTTTTTTAATATTTTTTATTTATTTCTAGGAGAGAGAGAGAGAAAGAGAGAGAGACAGCGTGAGCAGGGGAGGGTCAGAGGAGTCACAGACTGAACAGGCTCCAGGCTCTGAGCTGGCAGTCAGCACAGAGCCCGACGTGGGGCTCGAACCCACGAACTGCGAGATCATGACCTAAGCGAAAGTCGGACGCTAAACCGACTAAGCCACCCAGGCGCCCCAGAGATAGACACTTTCTTAAAACCACTGTCTAACAGAATATGACAGAATATCCAAACAATGGTTGATACAGGGTGACATTTGATGCAATCGAAGATCCAATTTCAATCAGAGCTCTCAGCAGCAATCAAGTTTTTTTGGGGGGAAAACTTTAAAATGTCATCGCAACAAATATTATTTTAATAAGGATTAGTTACTGTTGTTGTTTAGTTGTAAATGACTTTCAACATCTCTTACTCCCTCCCTTGTCAACAAGCCATTTTATACTTTTTTTTTTAAGTTGGCTTAGAAAAAGAGCCCGATGTGGGGTTGAACTCACGACTCTGAGATCAAGACCTGAGCTGATATCAAGAGTCAGACAATTAACTGACTGAGACACCCTGGTGACCCTCAACAAGTCATTTTAATGAGAAAATCCAAAATAAGAGACCTAGAAGTTGGAGGTAGAAAGCAGTGGGAGAAGACCAAAACTCATTAGCTATAAAACAAAACATTTCAAACACTGATTTAGCACAGATACTTTGAGTCAACTTAAAAAAATTTACTTAAAGGCAGTATTTCACAGTGGTCTATAGCATAACTCTTTTTTTTTTTTTTTTTTAATGTTTTCTTTATTTCTAGGAGAGAGAGAGAGGAGAGAGAGAGACAGCGTGAGCAGGGGAGGGTCAGAGAGAGAGGGAGTCACAGACCGAACAGGCTCCAGGCTCTGAGCTGGCAGTCAGCACAGAGCCCGACGCGGGGCTCGAACCCACGAATCGCGAGATCATGACCTAAGCGAAAGTCGGACGCTTAACCGACTAAGCCACCCAGGTGCCCCTGTAGCATAACTCTTAGTTCAGAGAGAAGGGAGGGGTTCAGCAAACTAATTTCTCCTAGTGTTTTCTTCATGTGCATAAAGTCAACAATATTAGTACCTACCACATAGTGTTGCTGGAAAGATTAAATGAGTTTTTACAGGTAAAGGCATAGTGTAAAGACAAAAAAAAAGTGCAACACACTAAGTACAATTCCCAACAATGTATTTATGCAAACATTGATTAAAATCTTATGTTTTGGAAGTCTAGTGGGATTTAATTTGTATACTTTATTCATTGATTATTTGTTCCTATGGCGCCTGGAAAAAAGTGTCTGCATAAAACCCAACCATCCTCCGTTCTCATTAGGAAACAAAGTACAATTAGTATTTAGTAAAACTGCCATTCATCACAAAACCATGCTAATTAGTGATGAATGACAGAAGTTTCAGCTTCATCATATCCTCTCAATATCGCTGAAATCTTTAATGTTTCTTTTTAGTCTGGGACTTCCCTTATGAAGAAATACGTAAGTAGCAATTTCATACACATCCTAATGAATGGGAGATTTGCGCAGCAACAATCTCACACTGACATTTCTCCTCCCCACTGTGTTGGGATCTCATGACATTAAGGGAGTAAAAACTCACATAGATCCACAAGAAGACAGAGGTGCCCAAGGTCAGTCCAACTTTCAGCCAGTCAGGTTTGTCATGTGGCGGCTCCCGAACGTAGAACTTCGATCTTGCTGAAGCTGAAAGGGGTCAGAGTCTGTAAATCTATAATGTATTGGCTTGTAGTAAAAACCCTAACATTTACATTTTATTGCATTTAATTCTCCCTTCATCACTGCCCTCCCTCACTTAAACAGGCCAGGAAATAGGTTCAGGGTGGTCGAGTGGCATTAAGAGAAGGGTCGGCGGCGGGTGATGGGGAGCCCGGAGTCAGGGCTGAGATCCGGACGCAGGCCGACGAAGGTCACCGCAGGATGAGCCCAGCCCGCAGCCGCCCCGCCCCTGCGGACTGGGTTCCCCTTGGGAGTGGTAGACAGCGGGGGTCGGGTCGGCCTGGGCGAGGATGGACACTCACAGCCACTTGGGATCCTGGCCGCAGCCAGCAGCTTGGAAAACGGGCGCAATAACGCGGGCGGCGCCATCTTGCTGGGCCGGGCTCCGCCTTCCCCCAACCCCGTCTCCTCCGGAGTCGGCGCCTGGCCGCGCGCCCCCTGGCGGAACAAAGTGCGGGACTCGCCGCCGTAGCAAGGCTGCGTCGAGGTGTTGACCTCGGAGAATCTCGGCAGGAGCCAGGTACCCTGGCTCTATCGGTCTGAGCCTTCTATCTATAAAATGAGGTTAGAAAGGAAATGACTAAAAGGTGGGGAAGGGAAATTTATCCCCTTCTCTGTCCTCTGGGAGTTTATTTCAGGCCTCTGCCCAAGGGATACTCAAGAGATTAACTAAAATCTTGCCACATGAGCCAGAAAACTGAAAATGAAGGGTCATGTTGTGTAATAACTAGCAGT
Organism: Proteles cristata cristata; assembly: GCA_017311185.1. Taxonomy (NCBI): domain Eukaryota; kingdom Metazoa; phylum Chordata; class Mammalia; order Carnivora; family Hyaenidae; genus Proteles; species Proteles cristata. The sequence continues at coordinate 1,217,073 of JAESUZ010001241.1, forward strand.
TTGATTGAATTCTGTGTTCCAGACACTGCATTATGCATCATATGCCTTACATGTGTTGTCTCGTTAAATCTTAACAATGACCGCTTGATAAGCCTTGTTATCTTCAGTTTACAGATGAAACTCGAGGAAGGCAAGTTACTCATCCAAGGTGAAACATACTTCAAATGACCTCTCAACAGTTCCTAAAAGTCTGTTCACACACTATTGTAGTAAAGCACTGTGGGGAAAAGAATCTTCTTATTTTGGAAGTGCCCTGACTGGCTCAGGCTCAGGACCCCACAGTCCCAGGAGGTGTGATTCAGACTAAGGTCTTCAGACCCCACATCTAGTGATCCTTGTTAGCTCTCCTAACAGGCTTTGACAGTCCTCTGGGGCCATGAGCTGTAGAACAGGGTTCAAAGTGTCAAGTTCAAATTGCCATTCCTGTAGTCCATCTTTTAGCTGTTGATTTTTAGGCAAATTACTTAATCTCTCTATGCCTCCTTTTACAGCTGTAACATAAAACCTATCCTACAGAGTCCTTGGGAAGCTCAGAGTGTTCAGTAGTTGTAAACAACTTGTTTCGGGCTACCAAAGACACTGTATTGACAATAAATATCTTTCAAATTGAGCTAGATTTTGTGCGTTCAATTCTCAATTCAATCTGATGTATAAAAAAGACCATGAAAAATATATATGTAGGTAAAAGAAATAGTAAATTTTAATATCTTAATCCTTTAAACTTAAGGCCATCTAGAAGCATAATGAATGTCAGCGAATCTCTGTTTCTTTCTTTCCTTTTTTAAAGTAAGCTCTAATGCCCAATGTGGGGCTTGAAATCACCACCCTGAGATCAAAAGCCACATGTGCTATTGACTGAGGCAGCCAGGTGCCCCACCTCTGTATATTTTATTTAGCAATGTTATGGGGGGGAGGGGGGGCTTAACAAAAAATTATTGACCGAAGAGTAAAATAATTGTACTATGCTTTTAGGTTCCTTTTTACATGTAACTGATGGCTAACTAGATTGCTAATCTGTGAGTCACATTATAGTTTGTAACCTAGTTTGAGCCTCCGGGACTCATGCTCAAGTAAGCAAACCACCCAACTAATATGCTGAGTCAGTTGTTGGTTCTCAACTTCTTGTCCACTCAGCAACCTGACAGTTGTATATTCTTTCTACACCATCCCTTGGAAGCTTGTCCTGACACAGGTTTTGCTAATATCCAACAAGTTGAAACAGAAGTTATGTTTAGTCAGAGCATACAGAGCCAGTAAGCAAATTACTGATTTCAGTACAGCTGATGGAAAAAGGCTGTTTTGTTCTTTTAGTCCCTGTATCCCTTTACTACTGTATATTTTGGGAAAGTGATGAAATATAAGCACATTACTCTCAGCATATTAGAGCTGATGGAACCCTACACTTGGAGTAGGCAGCTGTAGGTGAAACTCCATCTTGAGAAAAATCCTGATGAAGCACTTCTAGCCAGGAGCTAGTAGCTATATTTTGATAGAACTTGCTACATGAAATTCATGTAAGCATTTCCAGACCTTGAATGCTAAAACCTTATTTATGACCCAGGGAAAAGGTGAGAGGATTTGAGTTAGCAGCTAGGAAAACAATGTTCTAGTCCCAGATTTTTCTACAGGGCAACATCTTACTCCACTCACACTTCTTATTCCCAAGGAGGGTTAAAGAAGAGCAAAGTTGAAAACAATATAAAAAAGAATATCACTACATATATGCTTATTGATCTATGATGCATGAGAATATTTTTTATTTTTGAGGGAGGGGGAGTGACAGAGAGGGAACAGAAAGAATCCCAAGCAGGCTCCACACTGTCAGCATGAAGCCTGATATGGGGTTGGGACTCGAACTCGGGAATCTTGAGATCATGACTTGAACTGAAACCAAGAGTCAAATGGATAACCGACTGAGCTACCCAGGCGACTCTATGCATGATAATATTATACATCAAATTCAGGATCTGGATAGGGATGCAGTTCCTGATGTACCTGCAAATTTTTATTTAAAAAACAAGCAGAAGCAATTACAAAATGTTAACATTTGTCAAATCTGAATGACAAATATATAGACTTCTTAAAGGTTTTAGTTCTATAAATTTTAAATACTTAATGATGAAGAGCTACAAGTGTCCGTAGAGAACTTAAGTATATGAAGAGGGAAAATTTTCACTCTACATGTCCCTTTCGTAGTATTAAAACTGGGAGGTTATTTATTTACGGTTAATTTTTTTTGTGTGCAGAGACACTTTGGCAACAGCGATATGGAAATACTTTAGGTAAGATGAACGAACTAATAATCCTCCTGCTGTCTCTCCTTCTCAGTGGAACAGGTCACATTCAGTATCCAGCCTGATCTTGCCTACTAGGGTCCTTGCCTGATATTCGGGTTTTCAAGATTTGAAGATTTCTGGTGATGGGGAGTTCAAAACAGTATTAAGCACTAGCTTTAAGCCATCTCCAGTGGAGTCAGTGTCCCTGAACTCTCCATACCCCAAGGTGACTCAAACAGCCATTAACCTTATGTTGTATGGATTCAAAAACTAAATAAACACTTCAACTTTCAGATGCTTCTTTGGCAGTACAAATATGACGCTTTGGATATGGCTATTTTCCAGGCTCACCTTAAATAATAAACTAAATCACCGATACTCCAGCCATGCCCATTTAATTGGTAAAGCTCTTTTACGGTTTTCAGACACCATTAAGCCTCTCCTTTCCGTATCTGTAAGTCCCCCTGGGGTGAAGCCTTCTTTCCTTTCCGCCTCTGGTTTTTAATTAGGAACTTCACGATCAAACGCATTTTAGCCTCAAAATGTGATCATACAAACTGGGAAAGTCTACCCAGTGAATGAAAGGCCACTCTAGCAGGAAAGAACAGAAAGGCTATTTCTGAGTTGGAGGCGGCCGGAAACGCATTTAGCCGCCATGCCCTCCGCACCTCCAACACATTTTGAGAGAAGGCATGGGCGGGACTAGCCGCGACCCTTGCGGTCTCCGCCCACCGGCCGGCCTCCAGATTTCCCAGCAAGCTCTAGGACAGGGGAGGTGGGGAAAGGAGGTCATCGCGCCTGCGTTCTAGGAGCTGTGACCCGGGTGGGAAAGCCCTCCGCGTCCGCCATTTTGGCTGCCTCTGTCGGTCTGTTCAGTTACCACGTGAACCGCCGACGACCCGTGGGGGGGGGAGGCGGCGGCAGCGTTAAGTGAGAAAAGAAAAAAGACAACGAAGGGAAGGGGGTGTCGGGTTGGGCGACGCGGTGACACTTGAGGCCTGGTGGCGGCGGTGGATCGGTGCAATTAAGGCTGAAGCAGCCAGTGCACGGCGGCGGCGGCGGCGGCGACGGCGGCGGTGGCGGCGGTCAGACAAACAGACTGACCGAGCCGGACGGTGGCGGGAGCAGCGGGAGGAGCCGGAACGATGCCGGCCGTGAGCCTCCCGCCCAAGGAGAACGCGCTCTTCAAGCGGATCTTGGTAAGTGTGTGACTCTGGGCAAGCAGTGGGGAGGATTTAGCCGGTACACGGGCCTGTCACCCCTAACCTCGGTCCGGCGGGCACCGAGCCACCACCGCCAGGAACCCCGCCTTCGTACTTCTAGTCAAGCCAAATGTACCCCCTCGACTGTTCCCTGTGGTTCCCACTTCACCCCGCGCGCCCCTGGCCATGGGCTTCCTCCTGTTTCCACGCTTTGGAGGCCGTGGTTCCGGACTAGGCCCCGTTCTCCTAGCTTCCAGACTGCGGGTTTTCACCCGCCCCAAGTGAAAGGAGGACAGGCTCGGCCTTTAGCGGAGGAGCGGGCAACACAGGCGGGAGTCGCGGCCTGGGGGGTGGGGTGCGTGAATGCCGCCGGCAGATCAGGGTGGCTCCCTTGGAAGGAACAGGTGGTGCGGATGCGGCACAGCTCATTCATTGCCCAAGCGCGGCTCTCTCTCCATCGTCCGTCCCTCCCTCTTCCTCTCTAGATATTCACCTGTCCCCGCCCGGGGTCACTGAATGACCTGGAAGGAGGGAAGGAAGGAGTTCAGCAGAGGAAAGGAAGCTTTCTTAAACGACTCCCTTCTTGTAGTCAATTTCATACTTGAGTTTGCAGATTTTCTTTTTCCCGTCTTTCTGGATGGAGCTGGGAAGCGGCATTTGTATCTTAGTTTGCGAGAGGGAAACAACCCCACCCCATACCCTACTCCGGAGATGGGGCCCAGTGCGAGGCGACCGTCCAGTTGGAAGTGAAAAGTTTATGCAGTTTTAGTTCAGATGTTCTAGACGCAGATTTTCTTAGACTGAAATGTATTAACACTGATGCAAAATTTAGCAAAGACAACATAAGAGCTTATGAGATGGATCTTTTTGACGGTAGCTCGAGCTCCCTTCTTATATTTCAAATGTGTGCAGTTTCCTTTTTTTTTTTTTTTTTTTTGATACCTTAAAATGCAGTTATGTTTGGAAGGACTGTTTACGTTGTAAAATATATTTTGTAGCATTGGCGCTATAATTAATACATTGTGGCATATTTTTTGTTTGGCATATAGTGTGTGGGTTGCCCCTTCATGCAGACGTTTGTATGTGAAAGGAGTAACTTTGCAGAACTTAAAACTGTGCATGAAAGTGTTAGCTTTTTTCCTCGAAATTTCGATTTACAGCCCTTGTTTGAAAAGTAGAACTCCAGAGATCCCGGTTTTCTAGAAATAGGAAGGAGTAATCCATGTTGAACTAACTTTAATTTCTTATTTTGTTTTTTTTGATGTGTATTTTTGAGAGACAGAGTGTGAGTGGGGGAGGGGCAGAGAGAGCTGGAGACTTAGAATCCGAAGCAGGCTCCAGACTCTGAGCTGTCAGCACAGAGCTGGAGGTGGGGCTCGAACTCAGTAACCGTGGGATCATGACCTGGGCTGAAGTTGGATGCTTAACCTACCGAGCCACCCAGGCGCCCAAACTAACTTTGATTTTACAAAAATATCCATATACCTTACAGACTTAGTTAATTCACGTTGAATAAAGTTTATCAGAAAATTATGTCCGGGGCACCTGGGTGGCTTAGTCGGTTAAGCGTCCGACTTTCGCTTGGGTCATGATCTCACGGTTCGTGGGTTCGAGCCCCGCGTCGGGCTCTGTGCTGACTGCCAGCTCAGAGCCTGGAGCCTGTTTCAGTCTGTGACTCCTCTCTCTGACCCTCCCCTGCTCACACTGTTTCTCTCTCTCTCCTAGAAATAAAAAAAAAAAACATTAAAAAAAAAAAGAAAATTATGTCCAATACCACATAACTTTTACCCTGAAAAATTCTTACTATTTTTTTTTTTGTTTTACAAATAATGAGTGTAGATGGGAATATACCATAGTTTTAACAGAACAATTTACTATTAAATCTTTTAAAAGACGAACTGGTGTGTAGGTTCGACTGTAACATAGTTTTATGATAAAAATTTGTCTTAAGTCTTCCTCCTCAAACTTGTTTTTGAAAAAAGAACTCAAGAAGAAAAGTTGAGAGAATACAAGGAGCACTCATAAAATCTTTACCTAAATTTAATGTGTAACATTTTGCGAGATTTGCTTTTTCTCTCTTCTCAAAGTAGGTTGCAGACATACTGTTTGATCCATAAATGCTCCAGCAAGAATTTTTTGAAAATAAGGACATTGCCCTGTATAACCATAGTACTATTAACAACCTTTCCCTAATACTGTGGAATGTACAGTTTGTATTCAGATTATCCTAGTTGGTAGGGTAGCAGTTTTTAAAAAAACAAAATTTTAAATTTTGAGATAACTATATTCACATGTAGTTGAAGGACTAATACAGAGATCCCTTGTTACCAGTTTTACCCAGTTTTCCCAGTGCTAATGCCTTATAAAACTGTAGTTCAATATGATAACATTGATACACTGTACGAGTCTTACTCAGGTTTCTCCAGTTTACTTGTACTAATTTGTATGTTGTATTTAGTTCCGTGCAGTGTTATCACAAGTGTAATTACATAACCACCACTACAGTCAATATGCAGAACAGTTTATCAGCACAAGGATCCTTCTGTTGTCCTTTAAGAACCACACCCTCTTCCTCCTTCCATCCCATTCACTCCCAAAGTCTGCAACCACTACTATTCTATTCTCTATTTCTATAGTTTTGTCATTTCGATAACACTTACTGAAAAGAATCATACAGTATTTATAACTTTTTAGGATTGGCCTTTATTTTTAATGCAACATAATGAATTGAGATTCATCCAAGTTGTTGGATGTATTAATACTAGATTGTTCCTTTTTATTGAGTAGAATTCTGTGATTTTTAAAAAAAAATTTTAATGTTTTTATTTATTTCTGAGAGAGACAGCGTGAGCAGGGGAGGGTCAGAGAGAGGGAGACACAGAATCCGAAACATGGTCCAGGCTCTGAGCTAGCTGTCAACAGAGAGCCGGACGCGGGCCTTGAACCCAGGAACCGTGAGATCATGACCTGGCCTGTAGTAGGATGATTAACCGACTCAGCCACCTAGGTGCCCCAGAATTCTGTGATTATAGATGTACCATAGTTTAACCATTTATAAAATAGCAGTTTCTGATTAAGCATTTTACACAGGTTTTTTTTTGTTTTTGTTTTTTTTTTCTGGTTGAGATAGGGCAAAACCTTTAAGTTCATTGCTAAAATCGAAGTTCTAAAGGCTTTATTGTGATAAGGTATATGGAGAAGAAATGTGAAAATTACTAAAGAAAAGGTGAGATAATGTCCTTATTTATTACATTAGGAATGAAGAAAACATTACTAACCATAAGTATAGTTAGTATTCACTCTTTGAAAATAGCTTTTGCTTCCTTGGTTTTTATGGTGTGTTAGCTCTTGCTTTTAAGCTCCCCTCTGCCCCCACCACCCCCCAGTCCAAAAAGTTGGGCATACTCTAATGCCTATAATAAGTGTTGCTAGGTTGGTAACTGTTCAATCATTCCCACAGTATTCCGTCTTTTAGCTGCTGCTTTGTTAGTTGTGCCATACTTGCTTTTAGAAAGTTTGTGTAAGAAATGAAGTTAGTTTACTATTTTTAAAAATTTGAAACCTCAATTTCAAAATAATGAAGTATTCTTTTGCCTCAGTTTTTCAAAGGAAATTTCTTTTACACATCAGTTTGCAAAAAGTTACTGTAATGGATTTGCCTGGCTTGTTCTAATTTAGTTGACACCTAAAATTCAGTTTTGTTGCATATTGGGCCCTCTTTTTTTTTTTTCATATATTAACAGTTTTCTGCTAGAGAGTTGTCATTAGTTGGTCAGTGTCTGTAAAATGTGTCTTGTCTACAATTTGTCTAGAGAAAGGGCAGGGAGTGAAGTTATTGGGACCTATATTATGTTGGAATTTAGTTTATTTTTTAAAATTTATTTATTTAGAGAGAGTGCACACAGAGGAGAGAGAGACAGAGACAGACCCAAACCCAAGCAGGCTCCATGCTATGCTCAGTGTGGAGCCTGACTCAGTTCTCAGGGCTTGATCTCACTCTGATCGTGACCTGAGCTGAAACGAAGTCAGATGCTCAATTAACTGAGCCACCCAAAGTGATCCTGTAAGAGGTTACTTTAAAGAAGAGTTATTTGTCTACCAGGAGTATTTTTTATGTGTGAATTTTTTGTTGTTGTAATTATGCACTATATTGGCAATCTGGAAAACTTGAAAGTCATTAAAAAATTATGACTTTGCCTACTCCTGATGCTGTTTATCTAAATAGTTTGGGTGTATTACCAGATCTTTACACCACTCTTTTAGGATCTAGGTTAAAAGTAGGAAAAATGGGGTTGCCAAGGTGGAATGAAATCCACACGTTTTTATTTTTATTATTCTTTTAAATATTTATTTATTTTTGGGATAGCGCAAGTGAGGGAAGGGCAGAGAGGAGACGGGATCCGAAGTGGGCTCTGTGCTGACAGCCTGACAGCAGTGAGCCTGATGTGGGTCTCGAACTCACAAACCATGAGATCACAATCCGAACTGAAGTCTGACGCTCATCGGACTGAGCCATGAAGGTGCCCCTACACCTTTTTAGATTTTAGGGGACAAGTTGGATATACCCTAATGCCTTGCAATCTAGTGTTGCCAAGTTGGCAACTGTTGCTGCTGCTTTCCTCTCTTCAGATGTTAATGTGAGGTATAAGGCAAAAAACCTAAATTGGGAGTACTTAAAATATTGTACATCTTAATCTATTTTTGGATTTTGCCTGAGTGATTTATGTTGTTAGATAAAAGTCTAGAGAACAGAATTTTTTTCTTTCCTTGAAAACTGGTAAGAGAAGTCAGTATAGCATGGTGATAGTATTTGTGATTTACTGAAAACTTACCATTTGTACTGCACAATTGAACTTTGTGTGATGATGGAAATGTCCTCTATCTGCTCTGTCCAATATGATGGCCATTAGCCACATGTGGCTATTGTACACTTGAAATATGGCTAGTGCAATTGAGGAACCGAAATTTTAAATGTAATTAACTTAAGTTTAAATTCAAATAGCCATATGTGGTGGTGTATGGTTACTATTTCGGACAGTGCATTATGTGGATCCTTCTTTATTCTCAAAACTTCTCAAGGTGGGTAGATTTTTATTAAGGAAGTGGACTGAGATTAACAGTTTAGTGTTAGATTCAAGAATGTGTTTTTTTTATTTGTTAGCTTAGGGTTTTTATACCATAACTATCTACTGTTTATCTGTTGGGTCTTGGGGGTGTGTGTAGGAGAGGGAGTTTGTTAATAAAGGTTTTGTAGTAATTGTCATAAGTGGCTAGATGTATTGTAGGTACCCACACTTCATAGGAAAATTATTTCATATGATTTATTGCCTTTAGAAAAAATGCTCTTTTTGTAAGTTAATGATACTTAGATTGGATTTAGTTGCAGACAAAATTAAGATTAGGAATGAAATAAATTTTCATACCTACATGGAAGGCCAGTTGAATTAAATTTCTGTGTAACAATTCTAGTTTTGCAACTGAATGTGGACTGTAACATTGAAATTGGTTTTAATTTGCTTTTGCCTCTACTGAATGTGTTCAGAATGTAAAAACCCCAAAGAAATGGAAACAAAGTTTTACCTGCTAAGAAGTTCTTTTTCTTTTGTACACTGTAGGAAAATGTTTAAACTGGAATAAATTTCCCCTGAAAGTGTGCTAGAAAAGGAAATGCACTTTTGCTATAATGTAAATATAGTATAATCTTATAAAATACACAAAATACTTTTAAAAGGTCTAAAAATCTTAGGAGAAAAAACTTTTGATAATGTAGCAAATTCAGTGCTTTGTCTTCCTTTATATTTCTGCCCTAAATCCTTTCTGGAATAGAATATAGTATGAATGAACAGATAAAGATATGTTTTTATTTAAGTTAACAAAGCATATATTTTTTAAATGGTCTGTAGTGTTAGAAACCTGAAGTGTCCCAAAAGTGATTTTGGGGGAAAAAACTTAAGAAAGTGGGCTAAAGTACTTGTTTGTACAGATCATTTGGAGAATAGAGTACTCAGGTTTGAAACAAAAAAAGATTTGGGGCACCTCTGGCAGCCGTTCAGGTGGCTCAGTTCCTGAAGAGAGCTCTGAGTTGGGCTCTTTGCTGACAGTGTGGAGCCTGCTTAGGATTCTCTCCCTCTATCTCTGCCCCTTACCTGTGCTCTTTCCTTCCCCCTCAAAAAAATAAACTTGAAGAAAAAAAAAAAGCATTGACCACGGTTTAATTTTTAATAGTAGTAGACAGGTCTGCATGTTCAGAAAAACATACAAAAGCTTACTTAACAGGGAATTGAATGTTTGATTCTGTGGGTATTTCAAAGGCTTGTAGTCCTGGCTCTTTACTGGGGATTACAATAACTTAATTATTTGATGATAGTAGAATTGCTGTGCTGACTGTTACTTTGAAGTACTGGTTAAAAGACAAGTTTCCACAGAGGCAGACATGGTACCCTGTGTGGTTGGAGGACTGGAGAACTACTGGCCAACGTGTTTTAGCTGAAAAGATCTCTGTTTAGTGTGCATTATTTCCTTTAATATTTGTGCTTCTGACAATGTAGATCTCACAGAGCATTGATTCAAATATATTTTCTTTGTTCATTAAAGTGTTTTTGGATATAAAAAGCCAGGTTATATAAGGGCTCATATGCAAAGGACTGTTTGTTCAGAATTTTCTTCTCCATATACCTGCATGGCACAATTCTTTTCTTAGAATTCTTTTCACATGTTCTCTAAATATTGTATAGAGGCCTTCCATAATGAGAAGTCCTTCTCACCACTGTCTTATTGTCTTCCTTCCTTCTCTCTATATCACTTCCTCACCTATGACATAGGTGCAAGTATTTTGTTCTATCGTTTTTGTGTTTATTTATTTTGAGAAAGTGGGGAAGGGGTAGAGAGAGAGAATCCCAAGCAGGCTTCACCCTGTCAGTGCAGAGCCCAATGTGGGGCTTGAACTCACAAACTATGAGGTCATGGCCTGAGCCGAAATCAAGAGTCAGACACTTAACCAACTGAGCCACCCAGGCATTCCTGTCACGTATGTCTTCTATAATTAAAAGTAGGCCTTAGATTGATAGGGACTTTTTTCTGTTAATTATCATACCCCCATTTGTTTGAGTAATGTATTGTAAAATAGACATTGAATTAGTATTTGTTGCACAAAACGAGTGTTAAAACAGTGACAAGAGAAACCTCTTTGTATTGTGTTCTTACATAAAGATTTTTGAGAAAGGGAGTTACTGGGCCTTGGCATTGTAGAATACATTGTTACCTGAGGTAATGGTAGGATAACAGGCAGAACCTGTATTACCCGGTAAGACTTAGAAGATTCATTTACGAATGAATCATACTATTAGTTTGTTTACATGTCCTTTCCCCAGTCACAGAAACATAATAAGAGGAAATTTTATTGTTTCTGTTTTGCCTGTTTTAGTATTGGAGGAAAAATGGTATCTGGATTAAATGAGGGTATTTGTCGTGAGGAGCCTGCTGTATCCAGATAGTAAGCCTCAGTTATCTGTAGTTTCATAAAGCTCTACAACTGATTCCAGCACAGATTTGGGGCTGAGGACCAGTGCATATGATATTATAAAACAGGGATATAAAATGTTAGAAGGAAAAATTTTGTAGTTTAGGATTGCTTTGTGTTTTTGAGAACATGTAAAGATCAGGTTGAATTTTTGTAATTGCAAAGGTATGTGGGAAGCTGGTGTGGCAGAACAAGCCACATAAGTAATCATTGAGCCTAGGCAACCATCAGTATTCACATCTAAATACAACTTTGTTGTCTATTTATAGGTAGTAGCCCTATTGAAGAGAGGAAAACTTAAGATTCGTAGTGAAAAATAGTTCTGAAAAAAAAGTTAGTTGCCAGTGCTGATGGTAAGAAAGCAACTGAAGGGGTTTAAACGAGTGAGGTTTTGAATATAAATATTAGGGTTTAGAGAGGAGGGAATTTTATGCTGTGATTGTAGTCTTGACTTTTGAGGATTTCTCTGGAATGCCAGATTTACACCTAACTTCTAAGCTGTTTTACTGTGCATGCCTTACAAACTTGTAACTTTCAAAAAACTATTTTAACTTGTTGCATATGATTTTTCCCTCTTAGGTAAGATAGGAATTATATTGTTTACTACTTAATTTGGAATTAAAATAATCCCTTAATATTTTAATTTAACAATAGCAGTCTTTTTGGGCTATTTAAAAGAAAATAAAAATTGTAGTATAGAAATAAATGATGGAGAGATTAATGTTTTTGTTATCTGATATGCTGTATTCCACTGAAAATTTCCTTGGTTAGTGTAATAGGAACACGTTTTCAGTTGAGACAATTTGAAATTTCTATCAAAGCCCACTGAGGAAGTTGTAATATCATAATCTTATTTTAAGCCAGTGATTTTTTTTTTTTTTTGAAGTAAGCTCTAGGTCCAACTTGGGGCTTGAACTCAACGACTCTGAGATCAAGACTCACATGCTCTACCCAGTGAGTCAGCGAGGGTCCCCTAGCCAGTGATATTTTTAATCTTAAAAGATTCCATTTGAGGGGCACCTGGATGGCTCAGTAGGTTGAGCATCCAACTCTTCGGCTCTGGTTCCGTTTGTGGGGCCCTGAAGGGCTCCCTGAAGGCCTGCAGGCTGTCAGCGGGAGCCTGCTTGGGATTCTCTCTCTCCTTCACTCTCTGCCCCTCCCTGTTCTCTCTCTCAAAATAAAAAAAGATTCCATTTGATTTTGTCATGTAGGAGATTATTTAAACATGCCTGTGTGTTGTCTGTAAGAGCTGTTTTATCTAGACATTATGTATAGAAGGAGAAATGAAAGTTTTCTTTGAAAGTGTAGACCCAGAGAAAAGTTTTCTCTTCTTTTTTTTTTTTTTTTAAACTTTTAAAAAATGTTTTATTTATTTCTGAGAGAGACAGTGTGAACAGGGGAGGGTCAGAGAGAGAAGGAGACACAGATCCGAAACAGGCTCCAGGCTCTTAGCTGTCAGCACAGAACCCGATGTGGGGCTCAAACCCATGAACCGAAATCATGACCTGAGCCGAAGTTGGAAGGCTTAACCCACTGAGCCACCCAGGCGCCCACGAGAAAAGTTTTTAAGGTTGGTTGTTCCAGTTAAAAAAAAATTTTTTTCCCTATAATGGCTTCCATTTAATATGGTACTTTTTATTTTTCAGAGGGATCTCATTGTAGATTTACAAGGTCATCTTTGATTATCAGTGCTTTGGAACTGAGTCAGAATTGTTAAGAAGAAAGGAAATGAAGTAAACTAGCATTATTGAATTTTTTTAAATTTTACAGAGTGTGCACAAGAGCAAGCACAGGCATGAGCAGGAGAGAGAGAGAATCCCAAGCAGGCCCTGTGCCCAGCATGGAACGAAACGTAGGGCTGGATCCAATAACCCTGGGACCATGACTTGAGCTGAAATCAAGAGTTGGACACTCAGCCAACTGAGCTGCCTAGGCACCCCTATTGAATATCTGTTTTGAACCACATTTTATGCTAGGCTTTTCTTACACATTAGTTGATCTAAACATTACAGCTCTCTGAGGAAATTGTAAGTATAGACAATACTTATGATTACGTATTAAAAGTAGATTTCTGATTGCTTTAATACAGTTATTTGCTGTATCAGGACAAATGGGTTCCTAAAAGTTGCTGCACTGTGCAAAATCATGCAGTAAAAAACACAAGGCTTATGGAAAAAAATGGGGTTAAGCACAACACTCAAATTTCTTTAGTGAAGGGGTGCCTGGGTGGCTCAGTTAGTTGGGCATCCAACTTTTGGTTTCGGCTCTGGTCTTGATCTCATGGTTTGTGAGATCGAGCTCCATCCTGGGCTCTGCCTCTCTCTCTGCCTCCCCCCTCAAAAATAAATAATAAACTTAAAAAAATTTTTTCATTAGTGGAAAAAGCAAAGGTAAGAAATGAATTAAAATGATAGCACAATTTTTATATGTTAAATAGTTAACAGATACATAAATAATATAGTGTAATTACAGCCCTTTATCTTGGAAAAGACCAGAAGTTTGTTTTTGGTAAGTGAGTATCAGGATTCCAGGGGTACCTGGGTGGTTCAGTCAGTTAAGCTTCCCATTCTTGGTTTCAGCTCAGGTCATGATGTCCATGTTTGTGAGTTAAAGCCAGCACTGTGAATGTGGAGCCTGCTTGGGATTCTCTCTCTCTCCTTCTTCTTCCTCACTTTGTCTCTCTGCTCCTCCCCTGCTCACTGGCTCTCAGAATAAATCAATAAACTTAAAAAAAAATTGTAAAAAGGATTGCAGTTTATGAATTATTTTGAAGTAAATGAAGGAAAGTTGCAATCCTAGAAAAAGTTGTAACACTAGGTATAGATGGCTATGGGTCAGAACAGCCAGCATGTTTGAGGTGTCTGTCTGTCCTGTACATGCCTCTGTGGCTTGTTTCAGCTGGGTGCAGTTTTCTTTGTTCACCATTCTTCTGGTAGACAAAATCCCAGGGAAACAGTTATGAAATCTGAAATGTAGTATGTTCAAAATATACTCTAATATGTTAATCATTTTGTAACAAACGTATTTTCACAGCAAGCATTGTAGCAGAACTGACTGTACATCATCTAACAGTGCTACAGTGATCACATAGCTTAGGTTTGGGTAACTTCCTTCACTCTTACATGTGACTGTTTGCTAAGCTACAACTTCTTGCATTTAGTATCTGAGCTAGTGTCACATTTGCCATCCTAGTTGCCGCCAAGAAGAGAAATTTGTTTCAGTATTTTCTTTGTTAAGCAGGTTTGTTTCAGATTATCAAAAGTTTCAGGTTAGTTCATTTTATTTTTAAAAAGTGTTTACAGTAAGACCTTGGTTTGCAAGCATAATTCATTCAGGAAACATGCTTGTAATCTAAGACACTTGTATATCAAAGTGAATTTCCCCATAAGAAATAATGAAAACTCTGATGATTTGTTGCACAACCCAAAAATATTCACATAAAAATTTGTTATGATACTGTAATATATAAAATAATAAAGAAAATACAAAAGAAAAAGAAAAATAAACAAATTAACCTGCACTTACCTTTGAAAACCTTTGTGCCTGGTGTATGAGGGAGACAAGAGAAAAGAGGGTTATCGTATAGGACAGCTATTTTGCTGCTATCACTAATGGAATCACTGCTATCTATTGGCTCAATGAAATCTTTTTCTGCATGGGGGCCATTGTATATGCCCACACATGTTGATGACAATACAGCATTAATAAACTCTGTCATATACTGTTATAATGTGTTTATTTTTTATTTTTTTGTTTTTTTAATATTTTTATTTCTCGGAGAGAGAGAGAGAGAGACAGCGTGAGCAGGGGAGGGTCAGAGAGAGAGGGAGTCACAGACTGAAACAGGCTTCAGGCTCCGAGCTGGTAGTCAGCACAGAGCCCGACGCGGGGCTCGAACCCACGAACCGCGAGATCATGACCTGAGCGAAAGTCGGACGCTTAACCGACTAAGCCACCCGGGCGCCCCTGTTATAATGTGTTTAATGTAACTGGCAATAAGGCAGCAGAGGAAAGGGTCTCTGTCGGCAGGCAGCCTGACCTGAATGAAGCAAAGCATTCCCAAGCTTACTCTTGTATGGAAAAGCAAAGGACTGTCCATAGGTGCTTTGACGTGACAAAAACTACACTAGTGCCAGTTGTGGGCACCTTCAAACAAAATCATTGATTTCTGCGAAACACTGTGGCCTGAGACCAAGCATCCAAGCATGGGAGACGATCACCCACAATCCTGTGCGCGAGTGTGAGGGAGAGGGAGAGAGAGGGAGGGAGAGAGAAAGAAAGCCATTGGTTCAGTTGTGATCATATGATGTTTGGTGTCATGTACTAGTATTGCAAGATGTTACTCATTTATCCAGTTAAAATTTATTAGATATGTTTGCTGTCTTGCAGAATACTCACCGAACAAGTTACTCTCAATCCAAGGTTTTACTGTATTTAATTTGAGAGAACGAGTTGCAGGCATGAATGGGGGAGGGGCAGAGTGACGGAGACAGAGAATCCCAAGCAGGCTATGTGCTGTCAGTGCCCAGCGGAATGAGGGGCTCCATCTCACTAACTGTAAGTTCATGACCTGAGTCAAAATCAAGAGTTGGATGCCTAACCACCGAGATGCTCCAGGCTAATTCATTTTAAAGATTTTTCAACAAGGGAGATGATATTTTTATTTATTAAACATATTTTTATGTTTATTTTTGAGACACACACACACACACACACACACACACACACACACACACACAGCTTGAGCGGGGGATGGGCAGATAGGGAGACAGAATCCAAAGCTCCGGGCTCTGAGCTGTCAGCAGAACCTCACACAGGGGTCTTGTACTTGAGAACTGCAAGATCATGACCTGAGATGAAGTCAGAAGCTCAACTGACTGAGACACTGAGGCACTCCAGGAAGACAGTATTTTAAAAACAGGAAATAAAACATTACACATGTTTTTCAATTTGTGTGCAGTAAAAAATTTTTTTTAACGTGTATTTATTTTTGAGAAAGAGGGAGAAAGACGGAAGGGGCAGAGAGAGACACAGAATCTGAAGCAGGCTTCAGGCTCTGAGCTGTCAGCACAGAGCCTGACATGAGTCTCAAACCCATGACCTGAGCCAAAGTGGGATGCTCAACCAACCGAGCCACCCAGGCACCCATTCACTTTGTGTTTGAAACAGTTTTGATATTCAATGGAGGGAGCTTGATATGGAAAGAATAATAGAAAGATTCTGGGTTTGAATCCTGGCTCTGCTCTGTTTTATTCCTTACCTTTCTTAAGTCTCAGTTTGCAAATCTGAGTAAAAGAGAACAGTACTTTTCTGACATCTCACTGGTCAGATGGTAAGATGTGTATGAAAGTACCTGACAGACAGTAAAGCATGTGAAGCATGTGAATTAGTACTTGTTTTCTTGTAGGTTTAGTCTATTAAGAACTTCAGTTTTTTCATTGATTTCATCTTTGTTTTATGTTATCCTTTTTAAAATTGTTAATGTTTTATTTATTTCTGAGAGAGAGACAGCATAAGCAGGGGAGGGTCAGCGAGAGAGAAGGAGATACAGAATCTGAAACAGGCTCCAGGCTCCGAGCTGGCTGTCAGCACAGAGCCCGACTGAACCCATGAACCGTGAGATCATGACCTGAGCCAAAGAGGCACCCCATGTTTCATGTTAACCTTATCATAGGTCTTATAAACTGGTATTTTTATTTTGTTTTGTGTATTCTTTTGATATTTAGGAAGTTATATATTTTTGTTCTAGTCAGTTACCTTTATGCCTTTGTCCTTTTTCTGTCTTATTTAGGCTTCTGCTGTTTGATTTGTTAGCTTTATTTTTTTAAATGTTTATGTATTTTTGAGAGAGTGAGCATGAGTGGGGAAGGGCGGAGAGATATGAAGCGGGCTATGCACTGACAACATCAAAACTGATGTGGGGCTCGAACCTGTAGACCACAAGATCATGACCTCAGTTGAAGTTGGATGCTCAACCGAGCCACCCAGGAGCCACTGATTTGTTAGCTTTAATTAAATCCATTGAGGGGTGCCTGGCTGGCTAAGTTAGTAGAGTGTGTGATTCTTTAAAAAGTTCTTTATAAATCTTTATTTTTGAGAGATAGACCGAGCACAAGCTGGGGAGGGGCAGAGAGAGAGGGAGACAGAATCCGAAGCAGGCTCCAGGCTTTCAGCACAGAGCCTGACATGGGGCTTGAACTCACGAACTGCAAGAACATGACTTGAGCTGAAGGCGGACGCTTAAACATCTGAGGCACCCAGGCTCCCTTTAAGCATGTGATTCTTGATCTCAGGGTTCTACGTTCAAGCCCCTTGTTGAGTGTAGAGACGACTTAAAAATAAAATCTTAAAAAAAAAAAAAAGTAAATAGGACTTGAAAAAAAATAAATTCTTTGAGTCTTATTTTCTTAATGTGTGAGACAGTGAATGAGCTTATTCTACTTTACTTTTTTTCTCGTCTCTTTTTCCTTTGATATTTTAAAGTTACTTATACTTGGTGAGAGTGTGTCATTTTATGTACTATTCTTCCACCCTCATCAATACCTTTGTTTTAGATTTAGTTGTATAATTAAATATAGTTTATATTCACCATATTCACCAACAGACCTTTAGATGAAGTTTTCTCAGTCATCTGTTGATTGGATGAAGCTTAATGTATGATGGAGATTTCTGAGCAGTGCTTGTGGAAATCTCTTAAGTTCTTATATGGTTAAACTGTTTTTCTATAGCATTGATATTTGAAGGACAGTTTGACTGGATTTAAATTCTTTGGCACATATCTTCATAGGTTTTTTTGAAAATAATCTCCCTGCTTTTGTCTTGCTTGTATGTTGCTGATACTACTGTGATTTCTTTGTAGATGATTTAATCTTTCTCTTTGGAGATCTGAGGGGTTTTTCTGTATCTTTATTTTTTTTAATTTATTTATTTTTTCCCGTATCTTTAAAACTGAAGCGTTTTACTTGGATTGTATCTCTGCATCAACTCTTCTGGATAAATTTTCTCTGGTACATGGTTTCAGGTTGGGAGAGCACAAGTAGCAGAGGGGCAGAAAGAGAGAGCGAGAGGATTTGAAGCAGATTCTGTGCTGACAGGCTGACGGCAGTGAGACATGATGTGGGGCTCGAAATCGCTAACTGCCAGATCATGACCTGAGCTGGAGTCAGACACCTAACTGACTGAGCCACCTAGGTACCCCTAGACTATATATCTTGAAGTTTAGTTACTGAGATGTGGTTGTGTTTTTCTTGTTTCTTTAGTTCAGTCTGTACCTGTTTTATATTTTCCTATTGTTTGTTCATTATTTAAAATTTTGAACATCTGTTTGAGGTGTTCTTTTATATTTTCATCTGGCACTTAATTATACCATAAAGGTATATAGTATTATTTATTTTTAATTTGCCATGGAGTCTTGTATTGCATGTTTCCTTTTTTTTTTTTTTTTTAATCACTAGGCTTTTTGGTGTGTTTTCATCTGCCACAAGGTTTTTTTTACTTTTTTCATTCTGTATTAGTAACTTGGTATAAGTGCCAGGTTCTTTTTTCTGTTCAGATTATTTGTGATTGATTTTACTAGACTAAAAGTATACACAGTTTTACTTTTGGAGTGAGGTTTGTGTGTGACTTCCTCAATCTCTTAGTTTAAGAGCACCCTCTTTTGTTGCTACAGAGAATTGTTTCTTTAAATAAATGTGTCTCTCCCTCACCCTATCCAATTGTTCTGTCAGTATTTTAGTAGGGTCCTCATCTTCAGTGGCTTCCTTATCAAGCTTTCAAGTGTCAGTTCTTTCTAAGGTGGCTCCTTCTTGAAAGCCATGCCTTGCTTAAACTGCTACATTTGGTCCTTTTTTTTTAAAATTTTAATTTAAGTTTTAAGTCCAGTTAGTTAAAATACAGTGTAAGTTAGTTAGTTTTGGTTTTCACTTCCATACATCACCCGGAGCTCATCACAGCAAGTGCACTCTTTAATCCCCGCCAGGTGTTTAGCCCATCTCCCCACTCACCTCCTTCTGGTAACCATCAGTTTGTTCTCTGTAGTTAAGACTGTTTCTTGGTTTGCCTCTCTCTCTCCCTCTCTTTTTCTCCCCTTTGTTTTGTTTCTTAAATTTCACATATGAGTGAAATCATATGGTATTTGTCTTTTTCTTACTGACTTATTTCGCTTAGCATGATACTCTCTAGTTCTCAGGGGCTCCTGGATTGCTCGCTCAGTTGGTAGGCTGATTGACTTCGGCTCAGGTCATGATCTCAGTTTGTGAGTTTGTGCTGGGTTTCAGGTGAGCTTGTGCCCCTCGTCGGATTAGTATGAGATCCTTCTCTCTCTCTCTTTCTGTGTCCCTCGTGGGATTCTCCCTCTTTCTCTCTCTGCCTCTTGCTCACTTGTTCCCCACCTTCTCTCTGCAGAAAAAAAAAATACTCTAGCTCTATCCATGTTGTTGCAAATGGCAAGATTTCATTCTTTGTTGATAGCTGAGTATTATTGCATTGTGTATATATACCACATATTCTTTATGCACTCATCATCAATCAATGGGTACATGGGCTGTTTCCATAATTTGGCTTTCAATAGATATACTTCATAAGGGTGCATGTAGCCCTTTGAATTAGTATTTTTGTGTTCTTTGGGTAAATGCCTAGTACTGCAATTGTTGGATTGTAGGGTGGTTCTATTTTTAACTTTTTTTTTGTTTTTTAAGATTCTGTTTTAAGTAATTCTATACCCAATGTGGGGCTCGAATCCACAACCCCAAGATCAAGAGTCTCATGCTCTACCAACTGAGCCAGCCAGGCACCCCTGGGTTTTTTTTGTTTCTTTTTTTTTGAGGAAGCTCCATATTGTGTTCCACAGTGGCTGCACCAGTTTGCATTCCTACCGTAAGTGCAAAAGCGTTTCTCTTTCTCCACACCTTTGCCAGCACCTGTTGTTTCTTGGTGGTGTTGGTTTTAGCTGATCTGACTGTTGTGAGGTGATATCTCATTGCAGTTTTATTTTGCATTTCCCTGATGGTGATGATGAGCATCTTTTTATGTGTCTCTTGGTCATATGTATTGTCTTTGGAAAAATGTTCATTTCTTCTGCCCATTTTTTAATTGGATTATTTGCATTTTGCATGTTGAGTTTTTAAGTTCTTTATATACTTTGGATACTAACCCTTTATCGGATATGTCAATTCCAAATATCTTCCCCCATTCAGTAGTTTGCCTTTTAGTTTTGTTCATGTTTCCTTTGCTGTGCAGAAGCCTTTTATTTTGATGTAATCCCAGCAGTTTATTTTTGCCTTTGTTTCCCTTGTCTCAGACAGACCTATCTAGAAGTTGATACTGCCAATATCAAAGAAGTTACTACCTGTGTTCTCTGCTGGGATTTTTATGATTTCAGGTCTCAAATTTAGGTCTTTAATCAATTTTGAATTGACTTTTGTGTATGGTGTAAGCAAGTTGTACATTTTCATTCTTTTGCATGTTGCTCTCCATTTTTCCCAACACCATTTGTCGAAGAGATGGTCTTTTTTTAAAAATTTTTTTTAATGTTTTTTTTTATTTTATTTATTTCTAGGAGAGAGAGAGAGACAGCGTGAGCAGGGGAGGGTCAGAGAGAGAGGGAGTCACAGACTCTGAAACAGGCTCCAGGCTCTGAGCTGGCAGTCAACACAGAGCCCGATGTGGGGCTCGAACCCACAAACCGCGAGATCATGACCTAAGCGAAAGTCGGACGCTTAACCGACTAAGCCACCCAGGCACCCCTTCTAAGAGATGGTCTTAACAGACTTTTTCAAGCCTCTTCTTTTGACTCCCAGTAGCCATTGCTCTTCATCTAACATGTCTCTAACTACTTCCTTTCAGGATGGAGCCGTCTTCTGAGGGTGAATCCTAGTTAATACTAATTTAGACCCTGTTGTATTGATCTTTTCGACAGTTCCCATTGGAGCTTCTGGTATCGGATGTTTATGCACTTCTATGAAAATTGGAATTTTTTAGTTGTTTTGTCGTCTTATAATGCTGACTTTGGGTGATTTTGTTTGCTGTCTTTCTTCGCTTGTATGGTTTTTATGAGGATATGTGGAGTGTTTAGAAATTAGAGGGCAGATATCCTATAAAGAGTTAATTTTTGGGGGCGCCTGGGTGGCTCAGTTGGTTAAGCGTCCAACTTCAGCTCAGGTCATGACCTCACAGTTCGTGGGTCCGAGCCCCGTGTCAGGCTCTGTGCTGACTGCCAGCTCAGAACCTGGAGCCTGTTTCAGATTCTGTGTCTCCCTCTCTCGGACCCTCCCCTGCTCATGCTGTCTCTCTCAGAAATAAATAAAACAAAAAAAATTTTTTTTAAAGAGTTAATTTTTGGTTTTATGTGCAAAGCTTGGCAATAATGGTGCTTTTTCAACTTTTTTTTCTCAAGTGACATAATTTAATGCTGGGGGGAAAAAGATAAAAACACATTTTACAGTACATTAACAGTGGTGTAGTATCCAGAAAGTAGATGGTGATGGTCACATTGAATTCTGCTGCTAGTGAGATCATATCTAATTTTAACTTGTGGGTCCAAGAGATATGGACCAATGACTCTCTTCAGTTGATATGCCCCAAGAATATTGGTGTAAAATTCCCGCGGACCTTTCTTTGTTTTATTCTGAGACTATGTACTTGTTATTTTATTTATTTAAAAAAGAATTTTTTTATAGTTTATTTTTGAGACAGAGCATGAGTGGGGGAGGGGCAGAGAGAGAGGGAGACACAGAATCTGAAACAGGCTCCAGCCTCTGAGCTGTCAGCACAGAGCCTGGTGTGGGGCTTGAGCCCACGAACCGTGAGATCTGACCTGAGCTGAAGTCGGATGCTTAACTGACTGAGCCACCCAGGTGCCCCATGTACTTGTTACTTTTAAAATACTGAAATACCTTTTGTTTGGTGAAATATTAGTGACAGATTTTAAAAAATGGTTTAATTTAGAAAAAATAAAATTTTAACAACTTCATTTAAATTATCCAGTTTTTTTGAAATTTTACTAGTTTTGAAATAATATGCAGATATGGGAATAATATTTCATTAACCTCACAGAGTGGCCATGATTATTAAAGGACTTAAAACTTTCATGTAAGGAACAGCTCAAAGAACAAAGATGTTTAGCTTGAAAGGGAAAACTGAACTCTTACAGAGCTAAAATGAGTAAACAGAAGTTAGAGGGAGCTAGAGTTTGGCTCATTGTATCTAAAAACATTTTAATGAAGACTGAGCTGGCAGCAGACATGAGCTGTGTGATCACTCATACCAGATGATGTTTAAGGTCTCTTCCAAAACTAAGAATCTATAAAATAGCCTTGACTTGTTGAGTCTTATCTCAGTGGACCTTTTTTTTTTTTGTATAAGTAAGAGAAACATTAAAAAAAAAACAAACAGTTTAAAACTAGGAGGAGAAAAGTCATTGTTAGGATTTGTTTTCATGGTTGTTGTAGTTGTCCAGAAATTATAAGATATATAAAGGATGACATATTGTCTACAAATGAAAGTTCCAACTAAAATAATTTTAGGAAATGGAGGATAAAGGTAGAGATTCTGTATTTTCCTTAAAATATTTTTAAATTAAAATATAATTTGCAGTAAAACGCACAGGTCTTGAATGTACTGTTCTTTGAGGCTCATTTTCTTTTTAACTTTTTAATTGTGAAAATTTTCAAACATATGAAAATAAGATACTGTAAGGAACCTATGTCCTAATTTTGACAGTTACCAACTTTTGGTTCATTCTGTGACCCCCTATCCCCTAGATTATTTTGAAGAAATACCAGGCATCATTTCAACATGTTTGACTTTTAAAGCCAAGTTTGGCTTTTATCATTTGTAGCTTAATTTGAAGCTGCATTCTTTTAAATCAGTTTCAAAGAATAAAAGGTTTCTTGCATAACTTGAAGGAAAGTAAGAGAAAGATATATATAGTACAAAAGATAATCATGTAATCTTAATGCCAAATCTAAATCATATGTACAGTATTTGGCTAGTTTCTTTATTTGCTCTTTTGTAATTCTCACTTCTAGAGGACTTTTTTTTCTGCAACAAGGATTTGGGAAAAGATGATAAAGTTTCATTTCTGCAGTAGATGACTTTACGTAGTTATATAAATAGCCAGCTGTTTTGGAGATTTCTTAACTTCCTTCATATTCTTATCAGTGAAATTAGAGATCATTTTTCTAGGAAGAGCAATGGAATAATTTTCAGTATTGCAACAAAAGTTCTGTTTCTTAAAATCATTGGTTTTGTTTATGTGATCTCAAGGTACCTCACTGATCAACTATGCTGGGCCACAGAGAGGATCCACTTCTGGGATTCCTCTGACACAGTTGCCTAAGGCTGTGTTCACCTTTTTTTTTGTTTTTAATTTCTTCTCTGTTCTTCAAATGCGATAAATTTTATGGATTGGTTTACCAGTACACTGAGTCTTTCCTGTTTTCTCCGTTCTAGTATTGAGCCCCAATGATGAGTTTTCCTCCTCCTACCAAAAAATGTGTTGGAAAGTGTTCAGTAATTGCTTCCTCTGGTATTTTTATTTATTATTCTTTATTATTATTTTACATTTATTAAAAAATTTTTTTAATGTTTTATTTCTGAGAGAGAGAGAGAGAGACAGCGTGAGCAGGGGAGGGTCAGAGAGAGAGAGAGAGACACAGAATCTGAAACAGTCTCCAGGCTCTGTTAGTACAGAGCCCGATGTGGGGCTTGAACCCATGAACCACGAGATCATGACCTGAGCCAAAGTTGGACGCTTAACTGACTGAGCCACCCAGGTACCCCTATTATTATTTTAATTTTAGAGAGAGAATGAGAGAGCACAAGTGGGGGAGAGGGACAGAGACAAAGAGAGTGTCTTAGCAGGCTCTATGCTCAGCATGGAGCTCAGTGTTGGGCTCAAACCCATGACCCCTGGGCTCATGACCTGAGCCAAAATCATCAGTCACTCAACTGACTCAGCTACCTAGGTGCTCTACTCTGGTATTTTGTAATAGCTAATTTAAAATCTTAAATCTATCATTTCTACATTGGCATCTGTAGATTGTCTTTATCCTTGCAAGTTGAGATTTTTCCTGTTTCTTCACATGCTACATAAGTTTGGATTTTATCCTGAATATTTTGAATACCAGCTTGTCAGACTCTGGGTTTTGTTGAGATCCTATGGAGAATGTTAATTTTGTTTTAGCAAATCTGGTTAGGTTCAAGCTGCAAGCTCCAACTCTTGGAGCTGTGGTTCTAATATCAGTTCAGAGTTTTAAATCTGTGTGGTCATTTTTGGATCTGCCCTGCTGATGTGCCACCCATTAACTAGTCTGGGTCCTGGATGGTGTATCTTATTAGTTCAGGTCTCAGTCTTTGGTATTATAAATAGGATAAGACCCACGCATGTTATTTATGAATAAATAACTTTATGGAGTTGCCTTCTCCCTTCCTCCTCTGTGATATTCTTGATACTTTGTTTCCCTGAACCTCCCCTTTTCACCTTTTGGCTAGAAAGCTGGGGTTCTAGTTGTTTCACTGTACTATTCACTTTTGTGATTTTGCTTATGATTGGCTAGAGCTTTATCAGTTTTATTGATCTCAAAGAACTAGCTTTTGGTTTCACTTATTTCCTCTGTTCTTCCGTTTTTCTGTTCCATTGATTCTTCTCTTAACCTTTTTTACTTCCTTTCTGCTCACTTTGAGTTTAATTTGCTCTTATTTTTCTAATTTCCTAAGGTAGAAGCCGAGGTAATTGGAGACCTTTTATGATGCAGGCTTTTTTCTATCTAGTTGTATAATTTTCTCTTTGGTTGTTAATTCTCAGCAATTAGGTGGTGGTATGCCTCTGTGTTCCCCTTGTCCCATCTTTTTTTCAGTTTATCTTGCTTGGGGTTTGTTGAGATTCTTGGATCTGTGGATTTAGAGTTTTCATCTAATTTGTAGTTTTTTATATTTTCCTCCCTTTAGTCTTTTTATCCCATTTTGAAACTCTTGTTATATGTATGTACGAGACTATTAGACTACAGGACATCGAGTTTTTCTTTTTTCTCTCCCTTGTACCCCGCTTCATTTTACTGCTTTCAGCTTTCATTTTGGATCATTTCTGTTATAGATGTTCAAGTTCATTGCAGTCACTTTAAGTTCTCTCAGTGGTTTTGTGTTCACTGCACTGGCTTCAAATTCACTTGCAGTGTCTAATATTTTAAGCTCATATGATTAACTTTTCATTTTTTGGTATTTTTATTCAACAGTGCCCCCTCCCCCTTTTTTTGTAAGAGAGCGCTCGTGCCTGTGTAGGTGAGGCAGAGGGAGGAGAATCTTGATCAGGCTGCATGCCCAGCGCAGAGCCCAAAACAAGGCTTGTTCTCATGAACCTGAGCTCTCATGGCCTGAGCTAAAATCAAGGGTTGGATGCTTAACCAGCTGAACCACCCAAGTGCCTCTACAATGTCCATATTTTTTAAGTGCCCATTTTTCTTTTCTTTTTTAATATATCATTTTTTAGCTTTTTTACCATTGTAATCTCCATATCCAACATGGGTCTTGAACCCACAACCCCAAGAGCAAGAGACTCATGCTCCGCTAGCTGAGTTAGCCAGGTGCCTGTCTTTTCTTTCTTTCTTTTTTAAAAGTTTGTTTATTTTGACTGAGCGAGAGCAGGGAGGGGAGGGTCAGAGAGAGAGGGAGAGAAAGAGAATCCCAAGCAGACTCCACACTGTGAGTGCAGAGTCCAGTTTGGGTCTTGTTCTCATGAATCCTGAGAACATGACCTGAGCTGAAATCAAGAGTCGGATCCTTACGAACTGAGCCAACCAGATGCCCAAATTTTTTTTTTTAAAGTAAATTCTGCCCTCACTGTGATGCTTGAGCTCACAACCCTGAGATCATGAGTCACATGCTTGGAGCGCCTGGGTGGCTCAGTTGGTTAAGTGTAAGGCTCTGTGCTGACAGTGCGAAGCCTGCTTGGGCTTCTCTCTCTCTGCCTCTCCCCACCCTCACACACACATTCTCAGAAATAAATAAACATTAACAAAAAAAATTTTTTAAGTCACATGGTATACTGAGCCAGCCATGTGCCTCCTTTTAAGTTTCCATTTTTCTGTTGAGAGATTTTGTTTGTTTTATGATTGTGTCCATGTTTTCTTTCAATTCCTTAACAATACCTTATAGCTAAATGTGTTTTAATGTCTTTGCTACTTCCAACATCGTTATTCTTGAGTAGTTATTGATTTTTTATTTCCTGTAGGTCATGGATCATAATTTTCAGCTTTACATTTCTTTTTTTTTTTTTCAATATTTTTTATTTATTTCTAGGAGAGAGAGAGAGAGACAGCGTGAGCAGGGGAGGGTCAGAGAGAAAGGGAGATACAGACTCTGAAATTGGCTCTAGGCTCTGAGCTGGCAGTCAGCACAGAGCCCGACGCGGGGCTCGAACCCACGAACCGCTAGATCATGACCTTAGCGAAAGTCGGACGCTTAACCGACTAAGCCACCCAGGCTCCCCTCAGCTTTACATTTCTAATAATTTTTGTTTTTTCATAATATTGGAAATTATAGACATTAGGATATTAAATGTCTAGATCCTATTGTCCTTCTGAAGAGTTTTGTTTTGAGACATCATTAATTTGCTTGTGTACCAGCTTTTCTCCAAGGCTTGTTTTGAGGCTTTAATAAAGGTGGGTCTAGATTAGCCTATTCCTAAGGTGTGGTCTTACTGGGTCTCTGCTGAATCTTTGAGTGTTTAATAAAGTCTCTACATTGATGTTAGGAACTCTAGTCCTGTCCATGTATGAGTGCTAGTAGCTGTTCAGCTCATGCTACTTGGTAGTTGTCTTTTGCCTCACTTCAATAGAATCTTGCAGCAAGCCCACTCAGCTTAATATTTGACTAAAGATATTTAACAGATTTTTGAAGCTTCATCTTTGTACAGTTCTTTCTGGTACCCAACACCATAAATTCCAACTCTTTGAGCAGTTTCTAACTCAGATTTCTGGTTAAATCAGTGAGACTGCCGTGTTCTGTTTGGCTCTTCCCCCACCCCCCCCACCCCCAATTCTACAGTCTGGAAAATGCCTATAGGCAGAGAAGAGGATTTTCTTGGGATTTACCTTGTTTCCCTTCTGAGATCTTAGTCCTGTGTTGGCTCTCATCCAATAGCTGAAAATAATTGTTTCATATTTACTTATTAGCTTTATGCTTGGCAGAAGTATCATTTTTTTTTCTCAGAAGTATTATTTGTCAGTCATTCCATACATTTGGAAACAGGAGTCTCAGATTGGTATCTGAATTTTTTTTAACATTTTTATTTTTGAGAGACAGAAACAGATCACTGGTGGGGTAAGGGCAGAGAGAGAGGGAGACACAGAATCCGCAGGCTCCAGGCTCTGAGCTATCAGCACAGAGCCGGACCCAGGGCTTGAACCCAAAAACCGCAAGATCATGACCTGAGCTAAAGTCAGATACTTAACCAACTGAGCCACCCAGATGCCCCTGAATTTTTTTTAATGTTTATTTATTTTTGAGAGAGAGAGAGTGCACGTGCTTGAGTTGGGGAGGGGCAGAAAGAGAGAGAGTTAGAGGGAGACACAGAATCTGAAGCAGGCTCCAGGCTCCAAGCTGTCAGCACAGAGCCCGAAGTGGGGCTCAAACTCCTGAACCATGAGATCATGAACTGAACGGAAGCTATACGCTTAACTGACTGAACTGGTCAGGAGCCCCTCTTTTTTCTTCTTTTTTTTCTGTGCTACACTATTGAAGGGTAGTAGAAAGGTAGTTTATATATATATATATATATATATATATATATGTATATTTTTTTATTTTATTTTATTTTTTTTTTGAGAGAGAGAGAAAGGGGATAAGACAGAGAAAGATAGAATCCCAAGCAAGCTCCACATTGTCAGTGTGGATCCTGATGTAGGGCTTGAAATCAAGAATGGTGAGATAATGACCCAAGCCGAAGTCAGATGCTTAACCAACTGAGCCATGCAGCTGCCCCTAGAAAAGTAACGTATAATGGCTAGGTGTAATGGCTCTGAATCCAGAGTGTCTGGGTTTAAATATTTTTTTTTCCATCACTTAGTAGTTGTGTAACCTTAGCCACATTATGTAATCTCCCTGTATCTCAGATATCTCACTTAAAGTGAGGTTAAAAAGGATAACTACTTCATACCATTGTTAAGATTAAATGACTTTTCCCTGTCACAGTGTCTGGCACATAGCATATGCTTAGTAAATATTAGCTATTAGTATTATTTGTTTAATGTGTCTTTTCCTGACCAGTTATCTCCATGATTTAAGCACTTATTACAATAAGTAGTTTTATTATCTGAAGTCTGTGTTTTTTTTAAATTATTTTTTTATTTTTTTAATGCTTATTTATTTTGAGAGAGAGCACACGCACACAGGTGGGAGGAGCAGAAAGAAGGAGAAATGGAGGGGAGGAGAGAGGAGAGAAGGAGAATGAGAATGAATCCCAAGCAGGCTTCTTGCTGCCAGCTCAGAGCCCGACTGATTCGAACTCACAAACCGTTGAGACCATGATGTGAGCCAAAATCAAGAGTCAGGCTCTTAAAGCGACTGAGCCACCCAGGCACCCCTGAAGTCAATGTTTAAAACCAGAACCATTTGATTCCAAAGACCACTCTTTTCATTATTTGACTACTTCCTTGCTGTAAATTTTCCCACAGTGTAACTAGTATGTAAAAATTACCTACGAATGTAATGCTAGGATTATGACACAGTGACACTTTATGGTCTGTTTACTTTAGCAGAGAAGACCTAGACTCCTTTTGTATATTTATTATGTTGGCTTTGGCACATTTAAGCCTTAGGTGTAAAAGTAGTGTTTAATACAAAGTAAAAGAGACTATTATTTTTTTTATTGGTTCAGATAGATCATTAATTTTAGGTATTCTTTTGTTGCTTTCACATATATTTTTGTAATCTCAGCTACTAATAAGTGGTATTCACTTTTTTCTTCTTTTTATTTTTGTTAAGTATGCATCTCAAATTGGAATTGTGTCATTGTATGATTATATACTGCTAGTGTTTTTTAAGATCTGGTTTTATTGAGGTATAATTTTTATAGCATCAATCTCCTTCTGCCAGACAGTTGAACTAATTAGTTAATCAGTTTTCTCTCTTACCAGCAATTTATGAGAGTTCCAGTTGCTCAACACATCCATCATTTAGTATTTTCTAACATTTTAATCACATTTAATTTAAAGGCATGGCACATGTTTTTGATGTAATTAAGCACCTCAAATATGTTTATTGATTGTTCAGGTAACCTCTTTTTTGAGTGCAGGTTTTTCAGGACCCTTGCCCAGTTTTTAAATGAGCTATCTGTCTTACTGATACTGAGATAAAGTTTATATTTTCTGGATGTAAGATCTTTGCTGTGCATTGCATATGTCTTTGGCTTGCTTTTGTTTTGTTTTGTTTTAAACACTACCTTAAACATTTGAGCTTTCCTGCTTGAGAGATCAGGGAGATTGCTAACCCAACATGTAATGAAGATATTTAAAAATATCTTTTTAGAAGTTTTATTGTTTTAACTTTTTCGTTTAGATTTGTGATGTTTTACAGTTGGTTTTTCTTTTCTACAAAAGGGTCATTGTTTGGCCTCATGACGTTTCACCCTACAGATTTAAGACTTAAGTACTCAACAATTTTAGCAACAGACGCATGGCAGCTAATATATTTTTTAATCTTATTTATTATTCAGTTTAGGTAGTTCTGTTGCTGTGTCTTCGTTTCACTGATTTTTTTATGCATTATCATATGGCTTTAATGTAATCTGAGACGTTTTCATTGCATGTGTTTTTCACCTCTAGAAGTGCTGTTTGGTTCTTGTTTTAATGTATTCTGTTTGTTTTCACATGTTAATATTTTAAATTCTTGATCCTGTTTATAATCTTGATATCTTTACCTCATAATTTCATCATTTCTCTCTTTTATTTCTTTAGGTTATAGGTCATGTTTTCCTGCTTCTTAGCTTATCTAATGATTTACTGAGTGGTGGGTATTATGAATTTTACATTGTTTTATTGGAATTAACTGTCTTTAAAGAATGTTGGACTTTGTTAATAGCAGGCAGTGAAGGTGCTTATGTATCATTCTAGGGCTTTGTTAAGGTGTACACTTACTCTAGGGTTAGTTTTTGTCTCCTGCTGAGTAGACATTTTGCAGTATTTACTGAATTGTGCAGCTGTTCATTGAAGAAGACTCCATTCTGATGACTTGGAATTCTTAGTACCATATGAGCCCTGAAAATTCTTGAACTTTCCACATCCTAGTCATTCTTTGTTTTACCTCACGAAGTTTCGCTGTACATATTCAAGACTTAGCACTTAATAATTTTCAGCAACCAGTGCAGAGGGATCCCATGCAGGTTTTTATCACTGAATATTTCCATCAGTGTTTGCTTTACTGCCTGGTTGGCCTCGCTGAACTTTATTCACTGTCTCCAAGTCTGTGTGGACTGTCCTCTTCTGCTTGGGATCCTTTTTCCTTGTGCTGTGATGTGTATAAAGCAGTGGCATTTCTAAGTTTGTCATGCCTTCCCCCCCACCCCCCCACTTTGTGGTTCACAACCCTGCACTTCCTATTGTCCAGTGTCTGACAGCTTATTTCATATGTTTTGTCCAGTTGAAGGGCAAGTTCAGCCTCACTTTTTCCGTCATGGCCAAAAAGTAGAAGTTCCCTTACCGTATTTTTACAGAAAAAAATTTTCAGAAAGCTAACTGAGGATTAAGAACAATGTACTTAAAATGTTCTTTGCAGTTCCTGGAAAACGTTGACAAGTCCAGAGTGTCCCTTTTAACTAGTCTTTATATCACAGCCTACTTTAAAAGCTTTTTACTGTTACTGATTATTGTAAGAAAACCAAACTAGTTTTGGGTTTTCTGCAGAGTAAATAGGAACACTGAATTTAATTTCTTAGTTATGTTTCTTTGACTACATATGATTAATGATAGTCCTAAGTTACTGCTGCTGCTTTCTCCTCCTCCTTATCACCCAGATCACTATCTGCTTAGTGTATAGTTGCTTGTGGGAGGGGCAGACAGTTAGGAAGATACTGCAGAGAAATTGGAAATAATGGTGCCCACTCGGGGATGGAGGTATGAGAGAAAGCAAGCACCAAAGATAAATAGGTGTTTTTGTTTTTTTCTCCACATCTGCCTGGGTGAGTTGTGGGGAAAGCATCTACTAAGATGATAAAGACTTGATGCCAGAACAGATTCTGGGGGAAGAAATTCAGTTGTGTTTTGGGTTGATTAGGTTTGAGATGAGAAACAACAAAGAAGGATAGTGAGTACATAGTTGGTATAGAGCAGCTCTGTAATTGAGCTTAATTAAGCAATTGATTTCTTTGATGTCAAATGTAAAGTTTTACATTTTCATTGTTTCTACACATTTTTTTCTGCTGTGATTTTTGTCATCATTTGAATTAAGTTTTCTCTCATATTTTGTACGTATGGTTTCAAAAGTTGTGAGTAAAATTTACTTAAATTTATGACCGTGAATTCTTGCATAGATTATCTTACTTTTTATGTGCACAATTTTTTTCTGTATCAAATACACTGGTTTAAAAAATTGTTATTAGTGAAACCATACATTGATACCTGAAAGCCAGATAGCACTAAAACATTAGTAGTGGGAAAAAATGTGTCCATTTATCCCCTGTCCCATCAGCCCCCGCCCTCCCACTTGTGAATCAAATACCCTCTTAGCCAGTTTCTCTGGTATTTGCTTTTTTGTTGCTTTATAATATACTACTCTTATAGTTACATGACTTTTAGATATTTGTTGACTTCTGGTTATGGAAAAGAAGGACTTAGAACTTTATCATTCATATATTTATCTACTTTTTCTCATTATCTCATCATAGTTATATAATATTTTGATAGGCTAGTACTGAATATTTATTTACTTATTTATTTATTATTTTTTAATGTTTTATTCATTTTTGAGAGAGAGAGAGAGAGAGAGACATAGCGTGAGCAGAGGAGGGTCAGAGAGAGAGGAAGACACAGAATCCAAAACAGGCTCCAGGCTCTGAGCTGGCTGTCTGCACAGAGCCCAACGTGGGGCTCGAACCCACGAACTGTGAGATCATGACCTGAGCTGAAGTCAGACGCCTAAACGACTGAGCCACCCAGGCGCTTCTGAATATTTATTTTTATAATTACTAAACGGTATTTACTGTTAAGCCAAATATTACACTTAAGACCATTCTTTCTGTCTTAGACAAGCCTTAATTTCTCCTGGAGTTAAACCTGTCTGATTTATTCAGTTGCCTGGTTTTCTGTGGATGTATTGCTCATTTTCCTGAAATGTGCCTGAATTTTTGTCATGTGCTAATAAATAATAATTTACATATTATGAAGTATATGAGTTCCATTTTTGCCCTTACTGGAAACCTAGGCCATGGTGGACTTTGGCTTCCTATTTTATTGGAGTGGTCGTTCTCTAAGTTTTTGGGGTTTTTTTTTCTGTATTAGATTTATTTACCAATACCATGTTGTCTTTTGTTTGTTTTGATTCTTTTTAATAGCCTCCTAAGGAAGAGTGTATAGAGGTAAAATTTTAGTTTTCTGCGAAGCCTTTAAATGTCATTTTACTCATATACTTGATTAATAATTGGTTGGATATAGAATTCAAGGTCAAAACTGGATTTCACTCTGAATTTTGAGGGCTGTGTATAGATGTTTTCTAGCTTTCAGCAGTACTCCATTATTATTTTGGAATAAAAGTTCAGTGTCATTCTAAGTACAGGTCATTTTTATGCGATTTTTTTTCCCCCATGGAAATTTTTAAGGACCTTTTCTTTATTTTCAAGGCTTTAAAATTTCATTACGATGTGCCATGGTATAGGTCTTTTTTTTCTTCTTTATATTTTGCATTCATTTGTTTGTCTCTTGTGGCTTGAGAAACTTATTTCCTTCAGTGACAAGAAAATATTACTTTGAAATGTAATTTCTATACCTCTCTATATTTTTTTTTTCAGTTTTCATTTTCTGTAACACTTGGACTTTTTGGAGTGAGTCGATGGTTTCTTTTTTTAAATAAAATTTTTAAAAATGTTCATTTATTTTGGTGAGGAGAGGGAGAAAGAGAATCTTAAGCAGGCTTCACACCCAGCACAGAGATGACACGGGGTGCAATCCCATGAAACCTGAGATCATGACTTAACTGAAATCAGGAGTCAGACACTTAGCCAGCTGAGCCACCCAGGTGCCCTGTGAGCTGATGATTTCTTATTTTTCCTAATCTGTATTGTGTCACTTTGTCCTGGTTTTACTGTCTTTATCTGAATCTTCATTTCTTTGTTTTTTAACTGGCATTTTAGTGGGATTTAGGAGAATTTGGAAGTAACATTTCATGATTCTGTTGTATTTAGCAATCAGAATCTTAGGATTGAAATTAAAATTGTTTGCACTTCTTGCTAAACTCAAATTTTTCTTTTTTCTTTTGACAGAGATGTTATGAACATAAACAGTATCGAAATGGGTTGAAGTTCTGTAAACAGATCCTCTCGAATCCAAAATTTGCAGAGCATGGAGGTAAGTATAAATACCCTATACTTGTAAGTGTAAGTAAATAGGGGTTTGCTAACTTGTGTGGCTTCAGATTTTTGGGTTCTATTACTTCACTCTTCCTGTTTTAGAGGAATGGACCTTATCCTTAACTTTTGTGAGAAGATGTTTAATACCCATAGTTTGAATACCATAGTTGATAATACCATAGTTGAATATCAGGAAAATTAACACATTCCACTTGATTTTTGGTTTATTCCTGTTTAGAAGATTAGTGCTGTAGGAAAGGCAGGAAATTAGTGGGACAAATATGCTTAAGCTTAATAAGTTTATTTAAGATGTTATTAGAAAAAATTTGCTTTAGAACTTTTGTTAAGTTGGAAAATTTTTATTTCTTACAGTAAGCTTATTCAGAAAGCGCCCATTTTGTCTACTGCTCATGAGCCAGCATCTTTTTATTGAGCATTGTATGTTAGTTTTTCAAGACTGGCATGCATTATGACATGATTTGTATATTGGAATGTTCTGAAAACTTACGTAGCTTTTGCCTATGTGAGGAAAGAAGATTGTAGGGTAAGAGGAAAGTGTATGGCTTAACTTGTGAAGACACAAAGGAAAACTAAGCTTTCATTGACCTGATTTGTACAGTTGGCTCTTTTTACTCCTGCCGACTTTTACTATAATAATAAAATTTCTTGGAGGTGGAAAGCAGTGAGAGAAAAAAAGACCTACAATAAAAGCACCTAAATATATCTCTTTGTCCTTGTTAAAAAGTAAATATTGTTTCGTTAGGTGAATAGTACATTGTTTTATATTCCTTTTTAAAGTATGCCTACTGGTAAAGTAACTTTAATACTTTAGTCATGGTAGAGTTTCAGTACAGCAGAATACCAAATTTTGTTGTTTCTTTTTTTTTTTTTTTACAAATAGTTTATTGTCAAATTAGTTTCCACATAACACCCAGTGCTCATCCCCACAAGTGTCCTCCTCCATGCCCACCCCTCCTCCCCCCCACATCCACCAGTCCTCAGTTTTTGTCAGCATTCAAGAGTCTCTCATGGTTTGCCTCTCTCCCTTTCCCCCACCATTTTCCCCCTTCTTCTCCCCCTTGTTCCTCAGTTAAGTTCCTCCTAATCCCAAATTTTGTTGTTTCTAAAATGCAGTTTCCCCTCGTGTGTTAACGAATCTGAAATCAGATTGCATATGAGGTGCCATAATTTAATTGAAAGTATTTTAACAGTACATAAAATGATGGTTTGTCTAAGACTTAATGGCATCCCAGAGTTTCATTAATTAAGGCACTTTAAGATGCTTGGAAAAACTTGTTATTTGAACAGACTTTACATATTTGACAACAAAGAATTTTTTATGCGGTACCTTGCTAATTGGCTACTTGCCAAATATGTTTTGCTTGCTTTTTCTTGAAAGCTATATATGATCTATAATTATTTGTACATAGTTTTTCCCCTTCTATTTCTTTATCTCTATTTTCGATAAATGTTGACTTCCTCAGGGTAATACTTTTAATTTTTACCCATTATTTCTAATTAATCTATAAATTACAAATTTTAGTCCTAAAAGTTTGGTAACTTATAATGAGAATTTTTTTATTCCTGTATGCTTTATAACATAGACATTATAAAATTAGATAGTTTTTTTTCTTTTCCTTTTCTGAAAACTTAGTATTTCCCTCAATTCTCTGTTAATCTTTTGATTGTGAATGGCAGATGTCTGACATTTTCTTTTCTTGTGCGTTTGGCCCAAACAATCAATTAAAAATAAATTTATGAAAATAAGAAATGTAGACAATTTATGTGCCTGTTTTAATATTTGAACAGTGAATTTAATTTTAATATAACTTGGGTTCACAGAAATAAAGTCTGTTTTAAGGTAAAGTTTTCTGTACTTTAAAGAAGTAATTATATGAGGTAACCCCATGGAATTCTCTTGAAGAACAGTAATAGAGTCATTGTCTCTTGTTAGCACACATATTATCAGATGTTCATGCATTTTTGTATCTTTTTATCTAAAAAATTCTAGGGATGCCTAGAGAATAGAAATGTGTATTTACCAGATTTGTCAGGTTTTAAAATATTTTAGTTACGTACAAACCTGGAAATTTTCTAACTAATCTTGAAGATTTAAATTCTCAGGGTAGGGGCGCCTGGGTGGCTTAGTCGGTTAAGCGTCCGACTTTCGCTTAGGTCATGGTCTTGTGGTTCATGGGTTCGAGCCCTGAGTCGGGCTCTGTGCTGACTGCCAGCTCGGAGCCTGGAGCCTGTTTCAGTCTGTGACTCCCTCTCTCGCTGACTCTCCCCTGCTCACGCTGTCTCTCCCTCTCTCTTGAAATTAAAAAAAAAAAAAAAATTAAAAAGTAATTCTCAGGGTAATATAAAAATTTTTTGAGATTATGATCACTTTTTTTGTTAATTATTCTTTATGTTAATTTTTATTTCTTTCTCTCCTTTTTTTTTTTTTTTAAATAGAAACCCTGGCTATGAAAGGATTAACATTGAACTGTTTGGGGAAAAAGGAAGAAGCTTATGAATTGGTTCGTAGAGGTTTGAGAAATGACTTGAAGAGTCATGTGTGTATCCTTTTTGAGATATGTTTAAGGAATGGATTGGGGTGTCTTGAGCTAAGATAGCAATTTGGGAGTCAGAAATTTTAGATTCCTCTTATGTGTAACTCCAGAGGAGATGGTTTCTTTTTTACATTGAATAAC
The DNA here is from genome assembly GCA_017311185.1 of Proteles cristata cristata. Lineage (NCBI taxonomy): Eukaryota > Metazoa > Chordata > Mammalia > Carnivora > Hyaenidae > Proteles > Proteles cristata. Next base: position 1,253,318 of record JAESUZ010001241.1, read on the forward strand.
CACAGCTGTCTTCATGGAACATTTTTATGTACCTACCTTTTTTTCTGACATCAGTTCTATTCAGGTAAATTGAACTTGCCTTTTAAAATACTATAGTCACGGCAAGGCCCGCTTCCCCCCGCCACGGTTAGTTTCCTTTTCTGCAGGTTCAGTTACCTGAGGTCAGCTGTGGTCTGTACGCACAATATCCTTCTGACACACCATCAGGTCAGTAGTGGCATCACAGTGCCTGCGTCATTCACCTCACTTCATCTCATCATGTGGACATTTTATCATCTTATATCACAAAAAAAAGGGTAAGTATGGTACAATAAAATATTTGAGAGGGAGACCACATTCACAAAACTTTTATTATGGTATATTATTATAGCTGTTCTATTTTGTTGTTAGTTATTGTTGTTAATCTCTTACCAAGCCTAATTTGTAAATTCAGCTTTATTGTAGGTATTTGTGTATAGGCAAAAACATAGTATAGATAGGTTTCAGTACTGTCTGTTGTTTCAGGCATTTACTGGGGTTCTTAAAACATATCCCCCACAGATAAGGGAGTGACTGTTTTTATGAAAGCTCTTCCCACACCTACAAATAAAGAAGCACCCTGCAGATTTCATCATCATACTAAATTCAGAGAAAACAGAGGCAGTGTTGTATACTGATTAATAGCACAGGCTTTGGAGTGTGCTTCCCTTGGGTTTGAATTTCACCTCAGCTTCTTTCTGTGATCTTAGGGCTTTGTTTTCTCATGTGTAAAATGAGGATAACCATACCCACTTCATTGTGGTATTGTAAAGATTTAGTGATGAGATATATTTGATGTTTGACATAGTCTCTGATAACGCTAAGATACTGTACCAGAAATATTTAAGAGAAGTGTAAAGTTAGGAGCAAGTACAAATATCTGAGGGAAGACAGAGAAAAAAACTGAGGGTTGCTCTTTTTTTAAATAGTTTTTTTTTTTAACAAACATATCTTTACCTCTTTTATAAGCTGACATAATTTTTTAGTGCCAAGACACTTAGCAAAATTTCAAGTGTTTACTAGGCCTCTGGCATACTACAGATGAAGAAAAGATAGATTTTGCTCTCAAGGAATTACAGTCTAGTGAAGAAAGGAACTTATTAGCAGCATATACAGAAAAATGTTCGAGTTTTACATAAAGCATTACAGCTTGTTCAGAAATTATCAGTAATCCATTAATGCGAAAGTAAGTGAGTTGGTAATAAGCAGAAATTCAAAGGGTAATCAAAGGACTAGTTAGTAAAACTGTCGTTTTCATCATTTTTAATGATTACATAGTGTTCTGTATGTATTCACCTATGATTTATTTATGTTCCTCTTTTTTTTTTTTTTAATTTTATTTATTTTGAGAGAGAGCAAGCAAGGGAGGGAGAGAGAGATTCCTAAGCAGGCCCCATGCTCAGTGTGGAGACTGACCTAGGGCTTCATCTCACTACCACAACCTCACTATCTGAGCCAATATCAGGAGTTGGAAACTTAACCAACTGAGCCACCGAGGTGCCCCTTGTTTGTGTTCCTCTTGATGGGCATACGTTTCTTTAAATTTTTAGTAATATTAAACTCCTTAAGTATAGATTTTTAGGCAGTAAGATTTAGAGACAGTTTAGAGGTTGTTGTAATGCATAAGAGAGGTGATCAAGTCCTGAAATAATAGGTAATAGGGGTCAGATTATGAAAGGTAGCGTGTCTTAGGCTTTTAAAAACATGTTCCAACCAACTGAGAAGATTGTGTTAAACTTTATTTTGTCATTTATATTATAAAAGCAAGGATTTATCAAATAAAATTTATGATATTAAATATGTATTTTCAGTTACATGTGCCATCCTAGACATTATGTATTTTACTGACTCTGGCATGAAAGTTGTTTGATTGAAAAATTTGAATTTCATCTGGGAGAGAAAAACTACAAGTTTCTGGAAAGGGAAGTGAATTCCTTTCTTTTGATTGTATGGCTTTTAGAAAGGTTACTCTGATAGAGACTGAAAGCAGAGAGACTGAAGGTAGGGTGGGTGACTGTAGTAATCAAGGTCTAAAGTGAAATAGACCTATATGAGGGAAGTGTAATAGTTTATATATTTTCCCCCTTTATGGCATTTTTTGCAACCTACTGTAATTTAGTTTACTTATCTGTGCCCTAATTAGACTTTACATTTTTAAAAAATTTATTCTTTTTTTTAAGTTTGTTTATTTTTAGAGCAAGTGAGTGAGAGCAAGTGGGGAAGGGGCAGAGAGAGAGGGAGATGGAAGATCCAAAGCAGGCTCTGCACTAGTAGAGCCAGTGTAGGGCTTGAACCAACAAGCCGTGAGATCATGACCCCAGCCGAAATCAAGAGTTAGATGCTTACCTGACTGAATCACCCAGACACCTTAGACTTGAACATTTTTGAATGCAGGAAACAGTCTAGTTTGATCACCTACACCCTCCTTATTAAAATATTTTAATAATTATTTGCTAAATGATTTTTTTTTTAAATGTTTTTTTATTTATTTCTAGGAGAGAGAGAGACAGCGTGAACAGGGGAGGGTCAGAGAGAGGGAGTCACAGACTGAAACAGGCTCCAGGCTCCGAGCTGGCAGTCAGCACAGAGCCCGACGCGGGGCTCGAACCCACGAACTGCGAGATCATGACCCAAGCGAAAGTCGGACGCTTAACGACTAAGCCACCCAGGCGCCCCTGCTAAATGATTTTTTTTTTTTAATATTTTTTTTAATGTTTTATTTATTTCTAGAGAGAGAGAGACAGCGTGAGCAGGGGAGAGTCAGAGAGAGAGGGAGTCACAGACTGAAACAGGCTCCAGGCTCTGAGCTGGCAGTCAGCACAGAGCCCGACGCGGGGCTCGAACCCACAAATCGCGAGATCATGACCTAAGCGAAAGTCGGAAAGTCGGACGCTTAACCGACTAAGCCACCCAGGCGCCCCAAATGATTTTTAACTTATATGTGGTTTTACTCTTCTGTGTGTTGACTTTTAGGAACTTTAGACTCTGCTAAGCGTTCTATACGGTGGATCTTGTTAGCCAAAGAAACTATACATGATGTAAAATAATTATATCATGTGTATACCCATTCCCTCTTTTTTCTTGTAAAAATAAAGATAATTCCTAACATATATTGAGCATTTATTTTGTACCAGTATTTTCCATTTAGTTACAAAACTATGCTGTATAGACTTTCTGTTTACATATTATAATTGAAGAAACATAACGAGACTAAATAACTTGTCCAAGTTCACAGCCAGTGAGACAGGTGAGACCTATCTGGCTCAAAAAGGTATGCTGTTTTCACTGTATTAAACTACTCTCTTTATATTTTCTACTTTTTTTCAAAACTTGTAATTTTGTAAATAGTTATAGTTTTCTGAGCTTTTTGAGGAATATTATTGGGGTATTATTATTTCTTGACTTGTAGATTGTATCCTTAACCAAATCCTTTAGGTTGGCATGTTTATGGCCTTCTCCAGAGGTCAGACAAGAAATATGATGAAGCCATTAAGTGTTACAGAAATGCATTAAAATGGGATAAAGACAATCTTCAAATCTTAAGGGATCTTTCTTTACTCCAAATTCAAATGAGAGATCTTGAGGGTTACAGGGTAAGTAAAGTAGGATTTTTTTATTCTAAGGGGAAAGTAGTGTGCAAATATTTAAAACTTTTGAGTACTTCCTGAAGACAAAATTTTCTGTTCTTAAAATAGAATTTAATTGAGTCTTGCCCATACTTCCCCTCCCCCCAGTAGTGATTGTGTATTTGTTCTGACTGGACTAATCCAATTTTTACAAATACATTATTTTACTCCAAGGCAGAATTGGATTACTGTGTAGAATGGAGTTAATTCAATGAAAATTAACATTTATGTTCTTCAAGTAGGCAATGCCTTTGTCTCCTATTAACATGTAAATACAACCTTTAGTTCTCACATTTGTCTGGGAAGTGTATTTGTTTCTTCTGTCTCCATTGAGACTAGTATCCTGTCTTTGTACCTATATTTTAACCCTTAAATCAGTATTAATTCAGATCTGTTTAGTCTTTGTCATATGTGCTCAGTCTTTGTAATATCAGTGGATCTTAATTCAGTAGGTGGGGTGTGCATTTTTAAAAAAATTTCTCTTTTGTACTAGCCTTTCCATCCTGCCCCCCCCCCTTTTTTAAAGTAATTCAGAAAAGAATAAAGCATATTTGGTCTTGACTTTTAAAATAGTTAGAAGATTGTCTTGGAAGCTTCATTTGTACCTCTTACCAAATATTTTTTGCAGCTATAAAGCTATACAATATGGATGTCTGAAGCTCTTTTCCATTATTATTCCCAGTATTGTGTTGCAAATTGATCTGCATTATTGGGTAAATGAATATAATCTTTTAAGAAGAATTTGTTTTCACTGTAAACTTAAGAAAAAGTGGTCTTTTTTTCCCCTTAAAGGAAACGAGATATCAGTTACTTCAGCTGCGCCCTGCACAGAGAGCATCATGGATTGGTTATGCTATTGCTTACCATTTATTAGAAGATTATGAAATGGCCGCAAAGATATTAGAAGAATTTAGGAAAACTCAACAGGTAACAAACAACAACTAGACCTAGTAAACTGGGTCTAATTCTGATTATGAAAAAGAAGTGTACGTAGACTTGCTCACTTTCTATCTTGAAATAGTTCAAAGTTACAGAAAAGTTGCAAGAATAGTACAAAGAACTCCATATGAAGTTCACTCACATTATCTCATTGTTAATACCTAACATACTTATTTTACAATCTCTGTATCTATTTAACTATTAAATTTTTTCCCGAAACATTTGAGAGTAATGCAGGCACCATGATCTTTACTCATAAATCCATTACTGTGATATTTCCTAAGAATAAGTCTGTAGTTATCAACTGTGTATACACAATACAATATAGATTTCCAAAAAATTAGGAAATTTAACTTTGACTATTATTTATTATCTAATCCACAGCCAATATTAAAAACGTATTGATTGTTTTGTTTACATCCTAAAATTTTTCCCCCCATTACTAGAATCATAACTTGTATTTAGTTGTCATTTCTATTCAGTCTGATTTAGTCTGGAAGTTTAAAGTTTAATAAGTTCTTTGTATTTCATGACCTTTATATTTTTCAAGAAGTAGAGCAGGTGCTTTTGTAGAATGCCCATCAACTTGGATTTGTTTGGGATTTCCTCATTATAGTTATGTATTTAAGCATTTTTGGCAGGAAACCACAAAAGTGATGTTTAGCCCTTCTCAGTTCATCACGTTGAGAGGCGCATAATGTCTGTTTCATTTATTTATTATTATTTTTTTAATGTTTGTTTTTGAGAAAGAAAAAGAATGTGAGCAAGGGAGGGGCAGAGAAGAGAGAGAGAGAGAGAGACAGAATCCAAAGCAGACTCCAGGCTCCAAGCTGTCAACACAGAGCTCAGGGTGGGGCTTGAACCCACAAACTGCAAAACCAGTGACCTGAGCTGAAGTCAGACGCCTAGCCACCAGAGCCACCCAGGCACCCCTGTTTGTTGCATTTAATTGCTTGGTTAAGGTGGTGTCTGCCAGGTTTCTTCACTGTAAAATTATTTTTTTTTTACTCTTTGTGTTTAGTCAGCAGTTTGAGATTTTCTGAATAGCCTGTTCCTCATCAAACTTTCACCAATAGTTTTAACATTCATTGATTCTTGCCTGAATCACCTGTTTTATAATAGTTGCAACATGGTTATTCTCTTATTTTTTCTAAGTTTCTTAAATATTTGACATTCTTCTGTTAAGTAAGAGCCTTCCTTTCTCCCCTGTTTTATATGTACGGATTTAGAGATTCTTTATTCAAGTTAATATTGTCACTATTTACTTAATTCCTCCCTAGACAGATATTTAGGGATTCTTTTTAAAAAATGAATTTTATCAATCAGATATTATCCTTTGACATCTTATATGTATTTTGAGTGTATAAACTATTTTCTAATAATGAAAACAAAATGCTTACTGTTAGTATTCCTTATATCCATATATAGACATCCCCTGATAAAGTGGATTATGAATATAGCGAACTCCTTTTATATCAGAACCAAGTTCTTCGGGAAGCAGGTCTTTATAGAGAAGCCCTGGAACATCTTTGTACCTATGAAAAGCAGATTTGTGATAAACTTGCTGTAGAAGAAACCAAAGGTATTTTTTTAAGAATATCATTTATTCTGTTATTTAATTACAACAAAGAGCAAGGCTAAAAAATATAGTTGCTGATAATTGCATATAATTCAACTTTTTATAGAAAATCTGTCTTACTCATGCACTTTGAGTAATTTGTAATGTGGGAAAGTACACATCTGAACAATGGGTATTATTGATATAGGAAAAAATAATTGTGAAAAACAATGATTACAAGAAATGGCTCAATATTTTTTTAAATAAAATGTTTATTTGAAAATATTAGGAATAAGTTTCTTAGGAACAGTTTATTAGCAAAACTGAATGTGTTGCTGACTTATTGGCAAGTCATTCTTTACTTAAGTAAATGTGGAGCAGTCACAGAGTCTTCCTGGTTTATCTAAGTGTCTTTCTGGACATAGAGTATGAATTGAAACCAGAGGTTTGACTCTTGTGTGGATTGTGATTCGAGGAGTGGATCCTTACATAAAGCTCTCCAACGCTGCCATTTATTAGAGAGCTGAGCAAAAAGAATCTCAGAGTTTCAAAGTTGAGGAACTGATTATGGAAAATGAAAGAATAACAAGTAACTGAAAATAGAAATACTTTTCTAAGAGTTACTATCTGAAAAGTCACTTTGCCCTTGTTAGGGAATTGAGATTTGCTGTTTTCAGATCCCTTTGGCTCCTTTTGAAGTTGAACACTAAAAAAAGTGTGATACTTGTGTGTATAGTAGATAAGCCATTATTTGCCAGATGAACTTTCAGCAGAGGATAATGCTATTGGCAAGACAAAATTGAAGTATAAGGTTGCTGGAAATCATTTGTGAACTACAGATCTGAGACAGCCATCTTACATTTGAGTTGATCACCCATTTGTGGTCTATTAGTTACAAAGGGAGGGGATGACTTTTGGAAAATTCACAAGATTGGAAAAAACTAGTTTGGGTTCTTTTATTGGCTTCTAACTAGCTATATGACCAAGTGCAAGGCTTAGACCTTTGTTTCTTTATTGAAATACATGTTAGTTTTCAAAGTACTCTTAAGTACATTATTTCATTTGATCCTTTTGATACCTGTATTAGAGAGAAAGAATGACAGATCAAATTAGATGAGGACTCAGAATTGGTCAGTGGACTTTAGGAAATTGGAAGTTATTGGTGATCTTAACAAAAGCACTCTTTGAACATCTGGAAGGAGGGTGGTAAAACTCCACATAAATCAAGTAGAACTAAATGACATTGGAAGTTGAGGAATTAAAGATAGCATGCATCAAAGACTCATAAAATGAGTTTTGTTGCTAGGGAAACAAAAATGTGGTGATGCTAGATGAAATGGAATACAGGATCAAAGGAGGTTTGTTTTGTTTTGTTTTGTCTTCTTTTTACATCATGTGCTTGTGCTCACTGGAGAATAATCCAGTAGAGGCAGACTATTTGATACAGCAAAGAAGATGAGATCTAGTGGATAACTGAAGGATTAGCTTTAGATGACAACATGAATAGTTCACAGTAACGAAAGGGTAGAGTATATAGAGAAGTTAAGTGTACAGATATAGTGGACATTTGGGAGTTCCCTTCTAGTCGTTTCCATTTTCCTAGGTGAAATAGGAAACAGCCATCATTTCATTCCAAAAAAGGTATGTATTGTCTATTTACAGTGAGTCAGATGTTGAGGACAAGGTATATAACGAGAATAGAAAGGAACTGAGAGTAGAACATTAATTTTTGGAAATTCCAGTAATAAAAGCATTTTTGTTAGTGGTCTGAATAATTTGGGAACTTCCTGGGGTGGGTGAGTGGGCATAGTTAGGCAGAAAGTCTCCTTGTTAATTCTTACACCATCAGTTCCTTGTGCAAAGAAAAAGTGGTAGAAAATTAAGGAAAGGAAATGTTGGATGCATGTAGTGTAGGGAAGAAAAGTTGCAGGATTTTTTTTGTTCTCAGGGAAGTAGGTTTTTGGATAGTATAGAGCAATCGTCAACCTTGGCACTATTTCGAGCCCAAGATGTTGGGGATGGAAGCATCCTGTATGTTGCAGAAAGTTTAGCAGCATCCCTAGCTTCTACTTAGCAGAATATCAGTAGCATCACCCCATCCCTTTTTGTGATAACCAAAAAATATTTCCAGATATTACCAAATGTCTTCTGGGTGGCAAAGTGACCTTGACTGAGAGCCACTGATACAGGTGTTAAGCAGAAGGGCTCTCTTTTAGTCAAATTACTTGGATTCAAATCCTGATTCCAACAATTAACCATTGGAAAGACCATCAGCAAATTTACTTTTTTCTGCTTTAAAATAATAAAAATAATACTAACGTATTTTATAGAGTTTTGAAAATTGATTTAATTCATGTGAAACATTTAAGTCACTGGAACAGAGCGAACAGTGAGTAAGTGTTCATTTTTATTGTGTAATGAGAGCAGAGAATACAAGGGTGAAGTTGCGATTTGAAAATAATACCTTTGGATGGAAACCCATTAAGGATAAGGATTTAGGCATTCATAGATTTCTAGTGAAACCAGTGCCTCTGTCTGTTCATCTAATGACTTGGTTCCTTTTCTGAGAAGGTGCTCAGCAAACAAACATTTGGGATGATCTAGGCCTTAAGTCAGTTTTGAGACTGATTTTGATATTTGGGGCTGCTAGTATCATTTAGGGGTGAGATTGCTTTGCAGCGCAGAGAAAACCAGCAATGAATCTATAAGTTGCTAAGAGGTCTAAAGGAAAGGGAATGACTTTTCTTTAAGATTCAAGGCTAGGATTAGTGAGACAAGAGTAAGCTAGAGAAGACAGTTCATCTTAAAGCAAGATAGGTACCCTATTTGGTGGTTCAAAGAGATGAAAAAGCAGGTTTTGAATGTGGCCATGACTGTGGGCTGCTAGAGAAGACTTGATAAGGGGACATAAGGTCCCCTCTAACATAAGGTTATGTTAGTACTCTAACATAAGGACATACTCTAACATAAGGTTAGAGTATTGGATTGGGTCATTAGTTCAGACATTGAAATTATATGTCCAGAATAATTTAGTAGTTGATGGTAGATTGGTGATTGTGTTCAGTGAATTTGGGGAAATAGCTTGGAGTTAGACAAATACCTGAATAAATTGAGGATGTGGAGAGGATGGCATTTCTAAATATGAACTTCAGGAAAAGAGATGAAATAACATGGTAGTCTTGTTGAAGGAAATTGGAAACTTAGGACACCAAATCCATTTCCCAACATTGAGGAGGTTTTAAGAGAAAGTTTAAGGAAAAGTTACAGCTATAATCAGAAGACATTTGGTTAACTTAATTTGTTTTTCATCAGGGGAACTTCTGTTGCAGTTAGGTCGTTTGGAAGATGCAGCTGATGTTTATAGAGGATTACAAGAGAGAAATCCTGAAAATTGGGCCTATTACAAAGGCCTGGAAAAGGCACTCAAACCAGGTACTATTGTTCAAAAAACTTCCTTTTCTTTTTAAAAAATTTTAGTAATGTTTGTCTATTTTTGAGAGAGCATAAGCAGGGAAAGAGCAGAGAGAGAGGGAGACAGAGAATCTGAAGCAGCCTCCATGCTGTCACAAAGCCCAACATGGGGCTCAAACCCATGAAACATGAGATCATGACCTGAGCCGAAGTCGGACGCTCAACTGACTGAGCCACTCAGGTGCCCATAAAACTTCCTTTTTGTTTTAATTGCGTCTTTTGTTGATAAATATTAACTCACTGGAAAACAACTAGAAAAATAGAGGTTAAGAATTGATTCAAAATCTGCATACAAAAGTACGGTTGCAAACTTCCATTTAATATGGCATACTGAGTATTTTCTGAAACCTTTCTTCTACAGATTTATAGAAGTACTTGAGAAAAGAGTTACAGAGACAACTTTGACAAATTCACAAATGGCATGGCAGCATCAAAAAATTGAAAGGGAAATTTCTACTGACAGAAATGTCTCCTTACATAGAGATGTCTCCCTAAAGGGAAGAAGCAAGCAAATTCTGTGGCCACAGTACCATGGCCTCCCAAGGGCACATGAATGTAGCCATGCTGAACGAGTAGCACTGTTTCCTGTATGGGAAGTGGGACTAAATTTCCATCACTCAAATGAACTTGGGGCCAGAGACTCTCCCCACAACACCCCCACTGCCCTCTCCCGTGAATTGGACCTGCTTGTGAAGACAAGCCTAGAAACATGCCCTCTATAAATGGGGTCCTTACCCAAGATGATCTAATTTGAAGCTGTTTCCCTTGAGACTGGTAGTGATCCATTATTGATACATTGGTATAAGCAAAGAATCTTATATCAAAGAATATTGTACTACTCTGGAATACCATCACAAGAATGGTTATCATTCATGCCAGCAAAAGGGAGTAATGGAAGAATCTAGAATGAAAAGAAGGAATTGGCATAAAAATCTTACTAGATTGGATGGAAGAGAGGCCACAGATGAGGAGAAATTAGTGAACTGGAAGATTGATTGAACAGAGGAGAGTTCTCACTGAGTGAAAGAAGTATGGAGGGGCGCCTGGCTGGCTTAGTCAGTGGAGAATCTGACTCTTGATCTCAGGGTCGTGAGTTCAAGCCTCGCTTTGGGCATGGAGCCTACTTAAAAAAAGAAAGAAAAACCTTAGAAAAAAAAAATATGGAGAAATGGAAGATTAGGGGATAGATCCAAAAGTTCCAAAATAAACCAAAGGAGAGCCTGAAGAGAATAGTAGAGAAGCCATGGGAAACAGTAATCAAGCCTTTCTCAGAACTAAAGTAAAGGAGTCCTCAGATTTTGAAAGGTACCTAAAGCAGAACAGGATAAAGAAAATTATATATTTTAGATGATTCTAGGTATTTAAAATATGAAAATATTAGAAATACTTAAAAATGATTGTTGGTATATTTAGGTGATTAGATTATAAATGATATTCACCTTCAAATTTTCTGCTTAATAAGAATTTATACTTTGAGAAATTTGTAATTTGCTAGAAAAAACATAACCAGTTAAAATCTTCTATGAAAATAATTTTTTTTTAAATTTGCAGCTAATATGTTAGAACGACTAAAAATTTATGAGGAGGCCTGGACTAAATATCCCAGGGGACTGGTGCCAAGAAGACTGCCATTAAACTTTTTATCTGGTGAGAATAATTGTAAAAGGATGAAAATGATGTTAGGAATTACATTTTCCTTGGTTTTAGATATATGAGTATGCATATTAAAATTAAAGTATGCATTTTAGAGTTGTCTGGGTTATTGCAAGTCAACAGAATTTTTTTCTTCCAAGGTGAGAAGTTTAAAGAATGTTTGGATAAGTTTCTAAGGATGAATTTCAGCAAGGGTTGTCCACCAGTCTTCAATACTTTGAGGTCATTATACAAAGATAAGGAAAAGGTAAAGCAAAATATTTTCATTCACCATTATTTTTTTGCTCAGTATTTGGAATAGTTGATTCTTGATTATCTCTGCACAATAGTACACATTTTGTTAATTTCGTATCCGATTACCTATCCAGTTTAAATGGTGCTGTGCCTCTTACTTTTCATCCTTTTCTGTTTTTTAGTCAAACAGCTTATTGTTTGCTTACTTTGACTTTTATTTCTGCTATATATTTTGAGTCAGCATAGGTATGAAAAGTTGGTAAGATAGTGATTTCTTCAATGTTTTCTCTAATCCCTTTTCATGGTGAAAGAAGTGATTTTTTTAAACTAAGGTTTAACTTCGTAATCAGTCTCCATTTTTATTTGGTAGAAAAATCTGTCAGCAGAGGTTGGTGTCCCAGTAAGTTAACTTATTCTTTAAGCTACGTATAATAATATTCAAATTGCTTGTTAAGAGGATATCTTAATTTAGATTATTTTGCTTGCAAGTACAGTGCCATCAAGACATTTTGATTGGATAAAAAGAAGTCTGTTACAGTGAAGAATCAGAAAAATGGGAGAAGTTAAACATGCTAAACACTATAACCTTAAAGCATGGAAGGTGCACTTATTTTCCAGTCTTATTGAGTGGCCCAAAATATGGGCCTTAGTGATGACTTTCACTTTTTTTTTTATTGCATAAATGACATTAATAAAATATGGTCTGTTGCTTTCAGTTTCACTGGAGTGGAAATTTGATGCTTGTGAAGCAGACTTAATTGTAGAAACATATTTTGATGATTTTCCCTTTTGTGTCATTTAAACCTTTTAAATTGGTTAAAATCATCTAATTTATCATTGAATCTTTCCATTCAAGTTGAAATAGTTTTTTCTTCTGTCCTCATTTCTTAAATTACATAATACTGAATTAAATTCTGTAATGATAATAAATGCAACTGATTCAAACAGGTTTGGGAAAACAAAACTTAGTAAGCATGTAGCTCATCTTGTGGGAGCAGAAGAACATGGGCGCACCAGAATAACCTAGCTGTGACCATTCAGTCCTCACAGTTTTCTGAGGTAATGGAGAGGGCTGGTGTTAATCTGTTGAGTCAGTTAAATTGAGGTCGTTTAGGAGAGCTTCTATAGTAACAGAAATCCATTATAGATGGATTAAGCGAAGAAGGGAATGAATAAATTAAAAGTATTCACAGATCTGTTACAAAGCCAGGAGTAAGTGGTATAGTCATGATGCAGAGAAACCAGAACCTGGACGGCCACTCATTCTCCTGAATTTCAGAAACTCACCTACTGTTCCGTGTTTCACTTTTACTAATGCTTTCCCTTGGATTGTAAAATTGAGAGTTGATGCTATCATAAGCTTTTGGAATTTCTCTTTTCACATGGTTTTTAATTCTTGATTCTTGAAGGACAGATATTAATTTTGAGTGTCATTTATGTGGATTGAGATAAAAATGAACTAAGAGAAGTCATTCACAGTATTACATCTTTTTGTCCAACCTTTTCCTTATTTCTAACTCAGCTTGATGCATTATTTTCCAGCAGGGAAAGGAGTTGCCAGTAAGTTTTTAGAAAGTTACACCTTAATAATACATTCAAAAAACATAACACCTTCAAAAACGTATATAGTTTACTTGCTTTCAAATTTTTATCCAAAAGTTAAGGTTTATAAAAGGGTGTATACATGGCTGTGCATGTGTATTTTGGAATGTTGATTTAGCCCTTTAATAGTAAATAACATGTTTTATAAATGAATAGTAATTGCACTTAACATATTTTATTATTAAAGTGCGCGTCTGTGTTTGTACTCTAGGTGGCGATCATAGAAGAATTGGTAGTAGGTTATGAAACCTCTTTAAAAAGCTGCCGGTTATTTAACCCTAATGGTAAGTGCTCAAGTTTTATATTTAAAAAATAAAAAAAAGAAAAAAGTTTTATATTTTAAAAGCATCATGAAATTTTTAATATATTGTGAAATTCTTAATCAGAAGGTCAGTATTCATTACTTAGACAGTAAGCTTAATATATTTAAACTTGTTTCTTTTTAAGATGGAGATGCATTAATTTGCACATTATGTGAAAATATTTGGTTAATTATCTTACTGGGAAAAAAATGTAAAATTATAAACAGCTACAAAACTAGTCCTAGTCCTATATTGATCCTCCGTCATTTATCTGCCATCCTGTTTCAATAACTTTTAACTCATGGGAAAACATATTTCATCTGTATTCTTAACCTACTTCCCTCTCTCTATTCCCATGTTATTCTGAAGCAAATCCCAAACATCACATCATTTTATTGATGAATATTTCAGCATTCTAATGATCATAACCATAATATCACCACATGTGAACATTAATACTTTTTTAATATCAGAGTAAAAAAGTTCATGTTTACATTTCTAGTTATCTTAGAAATGTCCTTTTTTTTTCCATTTTGGTTTTGGAGTTTGTTTGAATGAGGATCCGTATGAAACCTACACTTCAATTTTGATATTCCTCAACTCTCTTTTTAAAAAATATATAGGTTTTCTATTTGCTCTTCTTCTTGCAATTTATTTGTTCAAATTATTAGGTTATGTTCTCAAATTTTTCTATGTTCTATATTTTGCTGAATGAACTCCCATGGTGTTGCTTTACATGTTATTCCTCTGTTCTTTGAATTTGCTATAAATTAGTTGGATGTAGAGCTGTACAGTCTAGTATGATAGCTCTTAGCCACGTGTTGACTATTAAAATTTTTTAAATTCAATAAAACTTAAATTTATTTCCTGTGCTCGCTTCGGCAGCACATATACTAAAATTGGAACGATACAGAGAAGATTAGTTTGGCCCCTGCGCAAGGATGACACGCAAATTTGTGAAGCGTTCCATATTTTTAAACAATGAAATCTGGCCATGTGTAGCAAGATGGATGGACCTTGAGGGTGTTATGCTGAGCGAAATAAGTCAGGCAGAGAAGGACAAATACCATATGGTTGCACATATAGGAGGATTAGGAGGAACTTAACTGAAGACCATGGGGGAGAAGAAGGGGGGAAATGGGGGAAAGGGAGAGAGACAAACCATGAGAGACTCTTGAATGCTGACAAAAACTGAGGACTGATGGATGTGGGGGGGAGGGAGGGATGGGCATGGAGGAGGGCACTTGTGGGAGCACTGGGTGTTATATGGAAACCAATTTGACAATAAACTATTTGTAATAAATAAATAAATAAATAAATTTATTTCCTCAGTTACAGTGGCCACATTTCAGAGGCTGCTCAGTACCATGTAAAGCCAGTGCCTCCTGCCATATTGTCCAGGGCTAATACAGAATGTTTCCCATCATTGCAAAAGCTTCTAACAGACGGGCTTAATGAGATTTAGGTTTTTGTTTTGTTTGTTTTTGTTTTGTTTTGTTTTGTTTTTTTGGTTGCTTTTTGTTTCCTTTTATTTAAAAATTTTTAAGATTTTTAAAATATTAGAGAAAGCATGCACATACGAGAGCAGGGGAGGGGTAGAGAAAGAGAGGGGGACAAAGGAGGCTTGAACTCAGAAGCCATGAACTTATGACCTTGAGCCAAAGCCGGACACTTAACCAACTTAGTCACCCAGGCACCCGGTTCCTTTTAAATTTAAGGGGCAAACAAGATTATTTCATGGGTGGTGGAATGTTCTTCCATCAGGGGGCATTTAGTGTTTATATTGTATGTTATCAACTGTCAGGAATAACAAACTGGTGATACTCTAACATTCATTTTCTATTATCTAATAAGAGAAATTTCCCTTCATCAGTTACCTGTTTATCTAGTATTTGGGTTTCTGTAGGAAAATCAAGATAAATGCTGCTTTTCCCTCCTGCCTTTCCTACTTTTTGTTATTGTTTCCCAGTTTTCAAAATAATGAATTCATTTAGTAGCATCCTCCAAAGATGCTGGTGTACATTTTAAAGGTATTATGAATTCATGGGTTTAAATATACTTGATGTTTTAAGTCATTGCAATTTCAAATGGTTCCAGCCTTCTCATACCATGGTAGTAGTTGATGGCTTTTTTGCAGTTTGGTGTGACAAGATATTCTAGTTCATCTGGCACACTACCCATAGCAGACCTGGAATCAATTGTTTTTCCAAAGGAGCCCTGGTTCTTACAGTGGGAAAGCCCAGTATAGGACCTGGGGTGCTCGTTGCTGTTGGGTTGATTATTGTTTCTAGGTCTCAGATTAATTTTAATAATACTTTTTAGAAGGCGTTACCATGGTTTCATTGGTTAATCATCATGATGTTCCTTTGATTATCAGCATTTTCCTACATATTTTACAAATGTGGAAGAGGTTCAATGACATGCCCAAGAATATGCAGCACTTTAGTTGCAGATCTATCAGATCGGGAGTTGGTGAGTTCCACTCCTATTGTTTGTCCACTGAGCCATCCTGCTTTTACTAGGATAAAAATAAGCAATCTGTTGCTTTCTTTGAAAGCAAATAACAGTTCTTAGATTTTAGATACTGGTATCAAATAAAAAAGCATTTTTTAATGTGTGGGTTGTATATTTAACTTACACATTTTCTTGTGAGTATATAGAAGTTGAATTATGAGCGAAACTGTAAACATTTTTACTTACCTCATTTTTTGGGTATAGTTTTTATTCAACCTACATTATGCATCATTGCATATGAGCATATTATTAACATATTAAGAATATCATAATCACCAAATCTCTACCACATCACAAATATTTTTATGTAGAGTTTAGTATATTAACTAGAAATATTAAGCAGTCAGGACCAGTTTTTGTTTTTGTTTTGCTTTTGCCTCACATTAATAAAAATTTTGTTTTGATACCTTTTTCCTACCCCTCATAAATAACTTCCTAGTCCACACACTTTTGTAGTCCTAGCCCAGCTTGTCTTCTCCGACTCCTTTCAGTTTCTTTTTTTAGGTAATTTTTAAAAATATCTTTGATCTCATTTATCATCTGTATTTATTATATAAAGTTCTTACTAAATTCAAGGCATTGTGCTAGGGGCTATAATGATACGGAATAGAAAGCATGGTTCCTTCCAAAGATCCTACAAATTTAAGGATAGTTTTATAGCTAGATTCATAAACAAATGGTTGAAAGTACTTTTTCGTATTAATAAAGATAAAGCCATTTGAAGGTGGGTACTCTTAATATATGTAATGACTAATCTTGGTTTATTTCCTCTCCCACCCACCCCCACTTTTTTAAAGATGATGGAAAAGAGGAACCACCCACTACATTACTTTGGGTCCAGTACTACTTGGCACAACATTATGACAAAATTGGTCAGCCATCGATTGCGTTGGAATACATAAATACCGCTATTGAAAGTACACCTACGTTGATAGAACTCTTTCTTGTGAAAGCTAAAATCTATAAGGTAAAAGTCTTGCCCTTTTTTCTTATGAGGTAATGAGTCTTATAAAGAATTTTTTCTATAGTTTGTAGATTCCAAAAGCTGTAACAAAAACGATACATTTGCTGGCTGGTAAAACTTGGAATAAGTATAGTGTATTTCTCAGTCTGATTACTTTTAGATTTGTCATGGTCATACTAATTTATTGATTTATATCTGTATATACACACAGATATACATACATGCATATGGTTATTCAAATATGTGGTTATTCGTATTACATATTTTCATGGATTCACATATACACCTGTCTAGTTATTTTGTTGGTTTTAAGTTGTAAGAGTATAAGTAGTCAAAAGTTACTAATTTGCTGTGAAATGTTTGTTTCTTTTAACATTTGAGGATGACCATGATCATTATCTGGTAATCTTAGTGAAAGGAAACTGAAGATTTTACCATTTTACTTGTCTTCTTAACTTCTCGGTTCCATTTGAGGCTCCCCAGTTCTATGATTTAGTATCATCTTAAAATAAAGTTGGCTTTTCTCTTTCTTAATACTAATACAAATTAATAATAAAATCTCTTAGGGAAGAGATTGTCAACTTAAAACTTATTTACCAAAACTAATGGAATTAAGTGATGTTTTAAAAGCACTTCTTAAAGCCAGATAATGCTTGTTAGTTTTGTGGCTTTGACAAATGGACTAGTTATGTGAAGTAGGATGCATCATGAAATACCCAGTAATAGTCAGTAACGTGTCCTTGTTTCCTTTAAGGTAGAAATTTGGCCACACCTTTGCCCTTTCCTCCTCCTCCTCCTCCTCCTCCTCCTCCTCCTCCTCCTCCGTCTTCGTCTGCTTCTGCCTCTGCCTCTGCTTCTGCTTCTTCTGCTTTTTTTTTCTTTTACCTTTCAGTGTTGATGAATACTTTTTTTTAAATAAGTATTTTTGTGTGTTAACTGAATTTCCCTGATACTCAGCCATGATGCCTTTATGACCTTTATATTGTTATAACTTAAAGATTTTATTACTTATTTTTAAGTTTAACCATTGTTTTTGAGTAGTCATCATGTGCCAGGCACTGATGTCGACACTGAGGTATAACAGTAAACAATATTAATAAAACAAGTCTTTATTAGCAGGGAACCAGAAAAATATCAAAATGTATACATCTACATTGATTAAGGTTCTAAGATCAGTCAGAATACCTTTGTTTTTCATTTGTGATTTAGTTATCTATCAATAGGTAGGTAACTAATTACATGCCTTGTAAAATTAGCATACTAATTGGTTTATTTGCGTTTCTACCCTATAAGCATGCTGGAAATATTAGAGAAGCTGCAAGGTGGATGGATGAGGCCCAGGCCTTGGACACAGCAGATAGATTTATTAATTCGAAGTGTGCAAAGTACATGTTAAAAGCCAACCTGATAAAAGAGGCTGAAGAAATGTGCTCAAAGTTTACAAGGGTTTGTACACCTACTGTTCTTACGAATAAACAGTCTACACTTGTATACCTTCCTTATTTTTCAAAAATTTTTTCTAATATTTTTACTATCAAAATAGTTTTTTGTTTTTTTTTTTTAATTTTTATTTATTTCTAGGAGAGAGAGAGAGAGAGAGAGACAGCGTGAGCAGGGGAGGGATCAGAGAGAGAGGGAGACACAGACTCTGAAATAGGCTCCAGGCTCTGAGCTGGCAGTCAGCACAGAGCCTGATGCGGGGCTTGAACCCACGAACCATGAGATCATGACCTAAGCGAAAGTCGGACGCTTAACTGACTAAGCCACCCAGGCGCCCCCTCAAAATAGGTTTTTAATTAAATCATTGTTAGTATAATTCAGTATTAGTATAGTTTTGTATGAAACTTTTTAGGTACAATGCATTTTTTTTTATTATTTGTTTATTGTACAGTGTGTTTTTAAACTCTGATTTTTATTGACATGTGTTCAGATGAAACTTTTTAGGAGTGAAAGAAGCTAATATTAATCGGATACCTGCTGGGTACTGGTGTTCTATATCTTATGTTACTCTCCCACCCTAGTTATGTAGATCTTTTGATTATTTACAAAGGTACATTTTTTTAGTGGTTAGAAATACAATTTCAATTTCTTAACACATAATAACTCTCCCCTTACTCTGAAAATGGTTAATATAGAAAATGTGTTTGAAAGAATTCAAATCAAGAGACCATATTTCTATAGTGAAATGGTGTGTTTGTTAAGAAACGGTCTTAAATGCATGTAATTTTCATATAGGAAGGAACATCAGCAGTAGAGAATTTGAACGAAATGCAGTGCATGTGGTTCCAGACAGAATGTGCCCAAGCTTATAAGGCAATGAATAAATTTGGTGAAGCACTTAAGAAATGTCATGAGATTGAAAGAGTAAGTACCCTATATGTAGGAGTTTCTTATTTTATTCTGTTATATGTTGAACTTTTGGGGGGAACTTTTCTTCCTCACAGCTAGTGATTTCTGAATATCAGTGTTCACATTTTTTGAGTTTTTTTGATAGAAATGTTACAGACTATATTATGAGCAGACTTCCCCATTGTCTACTCATTGTCTACTCTTCCTGTAAGAATTCATGTAAAAAACCTGGAGAGTTTGTATCTTGGCTATATTCTTACTGATTTTTGAATGTTTCTTTCAAATGGTTGCATCTTCAGTAGTACAGTGCTCATTAAGGTATCCTAGAACCGGTTTGTTATGGGGTTGATTGATGATGCAGTACACCCTTAAGGTATCAGTTTTGAAGCTTCTTATGGTATTTCTGTAGCCTATGTAATTCCTCATTTTTTTTGGTAAAATTTTTTTTGGTAAATTCATAGTTTTCTTGTCCTCTTCACTTTTGATTCATTTCTCTCTAGTGATTGGCTTTCCTTTTCTGTGTTTTTCACAAATAAAGATAATTTGTATAATTTCATGCTTTTTCTCTTATCAAGTCGCGAACCCCCAAACTTAGTTGAAATGTGTGAGGTTGTGGTTGCTCGATTGACTTACTAATTGATTTCTCTCTCCCATACCAACATAATACTGTCTAGGACTCAGATTTGTATTTTCAGAAAAATTACCAAGTACTGCATACTATAATCTTTGCAGCTCATTCTACATATAAAAACTGAATGATTAATGTGTAAATCTGCTGCATCATTATGTATACTAATAATGTTTGATTTGTCATGCTAGCTTTATTTAAGTATGATTAAGGAAGGAATAAATGTATATGTTTCAAATGATTGTGCTTCCTTTACGTTCAGTAAATCGGTGCCTGGTGTTTGCCATATACTGTGATAGGAGGTGGCCATTTGTATTTGCTTACTTGATATGAAAGTATTTATAGTGGATGATTGTAATATGTAATATTTTTTATTTTAATAAGTTTTTAATGCATAGGAAGCCAGTAAATCTAAGAGTTTGATTTCTATAGTTTTCTTTGACATTGTTCTACTTCAGTATAATAAAAAAGATGATTTTGTTAGCATTTTATAGAAATCACTGACGACCAGTTTGACTTTCATACTTACTGTATGAGGAAGATTACCCTTAGATCATATGTGGACTTATTAAAACTAGAAGATGTACTTCGACAACATCCATTTTACTTCAAAGCAGCAAGAATTGCTATAGAGATCTATTTGAAGCTTCATGACAACCCCCTAACAGATGAGAATAAAGAACATGAAGCTGATACAGGTATAGTATTCAAAGGTTTCTTATTGTATATTATGATGTGTCTATGTGTATTTATATTTTTGTGTAGTTCAGATTTTTCTTGAGCTTTTTGTTAAGCACCTTGTGGGAGGATATTATATATGCTTATAAAATGATGATGGACATTTTGTGAATTTCTCTAAGCAACGAAAGAAAAATACTGTTTATACTTTGAAAAGTTAAGCAAGAATTTAATTTGCAACTGATGATTAGCTTTTAAGAAGTTGAATCTCATATGAGTTTAACACTTAATAACTGGTTTACCCAGTACTATAAATTGCTAACTACAATACTATAAGTCTCTAACTGTATCATTAGTGTTGGCTCTCAGTATATCTCGTTATTCTTCTTTTTATTTTTTATTTATTTATTTATTTATTTTTTTAATGTTTTATTCATTTCTAAGAGAGAGAGAGACAGCGTGAACAGGGGAGGGTCAGAGAGAGAGGGAGTCACAGACTGAAACAGGCTCCAGGCTCCGAGCTGGCAGTCAGCACAGAGCCCGACGCGGGGCTCGAACCCACGAACCGCGAGATCATGACCTAAGCGAAAGTCGGACGCCTAAACGACTAAGCCACCCAGGCGCCCCTAGTTATTCTTCTTTTTAATAGTTATTTATAATTAACCTAATGAGAGGCAAATATTGCTTGAACATTAAAAACCAGCTTGGATGGAGTGCCTGGATGGCTCAGTCAGTTAAGCATCCCTTGATTTCTGCTTAGGTCATGATCTCATGGTCGTGGGATAGAGCCCCACATTGGGCTCTGTGCTGGGCTTGGAGCCTGCTTAAGATTGTCTCTCCCTCTCTTGCCCCTCCTCTGCTCATGCAGTTGTGAGTGCAGGTGCCTGCTCGCTTGCTCTCATTCCAAAAAAAAAAAAAAACTCATTCCAAAAAAAAAAAAAAATATATATATATATATATATATGTGTGTGTGTGTATATATATATACATACATACATATATGTGTGTGTGCGTGTGTGTGTGTGTGTGTATATATATACATACGTATATGTGTGTGTGTGTGTGTGTGTGTGTGTGTATAAACCCAGCTTGGAATGAAGCTAGTAAAACTGCCTAGTGATTTATCATTTGGCCAGTTTTTAAGGTGCTATTTTTTATACCATGATGTCAGATGTATAGTATTCCTTAGATAATTATATGGAAAAGATTCTCGGTAAAAATGAGAGAGACATGTAGAAGGATTTAAATTAATTGTGCCTCCAAATATTTTGTGACTTAGTTCATGACAAAAATGTTACAGGAAACAGAGTGTAAGAAGTATGTTATAGGAGATGGGGTGTAAGAAGTGTGTCACAATTTTATTATTTAGTCCTGAGTTTATTCTTCTTAAGTTATGGTTGGTTGTTTTTCGAGTTCTTCCTCCTGCTAAAGAGGATCCTTTTGTTAATTTGTTATTAAATTTTACTTCCTGTTGCCTAGGAACATTTAAACCCTCGTACAGATTTCACTTGACCCTCTCTCTACCTGTTGTTGCTTCAACTAGTAAGAAAATGCCAGTAAGAATCTATGATCTTTGAAGCTGAGAGCTGTTTATCTTCTGGCTTCTTTTGTTTACCTTTCTGTTCACTCCTACCTTTCTCCTCTTCTTCAGGAAGAAGAGGAGAATTTGTACATTTGTATATAAATGTACAATTAACTCAATTATAAAAAGTTACAGCGTTCAGAAATACACAACAAATATGAAAATTCCCTTTCACTGTTCTCTTCTGTAGGTCATCTTCTTTTAAAGAATGTCCCTATAAAAGGTTCAGTTTCCTTTCTGCACAATTACGTTTATGTGTACGTAAACTCTACACACACATTTCAGGACAGTTCTTCGAGACTGTTTGGTTTTCATTTGTTTCATTTTTTTAGCTTCATAAATGAGTGATATTATTCCCAATATTCTGCAACTTAAACTTTATTTTTCATAGTGTTGCTCCATGTCTGGGCATAACTTATGACAGTCATCCGTAATTTTAAGGGCTATGTGGGAACTTGTTTGTGTGTGTGTTTCCCCCCACCATTACAGTGCTATGGTAAATGTCCTTGTACATCATTTTGCACATTTTTATTTAGCATGGATTGTTAGAAGTAGAAATTACTGGGTTAAAAAGTATGAGAATTTGAAATAGTGTCAAATTTCCTTCCTTAAAGGTTCATCAGTTTTTATTGCCACAAACACTGTATTGTGAGCTTATCTTTTATTTTATTACTAACACTGAAAATTATCCATTCTTTACATTTTTGTTATTTTGCGGGAAGCATCTGCTTTATAATTCCTAAATTTTTATGAGTGGAACGGCTGTATATTCTTTCTTGTGGCCTTTGGGTTTCTTGTATGAATTGCCTGCTCATATCTTTTTCCCTTTTTTTAAAAAATTTATTTTTTAATTAACATCAAAGCTAGTTAGTATATAGTGCAACAGCGATATTAGGAGTACATTCCAGTGATTGATCCCCTATGTATAATACCCAGTGCTCATCCCAACAGGTGTCTTCCTTAATGCCCCTTATCCATTTAGCCCATTCCCCCTCCCATAGCTCCTTTAGCAACCCTCTGTTTGTTCTCTGTATTTAAGCGTCTCTTATGTTTTGTCCCCTCCCTGTTTTTATATTATTTTTGCTTCTCTTCCTATGTTCATCTGTTTTGTATCTTAAAGTCCTCTTGTGAGTGAAGTCATACAATATTTGTCTTTCTCTGACTAATTTTGCTTAGCATAATACTTTCTAGTTCTATCCAAGTAGTTGCAAATGGCAAGATTTCATTCTTTTTGATTGCCCAGTAATATTCCATTGTGTGTGTGTACACATATATATACATACGTGTGTGTATGTATATACATATATATATATATGTATGTATATACACACACGCGCGCACGCACCACATCTTCTTTATCCATTCATCCATTGATGGACGTTTGGTCTCTTTCCATACTTTTGCTATTGTCGATAGCACTGCTATAAACATTGGAGTACATGTGCCCCTTCGAAACAGTACCCTTGCATCCCTTGGATCAATACCTAGTAGTGCAATTGCTGGGTTGTAAGGTAGTTCTATTTTTAAGTTTTTGAGGAACCTCCATACTGTTTTCCAGAGTGGCTGTACCAGTTTGCATTCCCACCAGCACTGCAAAAGAGATTCTCTTTCTCCGCATCCCCGCCAACATCTGTTGTTGCCTGGAATTGTTAATTTTAGTCATTCTGACTGTTATGAGGTAGTATCTCATTGTGGTTTTAATTTGTATTTCCCTGATGATGAGTGATGTTGAACAGTTTTTCACGTGTCTGTTAGCCATCTCGATGTATTCTTTGGAGAAGTGTCTGTTCATGTCTTTTGCCCATTTCTTCACTGGATTATTTGTTTTTTGGGTTATTTTTTTCCCATTTTAGTTTTCAACGTCTTGGCTTATAGGAGTTATGTACATATTCAGGACTTTAATCCTTATTTATATATTGCAGAAATTTTCTTCCTGTTGTACTTAGGTCTTTATGTTGGGTATCTTTTATTGTGTAAAAGTATTAGTTTCTATGAGATAAAATTTCTTTACTCTTTTGTGGTTTTTAGGTCTTGTATAAAAAGACTTTCTACTTCAAAAATTAAAAGATATTCCTAAATATCTTTAGTGTTCCTTATAGTTGTTCTGCTATGTTTACAGTTTGTTATTTAATCATCTGGAGTTAATTTTTATATACTGATGTGAGGTAGAAGGTAGCTTATTACCTGCAAGTAGACTGCCAGTTCCTCAACAATATTTATTGATAAGTTGTCATATTCTCTGCTGATTTAAAATGCCATCTTTAGGGGACTATGGCTGCTCACTTGTGGAGCATGCAACTCTTGAACTTGGGGTTATGAGTTCAAGCCCCGTGTTGAGTGTAGAGGTTACTTAAAAATAAAATCTTTAAAAAATAAATGAAGTGGCACATGGGTAGCTCGGTCATTTGGGCCAAATTTGACTCTTGATTTCAGCTCAGGTCATGATATCAGAGTCATGAGATCGAGCCCCACCTGGACTGGCTCTCTGCTGAGCAAGGAGCCTGCTTAAGATTCATTCCCTTCCCTTTTCTTTCTTTCTCTCCTCCCCTCCATCCTCCCCCTCTCCCTTTCCCTCTGTGAGCTCGCTCGCTCTCTCGAATGAATGAATAAAATGCCACCTTTATTATGAACTAAGCTGTGAAAAATAATGTAGTGAATTGTGGATATGGTGTCTGGTTGTAACCCACATCAAAACTTATTATAAAGACATTAAGACTGCGATATTGATATCAGTATTCAAGTTTCTGTTCTTATCTGTCTCTTAATCTAATACTGTGTCTTTAGAATTTTCTTGCCTTTACATGCAATTTTTGCTTATATGTGAACTGTGGAATTAGCTTGTCTGACAAAAAGTTTCTTTTGGAATTTTTAATTCGAATTGCATTTAAAAGACAGATTACTGTTTGGGGTGGGGATATCTTAAACAATATTAAATCTTTGTATACAAGAATGCATGTATCTATTCAATTGTCCTATAACTTTGGTGAATTTGTAGAGTAATTTGTAGCATTACTCCACATGGTTTTTTTTTTTCATTACAGTATTCTGAATTTGTTTTTTTAATGTTTATTTATTTTTGAGAGAGATTGTGAGCAGGGTAGGAGGGGCAGAGAGAGGGGGACAGAGGATCTGAAGCAGGGTCCACACTGACAGCAGTGAGCCTGGTATGGGGCTCAAAGTCCTGAACTGCAAGTTCATGACCTGAGCTGAAGTTGGAACCTCAACCGAAACACCCAGGTGCCCCATCTCTTAACAGTATTCTAAATGAATGTTATTACAGTTTTTGTCAAGTTGGTATCCTTATTAAACTCTGATAATTAAGTTTAGTTGTTTTTCCAGTTGATTTTTAAAAATTTTTCTATATAAGCTATTATATTAATCTGTAAACATTAGTAGTTTGGTTTCTTTCAGAATTTATTCCTCTCTTTTCCACACCTTATTGCACTGGTGAGGGTTGCAAAAGCTGCTAACAGAAACAGCAGTGTACTTGCTGCCTTCTTTATCTTTAGACATAAAGTTTCTCACGGTCCATCCACCATAAAGGTTGCTATTTTTAGTAAATATGTGGTAGTTACCCTTTATTTAGTTGAGAAGTTATTTTTCCCTTTTTATGTTTTATCTTTTCAGTAAACCTACAGTCTATATGTGGCCAGATTTATTTTGCTTTCTTGTGTGGATGTTGATTTGGCTGGCTAGAGTACTCTAGGTTCAGATGTTATTTGCTATGTATACATGTATATGCACGTATACATATACATACACAATTTTTTAATTTTTTTTTTTTTTTTTTTACTGTTTGTTTATTTTTGAGAGAGACCAAGGGACAGAGAGTGAGCAGGGGAGGGGCAAAGAGAAAAGGAGACACAGAATCTGAAGCAGGCTCCAGGCTCTGAGCTGTCAGTACAGAGCCTGATGCATGGGCTCGTGGATCATGGATCTCATGGATCATGAGATCATGACCTGAGCGAAAGTTGGACGCTTAACTGACTGAGCCACCCAGGTGCTGCTACACACAATTTTTTTTTTTTAGACAGTGCAATATTCTAGTATAGTAGAATTCTCTTCTGGCTTCTCCTGAGCTTCTATTATGTTAATGCAAGTAATAGGTAATTCTTTAAAGTTGAGACAGTGCTTATCCAGATAGCTTAGTGCTACATTAAGTGAAACAGGATTTGAATTAATTTCTATTTTAATTTCTTACATAGTTATTCCTTTCCTATTTTTGTATGGCAATTCTTTTATTATTAACTTCGTGGGTCCTTTCAAGGCAGTGGCAGATAATATAGAATAAGGTTACAAACTAGCCATTGGGCCAGATCCATACTGCAGCATGATTTGATAAATGAAGTTTTATTGGGACACAGCTGAGCCTATTCATTTATATATTACTTATGGCTAATTTTTTGCTACAACAGCTGAGTTTAGTTGCACCAGAGACCTGAAAATATTTGGTATCTGGCTCATTATAGAAAAGATTGCTGACCCCTGGTATAACATGCCCAGAATTTGAAATCAGAGAGAGGTGGATTTAAATCCCTGCTCTGCCTTTTATTATTACTTGAATTACTGTTTTTCCTCTGAAATCTGTTTTCTCATACATAAAATAATATATTCTAATCCATAAGATTATTAAGGATATTAAATAAAATAATGTCAGGATGGTATCTAGTGTGTAGTAAGGATGAAAGTGGTAGCAATTATTTTACCAGTCATTAAAAGGTTCAGCATTTTTGTGGCTACTCATTTATAGACCTGTGTTTCCAGAATGTCAGTTCTGGTCCTTGTTTGAAATTTTCTTTTTCAGTAGGAAGGACTTCTTATTAGGAAAAGAGAAACAAGTCTGTATTCTGATGGTTGTTATCTATTGCCACATAATAAATTTTCCTAAATTTAGCAGCTTAAAATAATTATTTACATGGTTCAGGAATTTAGTAGCCTCTAGGTGGCTCTGCCTAAACTCTCTTTAAAGTTGTAGTTGAGGTGTTGCTGGGGCTACAGTCATTCGAAAGTTTAACTAAGACTCAGAGATCCATTTCCTAGATGGCTCACTCTCATGGCTTTTGGTAGGTGGCCATATCTCAGTCTCTCTAGAGAGTGTCTTGAGTCCATCAAGGCATAGTAACTAGCCATGAGAGAGCAAGGAAGACGCCACAACACTTATAATGTTCTCTTCTCTTGACATAACACTCCATTACTTCCTTCACATTCTAATTGGTAGCATTGAATTACCAAGTATAACCTATATTTGAGTGGGAGAAGAATGAAACAATTTTTAGACATATATTTTTAACTACTATTTCTACATTCAGGATACATATTATTTACATTATTCCTAAATGCAAAATACACTTGCCCCTCCCAAGGCCTTCAAAAATCTCATATCATTACAGCATTGGCTCCAAGTCCAGAATGATAACATATAAATGAGTTGCAGGTGCTGATAAGGTTTCTTGAATATGGTTCTTTAGTATAGTTAGTATAGCTCTTCACATATAGTTCTTGATATGAAGTCCTGTGTCAACCTCATATTCAGTATAAATTGATACAAGAGGAATAGGGTACCCAGTGTTGATATTCTTGTTCAAAAGGGGGTGATGAGGGGGAAATGAGAGGTACACAAGAGTTACCAGTTCATGTCAGTTCTCAAGTCCAGTTGGTCACAGGATTAGGACTCATGATGTAGGAATAATTATCTTATGGCTCTTGGTTTTATGTTGTGGTTTCTTGGTTCCACCCTCTGCATCATCTTTTCTTGTTCTTAAAAGTTGGCATTTGTGGGACACCTGGCTGGCTCAGTTGGAAAAGCTTATGACTCTTGATCTTGGGGTCATGGGTTCAAGCCGCACGTTGGGTGTATAGATTACTTTCTGAAAATTAATTATTTGCAACTTAGCAGTTTTTCAGTCTCCTTCCAAAATTTGGGGGGTCTTTTCATTTTATACCATCTCTGTTCCTTTCACTACAGATTTGCCATGATTCTGCCCATCTAATTCTCTTAAAACCTTTATGAATCTTTTGTGACTCTTACTAGAATCCACATGCATGGATATCTTTGTCTGCCTTGAGCACTGAGAGGGCAGCACGCTTAAGTTTCTTAGAAGCTTTGTTGTTTGGGGGGCGCCTGGGTGGCTTAGTCGGTTGGTCGTCCGACTTTCGCTTAGGTCATGATCTCGCAGTTCGTGGGTTCGAGCCCCGTGTCGGACTCTGTGCTGACTGCCAGCTCAGAGCCTGGAGCCTGTTTCAGTCTGTGACTCCCCCTCTCTCTGACCCTCCCCGGCTCACCTTGTCTCTCTCTCTCTCTCTCTCTCTCTCTCTCTCTCCTAGAAATAAATAAAAATATTTAAAAAAAAAGAAGCTTTGTTGTTTGAGAGGATCTGTGATTCATACCTTAAAATTTTTGAGGGAGCTTTTTGGGTGACTAGTAACTGAGGTACCATCTTTCTGAGTTCTGAGCCTTAAAGAAATCTCCCTCCCTCCTTGGTCTTTGATAGGCTCCCTACTCAGCATGGAGCCCAACGTAGGACCTGAACCAAGATCAGTAGTCAGATGCTTAACCAACTGAGCCACCTAGGCACTCCTGAGTCTTAAAAGATTTTAAAGCCAAACTCTTCTTTCCCCGTTGACAAACTTTCTTGGCACTTCTCTGAATTTGATCTTTGCTCAGCAACCATTTCCTGAGCAGCTGAGACTTTTCAAAGCCATACATCTTTGTTTCATTTGTTTTTTTTCTTGCATTTTTAATACAAGCTGCAAGAGGAATCAGATGCTCCCTTAATGACCTTTTTTTGAGGGAGGAGAGTCTGGAAATCCCTCTAGCTAGATCACCCCATTCATTTGATAGATTTTATAAATATTACTTCACTTTCTGCCTCTACATGACTATAACATGTCTCATTTGCAGCCTTTTCAAAATCCAGACTCTATTAATAGTCTAGGTGGGATTCTTTGAGCTTCCATTAATGCTTTTCTCCAAGTCTTTCCACCTTTTTCCACTCTCTGGAACCAAAGTCAGTCCTTATTTTAGATTTTTATTGCAGCAGCATCCTCCTTTCAGGTACCAAAATCTGTCTTGGTTATCTGTTGCTGCTATTGCTTACACATAGCTTTAAATAACAAACATTTATTATATCAGAGTTACTGTGGGTCAGGAATTCAGAAGTCACTTAGTTGTATGATTTTGAAAGATGCAAGGTCCCTCAGGAGTTTGAAGTCAAGATGTCAAGCCAGGGCGTCTGAAGAGTTGAGTTGGGAGAATCTGCTTCCAGGATGTCTTCCTCTTACAGCTAGAGGCCTTTTCTTGGTCACCTGGGTCTTTCCATAAGGTAGTTTGGGTATCTTCACAACATGGCAGTTGGTTTCTTCTGAGTGGTCCAACAGAAGGCAAGGAAGAATCCACAGTGCTTTTATGTTCTGATCTTGGATGTTATACACTTTGATTTCTAGCACATTTCATGTGTTAGAAGTGAGTCAGTAAGTATAGCCCATAATTAAGGGAAGCAGGGAACTAGGTTATACCTTTTGAAGGAGAGAATTAATTTATGGGCATATTTAAAAATACACATTGGAGGGGCGCCTGGGTGGCTTAGTCGGTTGAGCGTCCGACTTTCGCTTAGGTCATGATCTCGCGGTTCGTGGGTTCGAGCCCCGCGTCGGGCTCTGTGCTGACTGCCAGCTCAGAGCCTGGAGCCTGTTTCAGTCTGTGACTCCCTCTCTCTCTGACCCTCCCCTGCTCACGCTGTCTCTCTCTCTCTCTCCTAGAAATAAATAAAAATATTTAAAAAAAAAAATACCACATTGGTGGTATATTTTAGAATGATTTTTTTTCATTTTTCAGTATCAACAAGTATTACCAAATAAATAACCAATTATACAGGTAGCTTTTAGTTCTACTGTTTGAAGACTAAATAATAAAGATTTTTTAGCTTATTATCACATATTTGTCAGTGATTTCCAGTCTGTCTTTTGAAACATCCATAGTTTATACTCAAGAGCTATTGTTAATTTTCAGTGTCAAAATTTAAAAAAAAATTTTTTTATGTTTTTATTTTATTTTTGAGAGAGAAGCAGAGCCTGAGTTGGGGAGGGGCAGAGAGAAAGGGAAGGAGAGAGGAAATATGAAAAAACAGGCTCCAGGCTCCGAGCTGTCAGCACAGAGCCTGACATGGGCTTGAACCCTCAAATTGAGAGATCATAACCTGAGTCAAAGTCAGTTAACTGACCGAGACCCCCATCCCACCCCCCAGGGTGGTCTTTTTTTTTTTAATTTTTAAAATATTTTTACAGTGTCAGATTTTTAATTTATCTTATAGTTACTCATTATTCCATCACCAAATACTTGAGTGTTTTCTGTATATTCTGCTAGGCCCTGAGCATGCAAAGATTACAAGGAAGACAAGGTCTCTTCCACCAAGGAGTTCACAGTCTAAAGGAGAAATACCTATATAAACAAAGTATTGTGACAGGCAAAATATATATCATAGTGGCAACAGAGAGTAGAGAATGAATAACTGACAAGGTTAAAGAGGCATAACTAAGAAAAAGCATAGTCCAAAGCCATAGAAATGAACATTTCTAGAATTGCAAGTAGTTTAATATTGGTGGATGAACTTACATACTTTTTTTTTTTTTTTAATATTTTTATTTTATTTCTAGGAGACAGAGAGAGAGACAGCGTGAGCAGGGGAGGGTCAGAGAGAGAGGGAGTCACAGACTGAAACAGGCTCCAGGCTCTGAGCTGGCAGTCAGCACAGAGCCCGACGCGGGGCTCGAACCCACGAACCGCGAGATCATGACCTAAGCGAAAGTCGGACGCTCAACCGACTAAGCCACCCAGGCGCCCCTGAACTTACATACTTTTATGTTTTGCCATGGTTGCAGCACCAGATCTCCACCTGTTTTAAAGAAAATTTTTTGAAGAGGTTACAGTGTTCTCTATCATATGTGGAACTGTTAAGAGGGTTAGGTACTCATAGGCGTATGAACACATATAACATGTAATATTTTTTAAAAGTTTTTAATGTTTATTTTTGAGAGAGAGGGAGAGACAGAGTGTGAGCGGAGGAGGGGCAGAGAGAGAAGGACACAATCCGAAGCAGGCTCCAGGCTCTGAGCTGTCAGCACAGAGCCTGATGCAGGCCTCAAACTCAAAAGCCCCGAGATCATGACCCGAGCTGAAGTAAGAGGCTTAACTGACTGAGCCACCCCAGCGCCCCAACTAGTAATATTTTTTATGAGAGTTTTAATAGGAATATTAGATTAGTGATTGATCATTATTAATCAGATTAATATGCTTTTAATTAATTAATACTTACTGCCTACAGCAAACATGTCTGACAAAGAGCTAAAGAAGCTACGTAATAAACAAAGAAGAGCTCAAAAGAAAGCCCAGATAGAAGAAGAGAAAAAAAATGCAGAAAAAGAAAAGCAGCAGAGAAATCAGAAAAAGAAAAAGGATGATGATGATGAAGAAATTGGAGGTCCAAAAGAAGAACTTATTCCTGAGAAACTGGCCAAGGTACTTACTAAAGAGTTTCACAATTGAGTGAAATTTCATGACTAGCTATTATTTTATACTGTCTTATTCAGCCAATTTGATTATAGATTTTTGGAGTGAAGAATCTTTTTTTTTTAGTCTTTCTCTCTCTCTTTGTCTCTCTTTTTTCTGATCATACTTCACATTTAAAACTTGTAGTAATAATCCTGATCCACAGTAATCTATATGGTATGGTGGAAAGTTTTGGCTTTTTGAGTCATTCTGATCTGGGTCCATGTATCAGCACTTAATCTTCACTGTATGTCTTGGACATTTTGTCTAACCTCTCTGATGATTTTCTCATCTGTAAAATGGGATGAGTAAAAATTCCTACTAGACAGGAATGTTAGGCTTAAAGGAACTATATGCACAAAGAATATAGCACCTGTTACAAGTGGTAACGTGCAACTTTTTGTATCTACAGACCAAACTGAGCTTTTGTTAAAAAGTGAGTGTATATGTATATCTCTCACCCATGTGTCGGTTTACAGTACTACTATATTGGTCTGTGCTGTTTCAACCTAATGTTGTCTTCAAAGTCCCTAAATATTTTCCCCCAATGCAAAATCATATCTGCCGTTTTTAATCATCAAGCTGAAACCAAGGTATTCACTATTCCATGAGCCACACAGAAGTACTTGTGTACTTCTGGCTCTTGACATTCAGCTGTTCCATGTGAAAACGAACAATTCTTTTATGTTAAAGCAGTAAATATAGTAAGCCCATTGCCCTACACTTCAGTATTAGCCTTGCTAGTAACCAAAAAAATCAAAACCAACTGTTTTATAGTGAAGAAAAATTATAATACATAGTAAGTAGAGTTGGAAAATAGTTTTAAGATTATACCAGAGCAGATGGACAGTAATATCTCATAGCAGTGTTGCTATTTAAGAACCATAGAGAACTCTAGCTTGGATTTCAAAGGATATAGTGACATCTTTTCATAAATAATTGTTTAACTATTTTAGGAACAAAAGACATTACATTTTTATTTTGGGTAGTTTATTGGAAGAATATACAGAATAGGAAGGAAGCACAGAAAATTGACCTTTTAGGCCTCATGGAGAATTGCAGTTATTCAGGGATAGTATCACCTTCAAGAGCCTTCCATGTTTATGCCTCAACTTACTACTACTGCCCCTAACTTGTGTGCCACGACCCTTCTTTCCCATGACTTTTCTTAATGACTTTTTTCTTTGTAACACTTCGTATCTCACATTATACTTTTTTAACGAGAGGATCTATTTGGATTGTTTAGTCCTTGTCTAATAAAGGGTAATCCCACAGAGCAGTATTCTTATACCAGCACACCAGGTCTCCTTATTGGGTTTTCCTTTTTGTTGTTGTTGTTGTTTTTTGTTTTTGACTTGAGTTTTCCTTGTGTCCAACTTACAATGTTTGCTTTAGGGTCAGTTGCCAAGTTATAGTCTAATTATTAATAGCTATAGAGGATTGTAGAGTCTCAGAAGAAAGTAATGGCTACAGAAAGTGCTTTATTTGGAAGGAGCCCAGTGGAAGGCACCCTGATCCTGGGCTGCTGTTTAACATATACTTTTCTTGCTTGTTGGGCACATAACAGCCTTCTCTTCCTAGGATAACTGCCTCCAGGATGCCCCCTTGTAATAGCAGCCACACTTACTTATATCCCCAGTGTGGTAGCAGCACCAGATTATACCAAGCCATCATAACAAGGTATGGCATTGTAGGCTGTTTTAAAAGCTGCCTGCCAAGTCTGGATCTACAGTCTTTAGATTGTGATTTCTTGTGATCCTATATTTTATCATTCTTCATGTGATAAGTGGTATATTTAGTGTCATTCAGTATTTCATATATATAACATAAAGTAAAAGCATTGTTACGTTAGCAAGGAAAATAGGAAAAGGTTTAGTGAGTGAGTTTAGTAGTAGTTAACTGAGTATAAACCTGAAGTCCTTGTTTCTCCAGCTTGCCATGAGGCAGTAAATTGTTATTTATGAGTTCCCTCACGTACCACCATCCTATGTCCCTCCTCGCCTTCAGTCAGCACTCATCTCAGCCGGACTATTTTTCCCTTATGTGCACACACACATTCTTTATCAGTGTGTCATTTATATTCTGGCTGTACAAGGTAAAATAGTTTCAAGCTTTTTGCTCCCTATGCTGGGAGCATAGGGAGCTGTGCTCCTATATAACATAGTGTAACACGGATTAGACTTCACATCAGTTTATAAATCTAAAAATTGCATATGATCAAAACCATCCTTCCAGATCTCTTATATTCACCATCAGTCCCATTGGACATTTCTTTAACTTAAGTAAATTCAGATCTTCATGACTGGCTATAGTGTTTTATTTTGTTTTGTTTCCCCTTTCCCGTTCCCACCCCTATAGTTTTTTACATATATGTGCTGCCAAGGGACGCCTGGATGGCTCAGGTGATTGAACTTCTGACTTCAGCTCAGGTCATGATCTCATGGTTCGTGGGTTTGGGCCCTGTGTTGGGCTCTGTGCTGACAGCTTCCTCAGAGCCTGGAACCTGCTTCAGATTCTGTGTCTCCTCTCTCTGCCCCTTCCCCAGTCGTGCTCTGTCTCTCAATAATAAACAAATGTAAAAATAAGAATATATGTGCTGTCAAAGCAGGTACTGGATGTAATTTTTTTTTTTTTTGAGAAACAAATGAATATGCATAACTCTGAAAATTTCATCCAGCACTCCACTCAGTGAATATAGGACCCCAACTAAGTTTGATAGAGGTATAACAACCATTTGTTTAGTCCATGTCAGTTTCTGTGTGCCTCTCCTAGTGAGAACATTTTGCTGCAGTGATTAGAATTTTGGTACTTAATATATGGTTTTCATACATTAATGCAAATTAGTGATAGAAATATTCATGTCTGTATGCCTTTACAACTTAAGGAGTTTTCAAGGGTAGTTTTACATATTTATTTTTCCTGTTCTTAAGTATTGATTTTAGAACTCATCCCTGTTGATATGCTTTTGTATATATAACTCTGTACTTCGTTATGTATATATATGAATGTAGAATGTAGTTAGTTTTATTGTGGTTATGTGCATATGTTTAATTAAACACTTGGATTTAGCCTAACAAAATCTTCCCTGTGCAAGTAAGGCACACAGAAGCATGTAGGAATAGCAGATCCAGATCTCCTGTGTAGGCATGTATTCTCACTTATTAGAAATGCAGGCAAATTTCTTTTTTTTTTCCCCCAAGTTCAAAAACTTGATTTCAGTAGGTATAATGTTTGTATTGACTCTACTTCCCTGTATTCCTTGTATCCATTTTGTTAATAGCAGCCATGTCTCCCTGGTAGTAAATTACCCTGGTCAGTATAGCAGTGCTCATTTCAGGCTTGATACAGCTCCATTAAAATTTCAGTTTACTGTTTTTTACCTTCCTAGGTAGACATTTCTCCCCTGTATGCCACAAATTCCAACTCTGTAGGACATAGTATCATGGGAATAAGATAAGCAAAATATTTACAAAGGTGTGAGAAAAGCATACCTCCGAGGGCCTCTCTTTCCCCCGTCTCTTGGTATTTACAGCTGTTAGAGTGACAGTGCCACATATTGATTTCTTAGAGCACGTATCTTTCAAAATAATGCCAGCCACTTTACATGATAGTAGTATACAGCAAATCACATAGACATCACTTTATTGTTTAACTTTTTTTTCTTTTTAATACTTTGAAATAATTTCCTTAGCCAGAATCTGTGTTGGTGAAACACAATTACCATATTAGCAGAGGTATGTCAGACAGGTATGGCAAATCCAAATTCCATCAAGGATAAATTGTCACTGCCTCTGTCATGAGACAAGACAAACAGGTACAGATGTTCAGTGCCTTTCTGATAAAAATGGTATTGTTCTCTACCCCCACTTCAGTCTACAGAGAAGAATCATGTCTAAATACTCAGTCTAGGAGTGTAACAATTGCACAATTATATATATAGTAAACATTATACCTTCCCAGTAATGATTACAAGTATGTAATTATTATGACATTAATATAATTAATAAAGGGTGGTAGAGACAGTTCTGTAAATATATTGTCACATGCCATCTCACATTAGTATGGCATTGGAATAAATATGGATTCTATACAATTTGTATTAGAACAATGCAAGATGGAATCTTTTTTTATAACAGCTTGATTTTACTTTGCTTTGAGTTTTAAAAGAACATTGACTCATTCTGTAATATTCTCTACCTCTCCTTTTTACCCTTCTTTATCCTACTTAACATCTCTCCTCTGTCCCTATCCCTCCACCCCACTCCCCGCTATCTTACCTGTTTATCTCACTGTCTTTCTTTCCCTGATTCTGTTTTATCATCATCTTTATTTGTTGGATAGTTTCTATCTAGAGATGATGTAATATCTATGGTTAAAGACTAGTGAAGAGTTCTAGAGTTCAAAATCCCCTTCCTTTAGACTATGGGAAGTAAAATATGAAAGCATTTCTGGGTAATGGGTAAGTGATTTTTACAAAAACAACAACAAAAAAACAAAGTGTTTTTAATAGAATAACATCACACTCCTCCCCAATCTTGCTTCCATTTGTATAATATCTTTTATTTTTGTTAGGTTGAAACTCCATTGGAAGAAGCTATTAAATTTTTAACACCGTTGAAGAACTTGGTGAAGAACAAGATAGAAACGCATCTTTTTGCCTTTGAGATTTACTTTAGGAAAGGTAGGCAATTAGGGGATAGTGGCCCTGATAAAATTGATCACTATATTTCTTAGACATAGTCACCCAAATCCGGTAGCCTCACCAGTATAAGATTTTTTGCCAATACAGTTTCCTCACAGAAATGCGTGCTACATGTATACATGTACAAGATGTTGTGGGGAGGTATAATGATACTATTATATCTTCTAGGACATTAAGATCAATAATAGATGAACATAAATAACTAGGATTAAGGTCATGTATAGTAATTACCATGTACATGTGTGATAAAATTAGTTAATGACATAGAGCTTAGATTAGTGCCTAATACACAGTGAACACTGAATAAATGTTGGTTTCATTAGCTATTGTTAGAGGAGGTGGTGATCAAGGTGTATCTTGAAGGATGAATCAGTTCTAAAAAGATGAATAGAAAGGAAGAGGATGCTTTAAGAAAACACAAGCAAGTGTAAATAATGTTGAGGTTTCTGTATTGCCTGAGCCAGATAGAAAATAAATGAAGGGTCTTGGTTGTCTTGCTTAGAATGCCTCAACTACATATAGATACTGATTTTGTGGAATCGAATTGGTGTAATCCAAGTGGTTCATTGAAAAAAAAACTAAGTATATCATTAAAATGATGCATATCGAAGGGAAGACAACTTGGTTAATAAGATCTGACAGAAGGTTGTTGCTCCAAGCAGTGTAACTGTTCTTCTGAAAGAGATGGAACAAAAATGGTACCTCTGTAGAGTATCCATTTAAAAGTCATGTTAATTTTTATCAAAACATTTCTATGAGTATGTAATGTAGAAAAGGGGCGAGGAAGAAATAGATAAAATAACAGAAGGTCTCTTGATGGAATGAGCAATTACAATATTTTGTTATAATTGTTTTCCAAAATGATTGTGTTATAAAGCACAGTTAATTATAACTCCCTTTTAAGTAAATATTCTTAAATGGAATACCGAAGTATAAAAAAAATTGTTCTGCTTAAAGTGAGGAAGGGCAATCTGAATTCCATTCAGTGGGCTTCTTGGTTGTGTTCTAACCTCTGAAGGGCTCTTCAGCATTTGGAATTCATCGTACTGTGAAATGAGTAGTAACAAAGGGATGGCAGTATTTTTAGCTTTTTGAGTGTTGGGGTAGGAGAAAAAGAAATGTCAGAGGAGCCTGGAGGTTTGACTTTTGTTATTTGGAGAATGGCACCAAATTAGGGAAGTCATAACAGAGGAGGTGATTATAGATGAGACTTAGAAGTGCAGTGAGTTGAGTATTCAGGTGCAGTTTCCATTCAACAGATAGAAGCGCTACTAACGCCTGGGGAGCATGGGGGTAGGAGTATGTGGATGGTATAGAGAGGGCTTAGAAATCACCGAAAGCATAGCCATGGTAAATACTGTACTTTTTGAGGAGGAAGAGAAGCCAGGGATTGATAGGAGAGGACAGTCAGGTAGGAGGGAAACCATTTCACATGTCA
Organism: Proteles cristata cristata; assembly: GCA_017311185.1. Lineage (NCBI taxonomy): Eukaryota > Metazoa > Chordata > Mammalia > Carnivora > Hyaenidae > Proteles > Proteles cristata. The sequence continues at coordinate 1,291,120 of JAESUZ010001241.1, forward strand.
CAAAACCCAAGAAAGGAGATTCAAGTATAAACAATCAAGATTTATAAGTAGTGCAGAAGACCCTTTTTTCTGATTAAAGGAGGTTAACAAATGAAAAGGCTTAAAATTTTGTTCATATGGCATTAGTTCAAATATTGAATGCTATCTAATTTTTTGTACTCCTTAAAACTTTTTTTCTTAAAGAATATTGTGTGGAAATTACTAGCTAATGTTGCCAATCTGAGGAAATCAATTGCTTCACTCACATTGCAGTTCAGATATGTTTGACTCTAAGTTAGTTTCTCTATTTGTAAGGTCCTACTCCTCCAAAGGAGGGCATCTTATTTTATCAAATGATCAAAATATATCTTTTTCTTTTTATAGAAAAGTTTCTTTTGATGCTACAATCAGTAAAGAGGGCATTTGCTATTGATTCTAGTCATCCCTGGCTTCATGAGTGTATGATTCGACTCTTTAGTACTGGTATGTTTTTTGTTTTCCATTATTTAAGTATTTGATTACAGTAGTTGATAGTGATTGTATTAAGTGGTCTATATAAGTTTGTCATAAACTTAATCATTTTTAAACTGTTGCGTGTTAAATTAGTTAAGGAGAAAAGCAGGGTTCTCTTCTTTGTGATGAAGATCTTTATTTTAAGGCTAGAAATGTTACTTGATTTTGATAATAGAATTGTTCAGTCCAGATATTTGAGAATCACCTTTGTTTCTGTTTCTAAAAAGTTACCTGTAAGTTGAAATTTTGAATTGAATTTGAAATTTTGAATCGTTCATTATGTAAAGCTTTAAATTGTTCTAAAATTGAAGAATCTCTTTGAATTGACTAGCTGTCTCCTTATTTATCTGTCTCCAGAATTCTTTTGAGTCATAAAATTTTTGTTAATAAATACAGGATTAAAAGAACTTTAGGATATAATTAGTGTACTTTTCAAATATCTTCACAGTAAGATTTCTAACATAAAGTAGAACTACATAATTTTAGAGAGTTAAAGATAGAGCTTTATGCTAATTGTTTTTCATTTTGTAGTTGAGAAATCTGAGACCCTAAAAGATTAAATGACTTATTCTAGGTAACACAAATAATTAGTAATGAAGCAGGGATGAGAGCTCAGGTCTTCATATTGTTCTTTCTACCACAAGAGCTTTAAATTTAAAGTACTCCTGTAGTCATTTGGTGGTGGTGGTTTGATTTTTAAGTGAATAGAGAAGGGAAATTGAATCTTTAATAGAACAATCTGCAAATGCTATGAAATTACCTGTCTCATTGATAAATATTCAGCCACATATGAATCCATACTTCCCTAGAAAGAATGAGATCAAACCAGTAATCCCAGTCAGTCTTTTGAAAAATGCTTAATTATCCTGATTAAGAAAATTGTTTTGGGGGTGACTGGGTGGCTCAGTCAGTTAAGCGTCCAATTTTAGCCTAGGTCATGATCTTGCAGTCCTTGGGCCCTGACTGCTCAGAGCCTGGGGCCCGCTTAGGATTCTGTGTCTTCCCTTTCTCTCTGCCCCTCTGCCACTCGTGCTCTGTCTCTCTCCCTCTCAAAAATAAACAAACATTAAAAAAATTTTTTTAACTTGTTTTGACTTCTGAGAAAAACTAAATCCTTATTTAAATTATATTTATGCTTGTAAAAAAAAGTGCTTCCTGTTATAGACAGATGTTTTTCAGTGTTTTTAATTCTGAAAGTAAAAAAATAACATAACCACTTCATAGAAAATGGAAGAAGGAATTGTTATTCTTAGAGAAAATAAATTAATTTCTTTCTAGTGTTTTTGTATTAAAAATGTTTTGAAGTCATGAGCCAGGGAAAACCCAGGAATAATGGTTTTAAGTCCATTCTTGCTTAGAATGGAGCGCATTTAAGCTGTTTTCAAAATAGCATGTACAATTTCTTTTTGTATAATCAACTTTCTGTAGTAGTAAGATAATATATATACATCTTATGGGTTTAGACACTTCTAAATTAATTAAATTAATTATTTAGTGGCATATTTAAGGGGCGCCTGGGTGGCTTAGTCGGTTAAGCGTCCGACTTTGGCTCAGTTCATGATCTCATGGTTCATGGGTTCAAGCCCCGCATCGGACTCTGTGCTAACAGCTAGCTCAGAGCCTGAGTCCTGTTTCAGATTCTGTATCTCCCTCTCTCTCTGACCCTCTCCTGCTCACGCTGTCTCTCTCTCTCTCAGAAATAAATATAAAAACAAAAGTGGCATTTTAAAATGTATTTGCTTATAGTGAGTGTGTGGATTGATGACCATACGACTATTTCTCTGGAACAGTTGGATTAAGAATTAAAATGCTTCAGAAGAACAAAGAAAGGCAGAATGGTCCTGATGTAAAAGTCAGAATTATTTAGTGTCCCTGTTAGCTATATCCATAGTTCCAGGTGTTTAGCTGACATTCTTGTCAGGAAGAGTTAACAAAGTAATTCTTATCTTGACTAAATTTAGGAGGCATTAACACAGCGATAAGAAGTGATAATTTGGACTGATAAAGACTTTAAAAGGCCTTCAAGAAGTTGGGTACAGTTGTGTACTATATGCAAGTATTTGTGAAACTATAGACACACAGAGTAGGAGCATCTTTGATATACCCCAGAAGTTCCTTTAATAAAACTAATAGATTTGGTACTTTTAAAATAAGATCTAAGTTTGAAGTAATTTTTCAAGAACATATTTGTCATGTCAAGTTATATTGTACTAACTGTTGCTTTACAAAGCAGCCCTCACAATAACACCTTCTTGGGGAACATGAGGAATAAATGGTACCTTGACACCTTTTTTTATTATAGAAACGTCTCTAAGTAAATATTTATTTTAGCTTGGTTGTGAGTGCTCTCAAATCTTCAGAATGTTATATATACTGCCAGTATCATTAGTATCTGCTACCTAAACTAATTCACCATATAGGTCATCTTCCTCTCCCCTTTTTAATTATGAAGATGATTTGGTATGTACCCTTTTCACGTTTTTCACCTTTTCTTAAAGTTGTAGGACTTAAAGCAATTTAAACTACATTTTCTGCTTAGTACTAAGTTAAAGATAGGAGCTTAGGTATTCACTTGTTTCCTTATATGCTTTGAAAATCTCTGACAAAATTTTGGTCACTTTGATACACAATGAAGCTTATGTCTTCTCTTGTTTGTACAGACCCATTTCTTCCTTTTATCTGCAGATTATTTTTCTTCTGTGCTTATGTATTTCTCCCCCAAAAGCTTTGTTGATACTTCTGTTTAACCTGTTTTAGTGTTTTGAGTGGTAATGACTTACAGGTTGTGTTTTAGAGCCTAGTAGTGCGTAGTCATTATCTTGCACAGAATATGAGCATTTTCTACCCAAATTATTAATGAAAAAAAGTGCTAACCTAGGAACCCAGGGAAACTCTTTTTGCTAACAATCCACCCCCTTTTCAATGTGATTTTTAACCGTTGACAATTACTAAATTAATCTGACAATTACTAAATTAATCCAGTCTGCTAATAAGCTCATAGCATGAACCAAACATTATTTTAGTTTTAAGATGTCAGAGGATTCAGAAGCCTCTCAGAAAAAGTTTTATTCCCCATCCCTCAATTACTTTTCCTTGATTCGCAAGACTTGTTACTGTATCATAACGTAGCAAGGAAGCTAATTAGTAGTCTGAGATTTTTTTTACTTTCCTGAGACCTCAATATGTTTTTGTTAGTTTTAGTTACTTTCAATGGATTTTTAGATTCCATCCCCTAGGATTTATTCCATCTCCTACTAATCTTTAGTAATAAAAACTTAACTAGTAAACTTACGATATATGAGGTTGCTTCTTGTCCAGAAGATACAGGTAGTAATTGCATCACACAGAATTCATACAACATTCTAAGTTTTACTGCAGTAGAATTTTTTTCCCCCCTAATTAATATCTTCCTGGAAATTACAGTTCCAGTCTACATAATGTAGGTGATCAAACAATTAGCCTCAAACCTTTTGTGATTTAGGGAGGAAATGTTTTCAGAAATAGCTATTAGTGGAAGTTGGGAGTTAACATAAATATTTCTTCTTTATACATCCTGAATATATATATATATATATATATATATAATTTGTTGTTGTTTTTAATTGTGTGGGCCTTTTGTTTTAAAAGCAGTTTTGATTTTTCTTGGGGATTATTTTAATCTGAGAAAAACGAATTAATGAAGGTAATAAAAAAACATGAAAAGCCTAGCTTCCACCTATAACCGGCTAGAATGTAACTATATAGTTACTTTTCCATCTGCATATAGTGTCCCAAAAGCACTTCATGCAAACCCATAAGGCCCATGGATATGACATATTTTAGAAAACCTATGTTTTTTGATATTAACCTATTTTACCAACTTACTTTCTGTTTTCTCTACATTCTTAAGCCCCTGAAATCTATTGATAAATTGCCAAACTAAGTTGCAAGTACAGCCATAATGGAGCTTAAGCAAAATTCTTTAATAACTCATTTATTTGAACTACCCAATTCAATAGATGATAGAAGAAATGCTATTTAACCAGCAAATGGCATATCAGTCAATTATTCAGTTAATAATTATGTGTAGAATATTTCACACAGATGTTTACCACCCAGGAGTTCAGTGTTTTTTAAACCTTGGGTAATGATCCATTAGTGAGACAATAAAGGCAATTTAGTGGGCCATTACTACCATTTGAAAACCTAATATAGAAATAGACTAGAGTAGAGGAGCACGTGGTTTGGTTCAGTGGGTTGAGTGTAGGACTTTTGATTTTAGCTCAGATCATGATCTCAGAGTTGTGGGGTCAAGCCCTCAGTTGGGCTCTGTGCCTAGGGTGCAGCCTGCTTAAGATTCTCTCACTCACTCTGCCCTTCTCCCCTGCCCGCTCACACTCTCTCTCACAAAAAAAAAAAAAAGTAGAAAATACCAGAATGCATGGGACAAAATTAGGGTTAGTATTCTGTGAAACTTTTGCTTCACCTAGTAATTTGTTTATAGGATACATATTTATCAGACTACAAATAGTTGTAGTCAGCATTTTAAACGACCACCATAGTTCTAACCAGAGGAAAATATGTTTTCAATCTATAACAAAAATAATAACTATACTTTATTGAATTCTATATTTAGCTATTATATAATTGGCTACTTTTTAAAATGTAACTTTTCCTCACTTTGATCCTTTTAGATTCGCTATCTCCTCAGTTTTAGAGATTAAGAAATGAGTTCAGAGAGGTTGTGACTTGTTCAAGCCTAGATCCATACCCAGGTCTTTCTGGCTCAAAGCTTCAGACTGTCTCTCTATACCAAAATAATAATGAAATAAGCTTATTATCATTCAGTCAGAGAGGTTAGGGGGTCAGCTTTTCCATCTCTGAATCCCAAGGCCTGGGAATATGATTACTAGAGCATATTCATTACAGGAAAATACTTTGGTGGTCCTTTGGAGTTTATTATAGAGTGATAACTAAATTTATGTAGCCCCTGCAAAGAAAGGTCAATGAAGTCAATCATGGTTTTCTTTTAAAACTAATAAATTTTGTGATGTCTTACGTGGGCATAGAATATGAAGAAGGTGAGGAAAATGCTGTTGTCTTCAGCACTGCATAATTGCTGTGACATTATCAGGTGGGTGCCTTCAAAGCCCCTACTTTATATATTTGTTTTAAAGTTGAGGGAAACAGTCGCTAGGAGCTTAGAAGACTGGAACTACATCTTTTGTTACTTGTTTTGCTTTCTGGATTTTTTCCTGGAAATGAGTCATTTATCAATGAAATGTCTTTGAATGCCATTTGAAAATTATTATTCTCCTGACACAGATTCTTTACATTTATATGGTAAGCTCATTACGTGTTGAATTATAAGTAGGTTCATTTAGTCTTTACGTGTAATCATTTTGTTTCATTGGCCTTACCAAGTAATTTCTTTACTTCTGCAAATTCTGTCACAGTATCTAACTGCTAATATTGAGTTTTGTTTTTAATTTGTTCAGCAGTGTGTGAAAGTAAAGATTTACCTGATACAGTTAGAACAGTATTAAAACAAGAAATGAATCGTCTTTTTGGGGCAACAAATCCAAAGAATTTTAATGAAACTTTTCTGAAAAGGAATTCTGATTCATTGCCACACAGATTATCAGGTAATCACTTCATTTTCTTTTGATCTTATCTTTCTAAAATAACTTTAGTTTTTATTTTAATGGACTCATGACAAAGTTATACATTTCTCACATGGAAGAGGCATTGTGTATATGTCACATTTTAATCTTAAGAAAACAGGTTAAATATGCTTCCTACAAATTTTTAAATTTCTTAGTTATTACTGTGAAAGTCAGCAGTTTTTCTGGTTCAGCATAGGCTTTTTACAAAGAAGTAAGCATAACTTCATTTAATTATGTTACATATAACTTCATTTAATTATGTTACATATAGTGAAGGAGGGGCTTTCTTTGCTTTTTCTTTCTCTCCCTTCAACATGCTCTTAAGATTCACTTGGATGTGGCCATCATCTTTCATTTTCATGCTTATATAAGATATTAAACTGAACAGTGCAAAACACCTAAAACCATGTCATAGGCAAAGGTCTGTGCTAGCAATCCAAAATCTGGACTTGATAGGCCTGGGTGGCTCAATCAGTTAAGCAAAATTGGGACTTGATAGGATCCTATTGGCAGGCAGTGCTTAATTAAGTAGGATGCTTTTAGAATACCTGGCTAAGAGGCCCAGCAGCTTTGTATGCCTTGTGGAATTCTGAATTCAGCTTTTTGGCTCATGCCATCAAGTTTGGGTGTGTCTCCCCTCCCACACTCACACCCCCCACTCCCATACACATTAAGTGGAGTATTCCCCCAGCCGCAAATTATGGGATTTGTTTCGAGAGAGTGGGAGCAGGGGAGAGGGGCTGAGCAAGGGAGAGAGAGAGAAAGAATCCTGAGCAGGCTCCGTGCTTAGTGCAGAGCCTGACACAGGGCTCAGTTCCACAAATCTGTGATCATGACCTGAGCCAAAATCAAGAGTGGGACACCTGGGGCACCTGGGTGGCTCAGTCACTTATGTCCAAGTTTAGCTCAGGTCATGATCTCGTGGTCCGTGGGTTTGAACCCCATGTCAGGCTCTATGCTGACAGCTCAGATCCTAGAGCCTGCTTCAGATTCTGTGCCTCCCTCTCTCTCTGCTCCTCCCCTACTTGCGTGTAAACACGCTCTCTTCGCTCTCTCTCTCAAAAATAAATAAAAGTTAAAAAAAAAAAAGAATGGGACACTCAAACAACTGAGCTACTCAGGCACCCCTGTTCATTTTGGAAAGAGAAAAATTATCCATGGTCCTATGACACAAAGACAGCTATAATTAGAATATATTCTAATAATACAAATATATTACAGAAAACAGGCAGCTGTTTTATATATTTTACTTATATATAAATCTGTGTATCTCTTCATAGTTTTTTACCGGAATCATTCTCCTAGTTTGGACAGTAAGGCTATTTCTGATCTATCTTCTCAGGAGTTTTGTTTGTTTCAAATGGCTTTTCCCATCTTTCTAATAAAGTGCCATACTCTGTATGCACAACTATTTGAAAGGGTAGAGGATAAGATGCTGGTTTTACTTTAAAATAAAAGTTTTCTTTTTCTTCTCATTTAGCTGCCAAAATGGTATATTATTTAGATTCCTCTAGTCAGAAGCGAGCTATAGAGTTGGCAACAACACTTGATGAATCCCTCACTAACAGAAACCTCCAGGTAAAGGTTTTCATAATCTCTGTGAAGAATACCTCACTACTTTCTGTTTCTCTTTTCACAAAGAGAATACGTTTTACCAAATAGTTATTTGTTGTTACTTACGCATATTATTCACCAAGCTGTTATGATTCCGTATCAGAAACTTAACCTTAAATTTATTTAGGACTGTCTGTGTGTGCACACTTGCACAGCAGGCTACTTGGCTTTCAAGAACTAGTTTCACATATTTATTTAAAATATTTTTTCTAGAAGTATTTTAGTAAAATCCTATATGTATGTATTCCATAGCTCATTTTAGATTTCAGTTCATTCCTATCTCTACATTTCTGACCAGTCAGTGGCCTTGGTGAAGATTCTGACATATTTAAGATGTACGTACCAGGGGTCAAATTATAACACTCATTTTATAACTTGTAGCTTGAGATATAAAAGATACATGGATGTGTTGCAAAATAATGGTTTTAGTTTAGCCTAAAAACACAGGACATGGCACTACTTCCTATGATAATTTGGCCAGATAAAGCATTTGATATATTCCTTTAATAGCAAATGAAGGAAACATTTGACTTATTGATTGCTAATTAATACATCATTTAGATTATAACATTTCCAGACTGGCAAAGTTCGTCAGGTAGTATATATCTGCAAATTACATGTTTTCCAAGTCAACGTGCATCATTTTAAAATCTAAGAGTATCTACTAAGGGGTTTGGTGAAACAGTTACCAATTTTCACGAACAAGTTTTTCTTGCATACATGCCCTTTGGTTTGAGACCTCCTTTCCCTCTTAGTGGTCAAACTTTCAATTTTAAAACAGGGTTAAAAAGCAATGTTTGATATCACTAGCTGTCTCTAAGTCTCTTAAAAGAAAAAACAAAACAACTAAAGGGCTTAAGTTGAGTAACTGACATTAGCCTGGAAAAGTTGACATTGATACACAGAGCCTGCCTAGGTCGAGGCAAAGTTGCCCCCTGGGGTCAAGGACTTGCTGCCAGTGAGTGTGTCTTTAAATGTAGCACGATGTATACCTTGCTTGCCCCACGTTAGTCCTGGCCCTGTTTATAAATTCATCCTTTTGTATAAGCCCTATAATTCTGAAGAAACCAATTCGTAGGGAATGTATTATGTGGGGATAAAATGCTTGTGTCTATCTTAAATATGTACATTTGCCTTTTGCTTAGAAAATGTGTTGATAATGAAATGTCTAATAAATTCACAGTAAAAGCCTTTTGTTTTGGACAAGTTATAACATAACCTTTTCTCTTTCTATAGACGTGTATGGAGGTATTAGAAGCCTTGTGTGATGGTAGCCTAGGAGACTGTAAAGAAGCTGCTGAAGTTTATAGAGCAAATTGTCATAAGCTTTTCCCTTATGCTTTGGCTTTCATGCCTCCTGGATATGAAGAGGATATGAAGATCACAGTTAATGGAGATAGTTCTGCAGAAACTGAAGAACTGGCCAATGAAATTTGAACATCATTAAACAAGCAAATGGAATGACTTTGGACCATATCTAGTGTATAATATTTTTGTCACGCACCTGCTGCATTGCTCTAACTTACACAGAATGAGAAGAGTAAATGTTCTTGCCTTCAAATAGTGTTTTACGTTTTTTATCCTGCTGAAAAAGTATATATAAAATATCTAACATATTACAGGATATAGGTTCAGTTTCTTAAAAAATTAAAAGCTGCTAAAATTGAGGGATTAAAAAAAGATACCTTATTCTATTCCTACCTACCCACCCATGTTTTTTAACTAATTTATATGAAATCTGGAGGCTGTTACAGCTAACAAAGCAGGTGTGTGGCAGAAATATTACTTTAAAATTTGTCTTGTGAGATTTTACTATATCTCAGACAGCATAAACGCTGTTTTAGCACTGGATTCTTTCACTGAGCACAAAGAGTTGTTGGGGCTTTAGCATCTGACTGATTTTGTTACGGGGTTGATTCTGACCATAGGAAGTATGCAATGTGAATCACTATTTACAGAGAAACCTACAACAGATGCTTGATGTTGTAGAAGCTGGGACATATAGATACCAAGCAGAATTTCTAAGAAACCTAGAGGATGTTCAATACGCTTGTTGTGTTTCCAAAATTCACTGTACATGATCAGTTTGGTGTTCTTGTACCACAGTTTTTAACTGAAGGAACCAGTTGGAACAATCTCAATTTTAACTAAAACTTGAAGAACTAAAATAGCAATGCAAACCTTTCAGCATTGTTTTGGCCAAACTTGTTAAAACTGTAATGCAAGAACCAAATGCACTGTGATGTGGCACCAACTAATTAGCACGCATGAATTTTTTCACCCAAGAGTGAAAAAAGAAAATCTACCATGGCTTGAAGTTAAAGAGCAGAACTCCTGACTACCATTCTATGACTGATCAAGAGACTAATAGTTAAAAACCTCAGCAGGCCTTGTTCACGATATGCAGAAATAAAGTGCTGCAGTTTAGATACCTCTGGAATTTTTCCACAGTGTCACAGGTTTGTAATACTTGAAGCCCTACATTTCTAAGAATATATTTCTTGCTCAGTTGTTTCAGGCAAGCCCAAGACTTTGTAATTTTTAAAGGGCCCAAGATTTTTTTTTTCAATAACAGACCAGCTTCTTTTTCCTGCAGTTACAGATGTAATTTCCTTTTTGTTGTCAAACATAAGGTACCAAATATGATGCAATAAATTGTTTTGAAAAACAGTCGTGTGAATATTTCAACTAATCTGTGTTGGGCTTCTGTGAAAACACAGGTGGAAACAGAGGTGCAAGCCAGAGGCAATGTAATATACTATAAAACTAGTGCAGATGGACGCGTTTGCTGCAGGCTGAGTGCCGGTGTCAGGGGGACTCCGTAATGCAGGTGTAGTGCTGCTCCTGCATGAACCTTTCCTTGAGGGCGAGGATGGTGGCAGGTACTATGAATGTAATTCCTAATTTCCTAATTTGAAAGGAAACTGAGAACTACAATTTTGATGGAGAGACTGAGCCTTAAGGTGATAAACCTGTATACTGAGAACTGGCCTCAGGCTCAGTATTCTCATTGCTTTTGCAAGAGCTGAGCAAGTAAGATTAAGTAAAATGAATCAATTGTATATATGATTGACCTTTTTGTGGTACTTTGAGTTTCTAGGGCATACATTCTAAAGGGAATTTGCGGGAGACCTTGATCCTTCTACCAACTGAACAGTTGTGCTAAACTCAACCTTTCATAGTACGTGGCCTGCATTCCGCGTCCCAGTCTAACGATTTAGTGATGTAAAGAGAAGTACGAGCCGAACTCCAGTGCTTTGTTACATTTTATTAACTGGCCCTGTCTCAGGAACATCTTCACAGATGGCAAAAAACAAAAACAAAACAAAACAAACCATCACCACCACAAACTTTTTTTCAACTTCTCCTATGAGTGGCAACTGAAGTTCTCGCTGGGAAAGAACACTAGTGCTACCTCTGCCGCTACTGAGGTGTTGGGAGGAGGCACCAGCCATACGATAGGGGGTGTATGTGTGAATTATGTTTAAACTCTACTGTATATTGAAATGAAGTTCATATATTTGTCTTGACAATGTTGAAATGATGTAGATTGTCTTAGAATGAAAATTCATAAATACTCAGAACTCTTGATGCAGATGCCACCCGTGAGGAGCTAAAATTCCTAACGTGTATATTGTACTCCAACCCGATTTTACTGGAACTATTGAATAAATATTTTATTTTCTTTCAGGTTTACTTGATAGTGGATACATTGTCTGGTGTCAGAGGACCTTGACTGGGTTCATTTTATGTCCAGACGGCACCCCCAAAACATTGTACTGTACTGTCTTGCTCTGAGTAGTATCAACTGGATCATCTCACATTTGCCTCATTCACTCAGTTAATTCCAAATGATCCTGTGGGGGGAAAACAGGGTTAGAAAAACAAGTAGGGGGAAAAATGCAGTGATGTTGTATTCTAAACAAGTGCCTTATGTTTATTGCTGAGAAATGGTGTTATCAACCTTTTTCAGAAGAAAGGGTCCCTTGACCTGTATTAACATAGGAAAGTAAAGTTATTTTTGTTTTTCTTTATATTTACTACTCTTGTCATTTCTCATTTAAAAATTAAGACCTGACCAGGTTAGTTTACTCAGCTTTAATTAGATAGTTGAGTCCTACATTCTCAACATTTTTCTGTATTTATGATGCACAAAAATAAAGCGTGATCTCTAATAGCATGGCTAAAAGTAGTCCTAGAGTTAGTGAGTAGCTTCTCTGTGGTTTTATGAGGCCCTTTGTCTTTCAGTGGTGTTTGGACTCCACGGTGTGCTGCTGTTAGGGCTGAGATGAAAGCTGTGATTGGAGGAGGCCAGGGAAGTGTGGTCTAGTTTCAGGTAGGTGGCGATAAATTCAGGGAAGTCTCTCTCCTGCACAGTTTCTAGGAATATTTCAGTTGCCATGTGTAGCATCTGTTTGGGACAGGTAAAGTGAAGTGTTGACTTTTCTTACAAGATAATGTTTGTACTTGTCTTACTACTAGCCTTAAAATTTGAAATCACTCTTACTAAGAGAATTGAAAGAAGGACCGACCTGTCCAGTGGAAGGTAGTCTTCCTGTTTAGCTCATGCTCCATCCACTCCTTTGAGTTACAGGCAAGGTTTCTGGATGCCATTCAACTATCCTCTAAACTTTGCCGAATCCACTGCCAAGCCTACATTAAAAAAACCAGAGTCACATGAAATGGCTGTGTTACCCCACAGGGAGCTGAAACCTTAAGTTTTGTCCCAATTTTGAGGATTAGAAACCTCACTATTTGTAGCAATAAAACAGTTTTGGAAAAGGATATTTATGGAATTGTACTTTTTTACCTTTTAGTATGCAACCTATAGGGTGGATGTAAAAAAAAAATTGGTAGTATGCAGGAGTTTCTGGAGAAAATATTCATATTTCAGCAAAGCAGATGAGTATTTGCCACATACTGTAGGTTATACAGCTGATTTAACACTGCTACCTCCATCAAGACCTTTAATGAAGGCATAAAAATGGGCGGGAGGACAGGGAGCAGTGTGTGGTAGGAAAGCAGGTCTTCAAGTTTCCAGATTCTCCATTATCCCGTTTTCTTTGAAAGGACACCATCTTGGGATTGTAGCCAGAAGAAAAACATGGTAGCTTATATTAGAACTTCTATGAAATTGTCAACAACGGACAAGCTTGGAATCCTAAAGGTTCAGTGCTCTTTATAGAGTTCTATATGCCAAAAACAGAAAATAGACGTGGTTTCAAGGTGGCTTTAGTAAAAGTGAAGTTGATACTTGGCAATCTGACAAGACTGGAATGTAGTTCTTATATTTTTTTATATTAGGCCTTCGTGTCTATTTTAACAGTTTATTATTTCACACAAGTGGTACAGTTCTTAAATAATGAACTTTGATGAATATGTAATGAAAAATTTCCTGTATATTAAGAGTCTGCTGTTGCTAAATCAACTTAGCCTCAATAAGTACAAATGATCCTCTCATTTAGAAACAACATAGGCACAAAGAGGTTTCTGGAATATGATTTGGGTCCCATAGCTTGCTTTCAGCTGATAATTACAGTTGCCTTCTATATCTAGTTACTTGTGCGTTGTCTTGACAAAGAAGCTTTTCGCCATACCATTTTGTTATCTTTCCAGTCTACCATAGTTTCCTAGAGGGGTTATATGAGCTTGCCCCTTGTTTACCTCATCTGCAGGTTTATCAGGTCCATGTACTAGTGCTTGATGCTTCATCACAATTGAGATAAGTACTGGGTTTTCTAAAAGTTTGGTTTCTAAAACTTGGGTGTTTCTTCGTTAGTAATGAGTAATTAAATTTGCTACCACTTTTCATCTTTTTTCAAACTACTTATTTGCCTTCAAGTAGACTGTTGGTTGATAGCTTCACAAATGAAAAGGGAGCCATTTAAGAAGTAAATAGTAAACATCTCCCAGATCCTTTAAGTTCTGAACTATGGAATGTGAAATACTAGTTCTTCCCTTCATTACCTTAATAAAAAATTTACTGTACATTAATAACAGTAATAGAAGTATTCAGAAACCTGTATTCAGCTAGCATTGTTTACTGTTAGCATAGTTTAGACGTTCATTGAGAAGGACCTAAGAAACCACATGTTTAACTTGTAATTTTTTTTATAACTTAAAATTTTTAAGAGACTATTTGTTATTTGAAGCATTCCACTGCACTTAGCATTTTTCACTCACCTGCTCCAATGCTTTTATTGAGAGAAATGTCTAAATACGGTATGAAGTTAAATGATGAATGCTTTGTTCACTGGGTACATTTTAGTATGGAGGTATAATAACTAGGACAATACATAGTAGATATTCAAATCCTTGTTAAATTTGCTGTGAATATTAATATTGCCCTACAAATTGTAGAAAATAGCAATAAAGTACTGTTAACCTTCAGGTCACCTACAAAGGCTCACAAATTTTTTATCCTTTTACCTGTGACTTAAGATTATTCCCATTCATCCTTCCCCCTGTGCCTCTCTTTTGGTCTCAGGAATTTCCTCAGAATACCACAGGTCCATTACATTTTTACTTCTGTTGAATACATTTCTCACATCTAATTTTTGCTTTTTTCCTATAGTTTGTCAGTGGAATGGTTGTGACTGGCCTTGTAGGAAGTAGATGACTGGGACCATCCTTTAACTTTTTCAGTTGCCTGTTCATTGTTATATAAGTTGGCAGTGAATCTACTCATCCTTCATGTCTGTAGCAGCCAGCTACAGGTAACATCACATCCATTGGAATTAAGTCACTATGGAGATTGTCATTCAATAGCAGCTTTTCATCTTTCACATAGTATGAGGAGACCAGTGACACACACACCACCCATCTATCTACATGGCTCTGTTGCCTGCAGCCCAGTATTTCCACTTTTAATCCTTACAAGTAAGGAGACACTGGGTTAGGATCTGCAACGGTTATTTCTAGACACATGACCTATAGCCGGTTTTCATAGCCAACAGCTGTGGTCCACAGTTGATCTTTATTTAGGATAGGCAATTGAATCCTTTCAAGACATAAACTTAACCCTGTTTGTTTATTAGAATCCCAGGAGAGCTATTTAAAAAACAACTCTCAATGGTGGAGCCTACCTGCAGAGATTCGGATTTAAATAATCTGGAGTCCGGTCTAGGTGCTGGTGGTAGCTTCTCTTCCCTGCTAACCCCCAGTGATTTTAAGGTGCATCCAAAGTTGAGGCCCACTGTCCTTGATGAAATTTAAAGTATTTTATAGTATTGAGGTTTTTCCTCCAATTGAAGAAGAAAGCGACTATGTAAGTGCAGAAAGATATACTTTCCCCATTTTACATTAAGGGGAAGACTTCTGCTTGAACTTTACGTCAAGAGCTTTCTGTTTGTTTTCGTCTATTCTCTTCCCTGCTTAAATCATGCTGCTGTTCTACTATCTGAGATGCTGGTATTCAAAGAGAAAAAAGTCACAGTTTTGTTGGATGTCATGGTAACTTGTCTCCACTGAAGCAACTTTTAAAATATAATTGCTATGGAGAGATAGATGCTTGAGATTTAGAGTGGATGAGTACCAAAGCAAAGCATGGGATTGGCAGGCTTTTAAACAGGAATGAGTGTGAGGTATTATTCCCTGGAAAGCCACACATACCTACCGCCCCAATCAAATACATATGTTTTTCCTTACTAATCTTACATAAACAAGTGAATTACATATATCAGATGTAAAAGGAGCCATGATTCTAGGACAGACAGAATTCAAAGCTAAATGTTGGTCCATTCGTGTAGAACTTGAAAAGGAGATTTATGTAATACACAATCCTGTGTCAAACCAAAGCTTGCTCTGTGAGATCTGGAATAACATTCTGGGGTAGACATCCCAAATGTATACAATCCAGTATTTTTCTTTAATAAAATAGAAGTTGCTTTATAGACAGTCATTAGTTCTGTCTAGCTTGTTCTCGACTGGCTAAAGGATTTGATAAGTGAATCTGGTTGTTTGATACTATTCATTGTCATTCTTGATTGCATAGAGATGGATGATCTTCCCTCACCTTTGCAAACTGTAAAGTCTAAATTGTTTTAGTCTCTTCACATAGAAGTCTGGCCCTAATGCTTTAGTTACTTTCTCCTCTGATCCTTGTGACTAAATGCCAACTTTCCTGCATAAGCATATTGTAATTTGGTAACGACAGTAGTAGGATGTAGTTGAAAACAAGCTTTTAGGTCAGACAGAACTAGTTTTAGCTCCTGGCACAGGTGCCTGAGGAAAGATAATAAGAATTTTTAGTTCATAGTTGTTGGATTAAGTAATGTATATACTGCATAGAAAGTGATTACCACAAGGCCTGACACATAATAAGCATTCATTATAAATACTAGCATTTGCAAAAGGGTGTTCTTTTCTGTTTGTCTCTATTCAACTTGGTTATCCTTGTTTGTTGACTGCAGTACGGTGGGCCAGCATATTCAGGAAAATCATTTATAATCCTTTCCTAGATATTAGCAGCTCAATTTTTTGTTTTTGTGTTTCCCTAGTAGTTTACGCTTGTGGGAACTTTACATTGTCTTTTCTCATAGTGAGAAAACCACCTGTAATACCTCCATCCTCCATGATCATTTTGACATTCATGGAAACTTTTACTAGTGTCAGCAAAGTTGGCAGATTGGTGCTGCTGTTTAAAGCTATTTAGATGATGTGATATTAGGCCAGTACCAGTGTCCTTCCTTCCCTCCATCTGGTAGTTAATGAAAGCCTACTACCCGAAGGATCTGTGCTTCATATTGGGAATGGATGACATAGTCTTTGCTCTCACGTATTTTACAGGCTAGTAAAGGAGAGGGACAAGTCAAGAAATGAGTGCAGTGGTGGTTTATAAACCCCTAGGAGTTGGTACTCATTTCTGTTTGGATGGACTAGGAAAAGTTTAACAGAATGTTCACTTGAGTTTGGAAAGAGAAAAACCAGTTTCCTAGATGGATAGAAGGTAGCATGTACCTAAAAGCACAGATACATGAAACATGTATTGGGGGACCATGTAAACTAGTGTGAATAGAATCTGGGAAATGAGGCTGGGGCTCAGATTAAAGAGTGTTAGATGCCTTACTAAAAGATTGGATTTCACTTTGTATAAGCAAAGGAGAGTTACTGAAGAAATAGGGAAGGATAAATGAGAGAATTCTGCTATTAATATGGTGAGGATGGGGAACAAGATTGGAAGTATCAAAACTAGTCAAAAGACTCAACCTGAGCTAATAAATAATAGCTATCACTGAGCTTTTACTATGTGCTAAGCACTTTGCATTTGTTCACTCATTTAATCCTTGAAGAGACCATTCCAATTTATTTAACAGAAAATTTGATGGTTTGCTCATGGTCACACAATTTATAAGTGACAAAAATCTGCATTCAACCCCAGGTATGTCTAACTCCAAAGTGCTTACTTCTGATCAATATAACCTCTGGCAAAAAGTGATAAGGACAACAGCATTAAGTGTGGGGAGGAGAGCAAGGATACAAGAGATGTTAAGAAGGTAGGATGTAGATCAGCTGACTTGTCAGATGGGAGAAGGCAATACATGGAGAAGTCAAAGTTCACGATGTCCAGGGTTTGGATGTAAAACACTTTGTCTTGAACAGTTATCATTAAACAGAGTTGGGAAAAAGAAATTGAAGGGAAGAAAGTATTTTCAAAATGAATTATAGGTGTTTATAGGACATGTAAATCCTATAAGATCAGGAGGCAGCTAGGCATATGAGTCTGATGTTTAGAAGAGAGCTGACTCTTGTAGATCTTGGAGAGTTAGTTGTGACTGGTGTGGCCAGGACAAGACTCACAGGGAATAAACAGAGGTGATGAAATGCCTAGAGAAGTGGGTAGAGGAAGAGAAGGTAGCAAAAGAGACCAAGAAATAATATTAGTAAAAAAACAAAAACAAAAACAAAAAACCTAGAAAATAATGCTGTTGGGGAATCAAAGTTTTTCAAAGATGAGGATCAACAGGGTCAAAATCAAGATACTATAATCCTCATCAATCATGGTGGTAACATTTTAGAAGTCTGAATATCAGATGTTGGCAAGGATGTTGGAAAACAACATAGGACTCTCAGGCACTGTCTTCAGGACTATAAATTGGTATAACTGTTATGAGGGCAATTGGCAGTATTTATTTACTAAAATTAAACATATGCATAGACTTATGAACCAGCAATTCCACTAGGATATACATATACACACACATATATATGCCCTGTAAACATTCCTTCATATTTGCCAGAGAGACATGCAAGAATGTTCATCACACTATTGTTTATAATAATAAAATTTGGAATAAAATGTCTGTGACATAAGAATGGATAAGTTGTGCTATATTCATTTAATGGAATGCTGTACAGTTAAAATGAATAAGCCAGCATTAAGTGAATCAAGAATTACCCTCCAAAACAGTGGTTATTTAAAAAAATAAGAAAAAAAAAAAGGAAGGCAAGTTAAATGGCCTCATTTCTTGTATGTAAATTTTTTTTTGTAAAATTTTGTAAAACAATACTGTGTGGTTTATGGATATATTCATTTAAAGTAAAGAGGTTTTTTAAAGTTTATTTTGAGAGAGAGAGAGAATCCCCAGTAGACTCTGTGTCAGCACAGAGCCTGAGAGGGGCTCGATCCTAAGAACTGTGAGATCATGACTTCAGCCAAAATCAAGAGTCAGACGTTCAACCAACTGAGCCACCCAGGCCCCCTAAAGTAACAGTTTGAAAGGGTGGCTGGCCAGCTCAGCCAGTAGAGCATGTGACTCTGGATCTTGGGATTGTGAGTTCAAGCCCCATGTTTATTTTCACTTAAAAATAAAATCTTAAAACAATATAAAGGTTTAAAAAACACACTTGGGAATTATAAAAACAAAAACTCAGAACAGAGGTTCCATTTAAAAGAGGGAGAGGCACATAGGTAGCCTATAATTTTTATTTCTTAAAAAACATTCTTAAATGTGGCAAAATATTAATTAAGATTTCATGTCTTTGTTAATTTTGGATCTATATAGGATACTTTTTAAAAGTTAAAACAATAAAACTCATATTTTATACCCCAATTAAAAAATGGCTAGATAAAAATGCATCTACATTTAAACCAAATTTTTCTTGGGTTTGTATACTCACCAAAATGACATGGTATTTTTACTGATTTACCAAGAATGATGAGAGAATTAAGGGAAGATCATCAGGATATGTGACACAATTTTTAGGAGGAAAGGTGGCTCCAATAATCTAAAACATTACTACCCTTTGTGATTTCCAAAGTGCTCATATGTAAGTATTAATTCCTTCTTTATAGATGAAGGTATATCTCAGAGATGTTAAATGATTTGCTAAAGGCAACCAGCTAGTAGTAGCGAGCAGTGAGTTAGGTGTTCAGGTTACAGACCTGTAGATGTTAGAGCAGGAACTTGAACCCAGGTTTTTTGTTTCAAGGCAAACTAAACTAGGTTCCTGGACCCCATTGTTTTGCCCAGAGAGCTATTACTGAAGTGAAATGCTTTGCACTGTTTAGCATTTTAGAACAAAGAACTGTTGAAATATGGGTATTTTCTAAACTATGCATTTTTATACAGTATTTTTGTGTCCCTTTTGATATATACAACATAATTTAAGCTAACAGTTATGTTTCAAACTTACCTTTCTTTTCCCTCACAAACTCGTTATGCTGGCATTGGGATTTCCTTTTGCAGTGAGGAAGTCCATCTTTAAGATGGTGAAGATAAGTGTCCATGAATTAGAAACAATCATCCCTGTCTCTCCCTTAAGTGAAATACAGTGTCATGCAAAAGAAACTACTCCAGAAGATAAGATATCAGTTGTAAAGTGGCCAAGAACTTTATGTTACAGATGTATTGATTATCAGAAATTGCCAAGCTTTCTTGCTAAAGTATTAGAAGCAAGTAATTAGAAGCCAAGAAAGTAGGGTTTATCTGTTCTTACCTTTCATCCCAACCACCATAATCTACTTTAGGCCAAGGACTGAGTCCTCCTAAGTAAAATGAGGGAAAACATTACCATCATTGAAAACTATCATAAACTCTCAAATTCTCCTGTTTGTTAGATTTTGCTGTGAGGAGGTCCTTCATCAACTTGGTAATATCAGTTTCCACAGAGCAGTGGGAATTAAAGCCAGGAACCAGTTGAGCAAATGGGAGATGAAGACCTAGACTTCAAGAGAATGTCACTGTTTCAAAATGCTTCGGAGAGAAGACAGAAAGGATGGATGGAGGGTAGAAACCAGAAGGAAATAAGGGTACAACAGGTATGGTGGCAGTTGAGAGATCTGAGCATAACTGTAATTTGAATGAAAAAGAACTTGTAGAGGAGAGAGAAAATTGATGCAGCCAGACAAAGCTCCATAGGAGACAGAAAAGGTGGGCCTTGAAAAATAATACCTTTTTTCAGAAACTAAGGGAATAAGAGAATGGTTATAAATAAATTTATAGTTGTGAGACAAGAGATATTTTCCTATCTAGCTTCAATATTTTTTGTGAAGTAGGAAGTAATAGCTGATGTAATTTGTGAAGTAGGAGGGAGCAAAAAGGGGATTTAAAGGGAATGGAGACAGTCTGGAATAGACAGACTAAAGACAAAGGCATTAATGGTGGTGGTAACCACCAGACTGAGTTTGGAAAGTATAGTGGCTTTATGATTATTTCTAGCATCTCAGCTGAATGGCTTATAGGCCAGCCATATTATAGGATTGGTCTAGAACTGTGAGTTGGATGACAGAGGAGAAAGACAAGGTATGAAGGGAGTTGAGGGCACTGAAGCCGGGCAGAATATGGCACTGCTCTAGGAATGTGATTTGGAAGAGAGATCAGGAAAGGAAAAAAAAAAAGAAAAAAAAAGGAAGGGGATTGAAAACACTGGTTAGAGAATAGGTCATGTGACCAATTAAGAGCTCTAGGCCAGATATGGAAATGGGACCAAGAATAAATTGGAAGAAAAAGCAGTATTACAGGAATAGAGCTCTTGATGAAACTCTGGATCAGGCACTGGGGGGTAATATGAATGGAAAGAGAAGGGTTTTGAAATCACTCAGAGCTACTCTATAACAAAGTAGAGAGTATGGCCAAGGGATTGGGTTGAAGTGGCCTCAGAACTGTGATTCATGAGTGTTCAACAGACCATCCATAGGAATGTTGAAATATCCTAGGAAATGATGAAATAAATTGAGATTTAAAGGCTTAACATGATCCAGGCATAATGTTATTGTGGGGGGATAACCTAGGGGCTAACGGATATTAGGGACAAAAGAAGGTAAAAGGTGGCAAAATTGGATGGAATGGACTTCAAAGGAATGAAAGTTTTTACAGGAAAGTGAAATGTTTTAAAAGAGACTACAGGACAAAATACGAATACCAATTCTGAGCCTTGTGATATGTAGAATTTGAGGACATTCTCAAAGCAAGCTCTCAAAGTGAGATCTTTAAGAGATCAAGGAAATAGAAGACATGTTCATTTATAAAGCTGAAGGTATAGGTGTGTTTGTATATAGCAGAAAAGGTTGCCAAAGCCCACCCTGGATAGGGTTGAAGGAGGGAATTGTGCGAAAAGTGAGGATGAGCTCTCACGAGGGCATGCTGTCAGGTACACAGCAGCTGGGAGACCAGAAATGAGAGGACGCTGATGGTTGGGTGAAAGGGCTGTCTTCTGAGCAGTAAACAGGAATGAAGTTTGGATGGAACTATAGTTTCTCAGTTTTTGGCCCAGTTGTTTTAAACAGAACTGATAAATTGGTGGTCCTGGCAATGTTTGTTATCTTTGTAGGAGTGTTTCTAGATCCATGGCATGGTGGTAATTGCTGGATCCTTTCAGAACTGCTATGCAAAATGCTGAGTGTGGTAATAGATGGTCTAGTTTCTGCTGGACTTTTTATGGCAGCTAGTGCTTTGCCCTCTCTGGCAGGCATGGCATGCAGCAGACATGCCAGAAGACAGAGCACAAGGACTTTTCTCCATAGAATTGCCCCTCTTTGGCATAAGGCCCAGTGTTTGTTCTTCACATAAGATGCAATTCCTTCTTTTCTGCTTTTGCAAAACATTCATCATGTCTTATGGAGAGTATGATACAATGGAAAAAGCACGGTCTTTTACAGACTTGGTTCTGAATCCTGGAAGCTTCTTGGGCAATTTATTTAACTTTTGAGTCTTAATACATCATGGTTACTGTAATAACAGAATTTGTACAAAAAGTACCTAAAACAAAAAATATCAATAAAAATTTTCCCATCATGAATTATTTCATAAGAATCTTATTGAAGACTCCACCACTGTACTAAGTCCTGGGTATCAAATGATGAATATGACATGATCCTTGTCTTCAGATCCTTATGATCCTTACAAGATCATGGGGTGCCTGGGTGGCTCAGTCAGTTAAGGGCTCAGCTCATGCTCTCATGGTCCATGGGTATGAGCCCCATGTCAGGCTCTGTGCTGACAGTTCAGAGCCTGGAGCCTGCTTCAGATTCTGTCTCTCTGTCTCTGCCCTTTCCCCACTCATGCTCTGTTTCTCTCTCTCAAAAATAAATAAACACTAAAAAAATTAAAGATCCTTACAGTTCATGGGCACCTGGGTGGCTCAGCCCATTAAGTGTTCAACCCTTGATTTCAGCTCAGGTCATGACCCCAGGGTTATGTGTTAATAGCATGGTGTCTGCTTGGGATTCATTATCATTCTCTCTCTCTTCCTCCCTCCCACCCTCCCTCCCAAAATAAGTAAATATTAAGAAAAAAAGAAAAAGGATCTTTACAGTTCAATGCTTGCTTTGGTAGCACATATACTAAAATCGGAGTGATGCAGAGATTAGCATGGCTTCTGCACAAGGACGACATGAAAATTCGTGAAGCGTTCCATATTTTTTATACTAAGCAAAATAAGTCAGAGAAAGACAAATACCATATGATTTCACTTACATGTGGAATTTAAGAAACAAAATAGATGAACATAGGGGAAGGGGGAAAAAAGGGAAGCAAACCATATGAGACTCTTAACTATAGAGAACAAACACGGTTGCTGGAGGGGCGGTTTGTGTAGGGGGGGGATGAGCTTAATAGGTGGTGGAATTAAGGAGGGCCCTTTTTGTGATGAGCACTGGGTGTTATGTGTAAGTGCTGAATCACTAAATTCTACTCCTGAAAGCAATTTTGTACTATATGTTAACCAACTAGAATTTCTTTAAAGAAATTTTTTTAATGTTTATTTTGAGAGAGGGAGAGAGAGACAGAGCGTGAGTGGAGGAGGGGCAGAGAGAGGGGGACACAGAATCCGAAGGAGGTTCCAGGCTCTGAGCTGTCAGCACTGAGCCAGACGCAGGGCTCAAACTCACAAACCACAAGATCATGACCTGAGCCAAAGTCGGACACTCAACTGACTGAGCCACTCAGGTGCCCCTAACTAACTAGAATTTAAATGAAAACTTGAAACAAACAAAACAGATCCTTACAGTTTGGTAAAAAGTGAGACAAAGATAAATATATTCAATGCCAGATGAGGAGTGCCTTGATAGATGCATGGATGGAAAACAGAGACAGCCCAAGGGAGCAATGATTAGCAGGCTGCCTGCCTGAGGTGGATTGAGAAGGCAGGGAGCCTTCCTGGCTATTCCTCTGTTTTCTCTGTTTATTTTCCTTCCATTCTATGTGCATGTCTGTTTTCATTCTATGCCCATTTCTGAAATATATCCAAGCATGCTTTTGTCTACTCCGATGGTATCAGTGCTGAGGAGTTCCAGGTCTCTCTACTCAACATCATACCATATATCCTGTTGCCAAACACATATATATTCTTAGGTATATTATTTAGCTCCACAGGAGCTAAAATAGAATTTTATAGTCTTTTCCTCGAAACCTGCTCCTTCACTTTTTGGGTGCCTCCATCTACTCAGTTGTCAACTCAGGAACATCTTTAGTGTTTAGCTCTTCCTAATCCTCCACAGTTAGTGTTCAGCAAGTCACATTAATGATATCTGCAAGACATCTTTCAAGTGTACCTACTTCTCTCCATTTCCATGTTTATAACCCTAGCTTAATATCATCTCTTCCCGAATTACTCCAGCAACCTCTGATTTGTCTCCCTACCTCTAACCTTATCTGCTTTTACTCTATTCTCCATACTGCAACCAGAAAATTATTTCTAAAGTACAAATCTGATTTCATTCTTTGGCTCAAAAGCCTTCAGAAGCTTCCCATTGCTTCTAGAATAAAATAGTTGGCAGGGCACTGCACAGTCTCATGTTTCCTTACTTCTAACCTTGTTATTTCATCACTGTTCTCCGCTTACTTAATGCTTCCACCAGATAAACCTGCTTCCCCTGGTCTTCCCTAAACCCCAGCTGCTCTGAGCTGACCTCATTTCTGCACCCCTGTCCCCAGAGCATCCAGTACAGTGTATTAAAATACCTAGTTGTTTGTTTCCCGCACTAGAATAGTCTCCTTAGGGCAGAGACCAAGTTGTTTTATTTTTGTTTTGCGTGTGTGTGTGTGTGTGTGTGTGTGTGTGTGTGTGTGTGTGTGTGTAATACAGGAGAGCCTTTAACATGAGGTAGTCATAGGATACACAATCACCTGCCTGTGATTGAGGCTGTAATGTAACTGATTGGGGCCTTCTATATATTCCTTTTTTTTTTTTTTAATATGTTTATTTATTTCTAGGAGAGAGAGAGAGAGAGAGAGACAGCGTGAGCAGGGGAGGGTCAGAGAGAGAGGGAGATACAGATTCTGAAATAGGCTCCAGGCTCTGAGCTGGCAGTCAGTACAGAGCCCGACGCGGGGCTCGCACCCACAAACCGCGAGATCATGACCTAAGTGAAAGTCGGATGCTTAACCGACTAAGCCACCCAGGCGCCCCAATATTCCTTGAATAGCTACATAAAAGAGAAATTAGAGGTGCCTGGGTGGCTTAGTTAAGTGTCTGACTTCAGCTCAGGTCATGATCTTGCAGTTCATGGGTTCGAGCCCTGCATCGGGCTCCATGCTGACAGCTCTGAGACTGGAACCTGCTTTGGATTCTGTGTCTCCCTCTCTCTCTGCCCCTCCCCTGCTTGCACTCTCTCTCAAAAAAAAAATAATAATAATAATAACCACTAAAAAATAAAAAAAAAACACCATCCAAAATATTTATTTTTCAGTTTATTTATTTGGAGAGAGAGTGCAGGGGAGGGCAGGGAGAGCCTGACACAGGGATCGAACTCATGAACTGTGAGATCATGACTCAAGCCAAAATTAAGAGTCAGACACTTAACCGACTGAGCCACCCAGGTGTCTCCAGAATGTCTTAACAATATACTCAGTATTCAAAAACTAGGTAGCAATGTTGTCTCTATAGTTTACATCTAAATGAAGATGTTTAAAATTAAACTTTCTCTGTCAATGAATGGCCTGTTTTTACATTATTACATGAGGTAGTAGCAGGACCATTTATTCCATTATCTACTTACACTCCGTATTTAAATATTTCCTAGTATTTGTTCCCTAATAAAGTTAAGTAATTTCAATCTATAGAATAAAATATTGTGGGCCAGTTTACCTTATGCAAGGTACTTAAACCTTTAACTATAATAGTTTATAACTAATTATACAAGTACTTTTGTCTTTATCATCATGATTACCTTATATGGTCTAGAAATTAGGGGCACCTGGGTGGCTCAGTCGGTTAAGCATCCGACTTTGGCTCAGGTCAAGATCTCATGGTTCGTGGGTTGGAGCCCCGCATTGGGCTCTGTGCTGACAGCTAGCTCAGAGCCTGGAGCCTGTTTCAGATTCTGTGTCTCCCTCTCTCTCTGACCCTCCCCTGCTCAGGCTGCCTCTCTCTCTCTCAGAAATAAATAAAACATTAAAAATTTTTTAAAAAGAAATTAAAACACGCACACACACAGGTCTTAGTAAAACTTTACACTAATCTTTTATTCAGATTTTGCATAAAATGGCACAAAAGATGAAGTTGGTTCTCAAAGGGAAGTACATTTTTTAAAGTTTATATATTTATCTATTTTGAGAGAGAGAGAGAGAGAGAGAGAGAGAGAATCCCAAGCAGGCTCAGTGTAGAGCCTGATGTGGGGCTCAATCTCAAGAACCATGAAGCAAAATCAAGAGTTGGTGGCTTAATGGACTGAGCCACCCAGGTGTCCTGGGAAGTGTTTTGTTTTTAAATACAATTTATTGTCAAGTTAGCTAACATAGACTATATAGTGTGTTCTTGGCTTCAGGAATTCCCATGATTCATTACTTATATACAACATCCAGTGCTCATCCCAACAAGTGCCTTCCTCAATGTCCATTTTCCCCTCCCTCCTTTCCCCCATCAACCCTCATTTGTTCTCTGTATTTAAGAGTCTCTTATGGTTTGACTCCCTCTCTGTTTTACTGAGGTACATTATACATACAATAGTTGCATATTTTAAATGTACAATTGGTTCATGTACACACCCATGAAATTGTCAGCACAAAGTAGTAAGCATATTCATCACTCCAGAAAGTTTCCTTATACCTGTCTGTAATTGCTTCCTCATACCTTATCCAGCCCCCAACTAAAGCCTTCTGTATCCATAGATCAGTTTGAATTTTCTAGAGGTTTATAATAAGTGAGATCATACAGTATTTACTTTTTAAAATCTGGTTTCTTTCAGTCACCATAATTATTTTCAGAGTCACTTTTGTTGCGCATGTCAATGGTTAGTTCCTTTATATTTTGAGTAGTATCCCTTAGAGATGCTGTAAAAAACCAATGTTGAGCTTTCTCCTGTTAAAGAAGAGATTATTATGAAGCATTGGGACTTCTTTTAAACATTTAAATGAAACTTTCTGACCAAAATAGGCTATTAGTCTGTATTAATATTGTGCCTTGGGTACGCTTTCATTATTGCTCATGAAAATTTCAAGGTTAACTTTACAAATTATGTGGTCAAGAGGACCACATTGGCTGCTTAATGAAAACACTATCTTTGAAAGACAAAAGAAAGGGTCACATCCCTTTCTTGTACAAACTCTTTCCCAAATGGAATATTGGCACATCATAATTAGAAAGCTGAAAATCTTATGGTCAATTAATTTTCAACAAAGCAGCAAAGAGTATCCAATGGGAAAAAGGCAGTCTCTTCATTAAATACTGTTGGGGAAACTAGGCAGCAACATGCAAAAGAATGAAGCTGGACCACTTTTCTATTACTATGCACAAAAATAAACGCAAAATGGATAAAAGACCTGAAACCATAAAAATCCCAGAAGACAGCACAATCAGTAATTTGTCTGACATCAGCCATGGCATATTTTTCTAGATATGTCTCCTGAGGCAAAGGAATTAAAAACAAAGATAAACTATTGAGACTGCATCAAAGTAAAAAGCTTCTGCACAGTGAAGGAAACAGACAACAAAAGTAAAACAGAACCTACTGAATGGGAGAAGATATTTTCAGATGACATATCTGATAAAGGGTTAGTATCCAAAATATACAAAAAACTAATACAACTTAACACCCAAAAAACAAATAATCCAATTAAAAAATGGGCAGAAGACATGAACAGACTTTTCTCCAAAAACATTGCCAACTGACACATGAAAAGATGCTCAATAACCCTCATTATCAGGGAAATACAAATCAAAACTATAATGAAATATCACACCTGTCAGAATGGCTAAAATCAATAACACAAGAAACAACAAGATTGGCAAGGAAGTGGAGAAAAAGGAATCCTCTTGAACTGTTGGTGGAAATGCAAAGTGGTACAGCTACTGTGGAAAATATTCTGGCGTTTTCCTCAAAAAGTTAAAAATAGAGCTACTTTGTGATCTGATAATCACACTACTGAGTATCCAAAAAATACAAAAACACTAAGTCAAAGGGATACATGCATTCTTATGTTTATAGTAGCATTATTTACAATAGCAAATTATAAAAGCACCCCAAGTGTCCATTGGTTAGTGAATGGATAAAGAATCTGTGGTAAGTATATATATAAATGGAATATTAGCCATGGAAAAGAATGAAATCTTGCCATTTGCAAAAGCATGGATGGAGCCAGAGAGTATAATACAAGCAAAATAAGTCTGTCAGAGAAAGACACATACAACATGATTTCATTCATATGTGGAATTTAAGAAATAAAACAAATGAGCAAAGGGGAAAAAAAGAGAGACAAACTAAGAAACAGACTCTTAACTATAGAGAACAAACTGATTACTACCAAAGGGAAAGTTGGTTGGTGGATGGGTGAAACAGGTGATGAGAATTAAGGAGTGCACTTGAGATGAGCCCTGGTGATGTATGGAATTGTTGAGTCACTAGATTGTACACCTGGGACTACTATAACACTATATGTTAAATACACAGGAATTAAAATAAAAACTTAATAATAAAAAATACACTTACCATGATGAAAAGAAATAAAATTATAAAATAAATAAAATTTTAAAAAGGCAGGGTACCTGGGTGGGTCACTCAGTTAAGCATCCAACTCTTGATCTCAGTTCAGGTCTTAATCTCAGGGTTGTGAGTTCAAGCCCCATGTTGGACTCCATAATAGGTGTGAAACCTACTTAGAAAAAAATTTTGAAAAGGCAAATAATAAGTAAAATGAAAAAGGCACATTTTTAAAAAGCTGGAAAGCTTTTAAATTTATCTATGAACAAATAAAAAACTAGATTTTCACAGTTCTGTAAACATTTCTGATGCTTTCCCATGCCAAACCTTTTCTCATACTTCTCATTCTTCTGAAATATTCTTTCCTCTATTACCAAGCCAGCGATGCCTGTTCCTTAAGATTTTTCTCGGCTAAGTAGAATTTCATTTTTTCTGATCTTTTATAGCACATTCAGTCTTTCTTGTAGTTATTTTTATATGTGTGTTTTATTAAACTTTGAATATTTATCTTATTGTTTTTACTGTTATAGTTGATCCTTGAACAAACACAGGTTTAAACTGTGCAGGCCCACTTATATGCAGATTAAAAAATTTTTTTAATATTTATTTTATTTTTGAGAGCGAGAGAGAGACAGAGCTCAAGTAGGGGAGGAGCAGAAGGGAGGGACACACAGAATCTGAAACAGGTTCCAGTCTCTGAGCTGTCAGCACAGAGCCCGACGTGGGGCTTGACCCACGAACTGTGAGATCATGACCTGAGCCAAAATCATGAGTCAGACGCTTAAACAACTAAGCCACCAAGGCACCCCTGCAGATTTTGTATAGTATAGGACTGTAAATGTATTTTCTCTTATAATTTTCTTAACTCTTTCCTCTAGCTTACTTTACTGTTAGAATACAGCAATATATTACATGACATGCAAAATATATGTTAATTGACTGTTTATGTTATCAGTAAGGCTTCCTGTCAACATTGTAGGCTATTAGTAGTTACGTTTTGGGGGAGTCAAAAGTTATATCTGGAGTTTGGACTGTGTGGGGGCTGGCACTCCTAATCCCCGTGTTGTTCAAGGTTAGAAACTTTTTAAGGTTAGAAGTCAAGTTTATTCATCTTTAAGTCCACCCGCCAGGGTGTATACTAAGTGCCTTGTACATAGTCAGTACTTAATAAATATTTGTTGCATGAGTGAATGAATCGACCAGTAAGAAGCAGGAAAATCACAAGTAGTTCCATTATTTGCCTACTTGAGAATAGTGCTAAGATTTCAAAGGGAACATTCATTGAACACTTAAATACATTTGGAGTTGTGTGAGCTTTACACATGGCCCCACCAAAATTAGAAATCAGGATTGTTACCATGATTCTCTGCTCTACCATGTTCTAGGCTTGTGGTCTAAACATGAGAGTGGGCACTTCTGATATGGTAGGAGCATGTAACATAAAAGAAGAAATTCATCTAACATGAAATGAATTTCCATGCTTGGCACACAACATCGGATATTATTGGCATAGTCTAGCCTCATTTTACCTCTGCAATCTGATTTCCCACAATTCCTCTAGACAAAACTCTCTCCCAGCCAAACTGACTCATAGACTAACCTGTAAAACCTAAGGTTTTTTGCTCGTTCTATTCATGTAGCATGGAATTCAGCATATAATTCCAATTCCTTTCCATAGCCCAACATATTTCTCACTTTCTTAGTGAAGCATTCCTTGCCACAGTGATTGATGGATGTTTGCTCTCAAACTGGGTTGGGAGCTGGGATCATGTATTTTTCTTATATTCTTCACTACCCCGATGATAAAGTCTTGCACAAAGGAAAGCTCACTGAATATTTATTTATTTATTTATTTATTAATGTTTATTTTTGAGAGAGAAAGTGCAAGCGGGAAAGGGACAGAGAGAGAGAGAGGGAGGGAGAAAGAGGATCTGAAGCAGGCTCTGTAGAGACAGCAGAGAGCCCCATGAGGGGTTCGAACTCATGAACCTGAGATCATGACCTGAGCCGAAGTTGGACGGTTAATTAACTGAGCCACCCAGGTGATCCTCATTGAATATTTATGAAATGAGTTTTATCTCACCTAGAAATACATTATGAACACTTTATATATGCCTTTAATTCGATTAGAACAAGGTGGATAATTTCCATAGTTAAAATCAGCCTATAAGATAACAAAAAAATTTGTGTTTCCATATGACTTGACATTGTTATGATTTTTGCTATGACCAGCTAATGGATTGCTTCCAGTAATAGTATATTATGTTAGACAACAGGGTTGGGCCTGATTATGCAGCTAAAACACAGGTTCAGGAACTCTGTTTTAGAAGTTTATCCACTGGTAATAAAGCTGGGGGAGATTATTTCACACAAACGTCTGAATAAATTAGACTGCCAGCTTAAACGTATTAACTTCCACAAGAAAGGTCATCAAACAGGGTGACTAATCCTCTTTAAGTAAGTCTTAGGTCAGAAGATGTCTCAGTGCGCCAGAGTAAGAGACCAGAAAGTGCTCAATAAAGATCATCAGTCATTTCAATTTGCATTTTGGACTACAGGTGCCTTACTGCTGGAGCCCAACAGCTGGAGAGTTTAATGGTTCAGATCAGGTTAGAAATCAGATAAATAATTAAAGAAAAAGCTAATGATTTTTATCATTTGCCACAAAGTCATCAACCATTACAAATTAAATCTATATATGAGTACTGTTCTAGGCCAGACATTTAATTTGTAAGACGCCATCCCTATCTGCAGTAGCTGCATGCCATGGGCCATGGGTCCTAGAGCCTACAAGAAACCCGGCGTTTGCTAAGAAGCAGTATCAGCAGCATATGTAGTGTTTCTGAAGACTCTAAGGTACAGGTGCCACTTGTTTTGTCCTTTCATTTTGAATTTGGTAGTTGTGAGACAAATTCAGAGGCTATAGTTAAGTCAGTGAATTTTTTTTTTTTTTTTTAGACAGAGAGAGACAGAACACTAGCAGGGGAGGGGCAGAGAGAGAGGGAGACACAGAATCTGAAACAGGCTCCAGGCTCTGAGCTGTCAGCACAGAGCCCGAAGTGGGGCTCGAACACATGAACTGCGAGATCATGACCTGAGCCGAAGTCAGACACTTAACCGACTGAACCACCCAGGTGCCCCATAGGTTCAGTGAAATTTTTTAAAACAATTCATGATTATAGGATCTTTTCAAAATAGACATCTTTACTGCTGTTTTCATATTCTTTTGGACAACTCTAATTCTTCTCTTATGTAATAGCCAATACTTGGAAATGGTCAAAACTAAATTCAAACCTCAAGAACCAGATGAATTACAGCCCAGTGTTCTGAAAGAATAATCAATCCAGTATGGTTACAGAACCACCCAAGGTAGTGGTAGAAAAGATGGTCTTCTCAAGGGAAAGCAGGTTTCTGTTCAAAGCCAGGAGGTAGAAGGAGTCTTTTGTTACAAGGATGAGAATACAGGTGAGTTTTGAATAGGCTGGAGTTCCAGAGGGGACAGGGGGAAAGAGCAAGAGGAGGAAGGGTTTGGTAGGACTGGAGAGCAGAATGGGAGAGGACGTTCATCTGGAGACTCTTGTACTGGGGAGGTGCTGAGCATGATAGGGAAGTGAGGGTTCACTGTCCCTACAGGTCTCTGGAAACTCCTATGCAATGAGGTTTGAGAACTGACCCAAGGAAAGTCCTAGGAGGCATCAGGATTCTGAGGGAGGTAACAGTTGGCAACTTGGCCTGGAGGTACATCTCTAGCTGGTGTTAGAGACGTTATGCTATTAGCAACCTTTACCCAAGTTTCTTTAATTTACTCAACATGTATTGATTGAGCACCTCTTATGTGCCAGACATGGGCTTGATTCTAGAGGTGGGGTTACATGACAAACGTGCGGCCTCAGTCCACAGGAAACAGAAAAGACAAGGTGAGACATAGGCACATTGCTGTGGTCTGAATGTGTTCTACCTGAACTCATATGCTGAAATCCTAACCCCCAAGGTGACAGAATACAAAAAGAGACCTTTGGGACGTTATTAGCTCATGAGAGTAGAGCCCTCAATGAACGGGATTAGTGCTCTTACAAAAGAGGCTGCAGAGAAACTAGTTTGACAATAAACTATTAAAAAGAAAAAAAAAGAAAACACAGAAAGTAAACAGTAAAAAAAAATAAATAAATAAACCACCAAATTTTAAAATGTAAAAAAAAAAACTAATTTGACAATAAACTACTTAAAAAAAAAAGAAAAGAAAACACAGAAAGTAAACAGTAAAAAAAAAAACCACCAAATTTTAAAATGTGAAAAAACAAAAAACAAAAAACAAAAAAACAAAAGAGGCTGCAGAGGGAACTTGTTTACCCTTTCTACCTTGTGGGGTTCTAATGAGAAGTCTGCAACCCAAAAGAGGGCCGTCACCCACCCCTGGCATTGGCACCCTGACATCAGACTTCCAGCCTCCAGAACTGTTAGAAATAAATGTCTGTAGTTTATAGTCGCCACCCTCCACCCTGCCTGGTCTGCGATGTTTTGTTATAGTAGCCCAAATGAACTAAGAAAAAATAAGAAATCTAAGACAATTATGTTTTATATGATGATAGGAGAAGTGCAGGGTGTAGTGCAAATATGGGCAACTGGGGTGGGACACATAACCCAGATTTAGGAAGGTCTGGGAATTCCTCATAGAGGAGGTGCTGGATGAGCTGAGACCTAAGGTGTAAGTGTGAATTAGCCAGATGAGGAGGGGGACGAAGAGCCAGGGAAGAGAGGAAGTAAGATGATTTTAGACAGAGAACAGCATGTGCAAAGTCCCAGAGGCAAGAGAAAAAAAGGCAGAGACACTGAAAGAAGCCTGTTCCTCTCTTGTGGGGTGGTTGCAAGATTTAGCTGTGTTTGGCACAGAATAAGTATCCCATAAATATCAGAAATCATTACTGTACCTAGAGCATAGAATTGAGGGCAGGTGAGAAATAAGGCCACACGAGGAAGCAGAAACCAAAACGGAAGTCCTGTAAGCTATGACACCAGGCATTTAGACTCAATCTAGGAGTCATTGGCAAACCACCCACAAATTGGCAATAGTGAGGTAGATTTCATGCATTTTATTTTTTTATTTTTTTAAAATATTTTTATTTATTTCTAGGAGAGAGAGAGAGACAGCATGAACAGGGGAGGGTCAGAGAGAGAGGGAGATCACAGACTCTGAAACAGGCTCCAGGCTCTGAGCTGGCAGTCAGCACAGAGCCCGACGCGGGGCTCGAATCCACAAACCGCGAGATCATGACCTAAGCGAAAGTCAGACGCTTAACCGACTAAGCCACCCAGGCGCCCCTCATGCATTTTAGAATGATGGGCTGAGGCTGGCAGCAGGGAGACAAGGCAGAAGATTGATATAATTGTGGCCTGAATTAGATAGGAGCAGTGAAGATGGAGAAACATGGATGGATTTCAAGAGATATTTAGAAGGTAGCTATATTAGTTTTCCCGGGACTGCATAACACATTATCACACTCTTATACATTCAAAACAGCAGAAATTTGTTCTTTCAAAGTTTCGGAAGCCAGAGGCTGCAATCAAGGTGTTGGTAGGACTGGTAGTCCTTGGTGTCCCTTGGACTGCAGTGGCCTGACTCCAGGAGTCCCTGCGCCGTCAGAGGGGCCTACACAAGGCCTTTCCCCCTCTGTCTGGGTCTCAATTTTCTCTCTCTTCCCTCTTCTTTCTCATACATGGATACCGGTCATATGATCTCATCTGGAGATCCTTAACTTAATCACATCTGCAAACGTCCTATTTACAAATAAGGACACATTCACAGGTACCAGGGGGTTAGGACTTAGACATATCTTTTTGAGCGGTGGGGTGGGGGGGGAGACACAATTTAATCCAATATAGGAGAAATTAAGAATAAAATCCATGAACACCTGGTTATGTGAAGGCACCATTCACTAAAAAATAAGTAACACTGGAGGAGAAATAAGTTTGGAAAAGGAATAGGATATTTTTATTTTGAGGTACTTGTGGAAATCCAAGCAAGCACTGGGCCGCCTGGGTGGCTTAGTCGGTTAGGCGTCTGACTTTCGCTTAGGTCATGATCTTGCAGTTCGTGGGTTCGAGCGCCGCGTCGGGCTCTGTGCCGACTGCCAGCTCAGAGCCTGGAGCCTGTTTCAGTCTGTGACTCTCTCTCTCTCTGACCCTCCCCTGCTCACGCTGTCTCTCTCTCTCCTAGAAATAAATAAAAATATTAAAAAAAAAAAAAAAGAAATCCAAGCAAGCACTAAGTCATGTAACCTTTGAGTCCAGCAGAAGGGGATGTGGGGAGGGGCACACAGATATGGGTGGTAATTGAAGCCATGGATATGGAAAAGATTGCCAAGGGAGATTTTGTAGAGTAAGAAGAACCCAGATCAGAAAGTGAGATAAACAAAATTCAAGGGAAGGGACAAGAAGGGTAGCAATCAGGGAAGTAGGAGAAAAACAATAGGAGAAGTATGTCTTGGAATTGTTTAGGGAAGAAAATTACCAAAGTGGGGGTGAGCTGTTTCTAATGACTTTTGGAAAAACTAGAATGAATGAGAGGTGACACAATGCAAAGATGGTAAAGAAGCACAGTAAAACCTTGGATCATGAGTAACTTGTTCTGCGAGTGTTCTGCAAGACAAGCAAACAATTCTAATAAATTTTAACATGATAAATGAGCCATGTCTTGCAGTACAAGCAGTATGTGATGCCGAGAGTCACATGATCATAACTGAGCCAATGGTTCTTGAAATTTGCTTTGATATACGCGTGCTTTGGATTACAAGCATGTTTCCAGAACAAATTATGTTAGCAAACCAAGGTTTTACTGTATTTCAACAAGTTTGGCTTTGAAAAGCAGAAGAGAGAGATGGAGAGCTGACTGGAGATGCAGACAGAGGAATTTTTTCCTCTTTTCAGTTTTATTTAAAATGGGAGAGACTTATGTAAAGGCTAAGTCAAGATCTTTAAGGAGGCAGGACATACAGAAGACAATCTCAGACAGCAAAAATCACCATCTCTTCTACTTAAAGGAAGGAAGAGGGGAAAGGAGGACTCTAGAAGCAGATGTTTTGATCCTTACTTTTAGAGATAAGAAAAATTTTTAATTAAAATGTAATTTAATAATTTACTCAAACCATACCTGATGTGTGAGAGCTAATACGTGAATTTTAACTCAAGACTGTTTAGCGTCTAAGGTATTTTCATGCTTGCACTGTCCTCTAAAAATCTAAAGCTGGAAAACAGAGAAAATAACACTTTTACAATCCTTGTACACATTTTAAAATTTATTTTCAAGCAAGATGGTACTTGAGAAAAAGCAGCTTTAATTAGATAATTCAAAGGTATGCATTCATTTTGGGAGCAATTCTGAAAGACTTTCTGGGTTTTCATAGGGTTTCAGAGGGTAAAGGCACTAGTTGTTTCAGGTTTCTAATTTCACTTCCAAAAGATGTATCCCCAGTATTGTATTTACACTTATTAGCACTTAGGCCATTTGGTTTTGAGGCGCAAAGATAGAGAGATGCGGAGCCAGAGACTATTGTCCCGAGAATTTGGGCAAGAGCTAAAAGAAGTGGGGCGGGGAGGGGGGGGGCGGAGTTCATGAATGGGTGCATGTAATGATGTTAACACTAAACTCTGGGATCAAAAACTTAAGCAGGGAGCATAGCATGGATAAAACTGGAGCAGGGGAACCCAAGTAAGCCTATCCATAGTCCCAAGTCTCTGACAGAAGAGTCTCTACTAACTGGACCCTGGAACAACTCAAAGTAAGTCTGTTTCTGTCTGAACAAGATTCTTACAAGGCACCAGGGTGGGGGTGGGGGTAAGTTATTTCGCTTCCCTCTCAGTAAGTGTTTATACTTTCTTTCCAACCATGAGGAGCATAACATTGGGGATATGCCAAGAGTTGTCACCAAAAGCAGTGAAGGAAGAGAGGCTGGGATATAGTAAGATGGTACGAGAGAGGAGGTTCAGGAGAGGGAGGTGGACCTTGGAATGCCTGGCTCTGCCCCGTGTGTGCAAACTTGGGTCAGTCACTTACCTTCTCTGATCCTCAGGATCCTCGTATGTTAAATGGGGACACATGAGAGTAAACATAGGACCTGCCTCATAGGTTCCTAGGAGAGTAAGATGAGATAATCCATATAAGGTACTTAAAAAAAGGGCTCAACAAATGTTTGTTACTATTAACAAGTTTTACCAACAGTGTGACTTCAGTTAAGTGGCTTAAAATTTTTGCTTTTATTTCCTCAGCTATAAAATGATGGATAGAGGGCGCCTGGGTGGCTCAGTCAGTTAAGTGTCCAACTTTGGCTCAGGTCATGACCTCATGGTTTGTGGGTTCAAGCTCCGTGTCCGGCTCTATGCTGACAGCTCAGAGCCTGGAGCCTTCTTCAGATTCTGTGTCTCATTCTCTCTCTACCATTCTGCCACTTGTGCTCTGCCTCTCTCTTTCAAAAATAAATAAATGTAAAAAAAATTTTTTAATGATGGATAGAACTAGGTGACACTGTAGATTTCTTTACAATTTTAGAATTATCATGTTGTGTGCATTATTTCTTAATGATAGCAAAGAAATAAGAAACCTCTCTGTGGTAGCCACCAGGTGGCAACAGTAAAGAATTTAACTGCCATCCTTTTAGGGGAAAACTAAACCAGTTTTTCTGTATACAAATTCAAAACACAAACAAAAACCTGTTTAATCATCCTTGATGCTTATTTCAAGGGGACTACTGTTAATATTTTGATGCACAGCCTTCCATCCAGGTTATTTCTTCACCTGTTTGTGTAAATTATTCTTTAAATATTTTACATAAATGAAGATACTATTAGATACACTGTTTTATAATCAGCTTTTTTTTTTTAAAACATAGAATTATGTGGTGAACACCTTCCACAGCAATTAAGGTAGTTTTACGTAATTCTTGAAGCCTCCATGGGATCCACAGGTATTTGCTTAAGCCATCATTGGTTAGAATGTTCTCTACCTGTGAAACATTGATTGATCCTGTCCTTTTGGCCTGACAGACACTGCTTTAATAACCAGCTCTGCTATAGTATCTATTTCTCAGGAAAAATTTCCAGAAAGTGGAATATCCTGGCTAAAGGGTATGTCTTTTTTTTTTTTTTTTGAATCTTTTGATACATGCCACCAATTTGTTTTTTCCTATGTTTTTCTGTCTGATAGAGCAAGGTCCCTCATCAGTACCTTTCTTTAGAATTTAATTCACTGTTCTACGGCATTTATTCTTCCTGATGACATTTCAAATCTTTTTGTCAGGTCTTCTTCTCCATTTCCCATAAAACTTTAGTTACGATTTTGATTGATACTGTGTTAACATTATAGAATAACTTAGGGGGAATTCTTACAGTATGTTTTTCCATTCAGCAATATGGTATACTTCTTTGTTTATTCAATTCTTCTGTCAGTAAAATTTGAATGTTATTTAGTTCTGGGATATCTTACATTTTTTGTTGTTATTTAGAATTATGATCTTTTTCTATATTTTTCAAATGGCTTTTGCTGTATGTAAAATTGCTATTAATTTTAGGATTTGTGGTTTTGTAATTGGTCTCATACTGAAATCATTTAATTGTCCTAATATTCTTCAATGTATCCATTCACTCACTCTATAAATATTTATTGGGTACTTACAATGTGCCAGGCACTATTCTGGTTCCTGGAAATAAGCAGTAAAAAAATCTGTTCTTAAGATCTTTATACTCTACTGAGAGGAAATACAAAACAAATAAATATATGACAGGGTGGTAAGTGCTAAGAAGTTTGGGGAAGCATAATAAGGGATAGAAAGTGACCCTGAAAAATACTGTTTCAGATAATGTGTTCAAATAAGGACCCTCTGAGAAGTTCAAGTCTGAGGAAAGACCTAAAATGACATTGCTTTTCTTGGGCTTTGCAGGTAGATATTTTATATCATCATGCTCTTTCTCATCCACAGCTGGATTCCTATGTCCCTGGAGGACTGTCCAGTAGCAGCACCAAAGACTTAGTCTATAAAAGGGGCCTCCAGGGTTCCCAAAGTTCCTGGATTTAAATAATGCCTCCAGAGATCCTTTCAGCCAAGGTCCCAACTGGATTTACAGGCATAGACTTCAGTGTGCTCCTGGCGAGTCTGCTCCCTCCACACTCCCGCCACCCCCATCATGTCTTCCTGCTTTATCAATATAAACTGCCTAACAGAACAATACCAAGGGACTAATTACAGGCTACAAACTGCTCAAAGAACAGTCTCAACAAGCTATAATTAGACCTTCCTTTGGAAAAAAAAAATTAGATATAACCCCATCATATCTCGTATGTCTATTTACCTCTTTTTTTTTTTGTTTTATTTATTTATTTCAAGGGGGGAGGGGCAGAGATGGGAGAGAGAGAATCTCAAGCAGGATCTGCACTGTCAGCACAGAGCCCAACATTGGGCTCCATCCCACCAAATGTGAGATCATGACTGGAGCTGAAATCAAGAGTCAAGACGCTTAATTGACTGAGCCACCCAGACATCCCTTATCTGCCTCTTTTAACAGGTCAAGTCCAAATACAGATTCTTTTTTTTTTAAGTTTATTTATTTATTTTGAGAGAGAGAGAGCGCAAGGGAGGAGCAGAGAGAGAGAGAGAGAGAATCCCAAGCAGGCTCTGTACTGTCAGCATAGTGCCCGGCGTGGGGTTCAAACCCCTGAACTGCGAGATCATGATCTGAACTGAAATCAAAAGTTGGTATCTTAACCAGCTGACCCACCCAGGTGCCCCCATATACAGATTCTTAATCCCACAATGCCTTGCTCTAATCTAGCCTAACTTCCCATTTCTTTTCATCTATTTGACTCTTGCATTGTGCTGAGATCAAATTCCCTGTATCTTTAACAAATTTTTTAAACATTCCCTTTTCTTCTTACTCTAACCAAAAACCTAGCCATTTCCTGAAAACATGCCTTCCTTTGCAATACTTTCAAGTTGTGTGTGGGTTTTAGTCCCTCACTCTCCTAAACAAAAGGCCTAAAGATGAGGGAGGCGTCTTGCTTTTTCTCTACTGGCAATTCCACACCTTTTTGGTTCCTTTCTACAATCCTATTCCCTTAGGTGCGTACTGTTATGCTACATCATTTGTTCTCCCTTCTTCAGACAGTTGTCTATTGTCCTCACAGTCCCTTCACTCTTATCACAAAAGAGTTCAACAGGTGATGTCCTGTCCTTCTCTCCACCACTACTCCCGTCATTATTCTTGAAATCAATCCATCCAGTACCTGACCTATGGCCCTACATGATCTGGCCTCTGCCCACTTTAACTTGACCTCCTGCCACTCAGAAACGGAAGTGTCCGAGAGTGTATTCTTCTTGTGAGCTAGCAGGGTAGCCTGCCATAGTTTCATACATATTTACTAACAGAAGACACAAAACTCCTGGGCCAGGAACATAGAAGATGAGTTATTCATATCAAATAAGCATTTATAGCAATATTTTGTGTCAATTCTTCTTGCCCCAATTCCCACAGGTGAGAAGATGAGCGCCAGATGTACATGCAGTGGGTTGCTTTACAGGACAATAATTCTGAATTTAGGAGTCTTTAAGCTTTTCTCAAGGCTGCTGGTTACTGGATCATTCCACCCTCAGGAGAGATTACTCATTATCTTGAAATGTCAGCAAATTTCCTCTAGAAGAGAGGAGAAAGGCATTTCTGGGTTTATTTTTCTGGAATGTAATAAACATTGTGGGGTTTGTTTGTTTTTTGGTAGATATGTAAATTATTATGCCCTTTCCCACCCACAGGAGGCTACTCTAAACCTACCCGGGTTGATTGCCTGCTAATACAAAAACATCAACATTCTCAATAGAATTTAAAGAAGACCTTGAGTCTCAAAACAGCATATTCAAAATGTCCAGGATACAATCCACAATTATTATGCACACTAAGAATCAGGAAAATCACAAATTTACATGGGGGCATAAAATGCCAACATTGAGAGGGCAGAGATGATGGAATTATGTGAGAAAAGGTCTTAGAGCAGTTATTTGTTGGGAGATGATTTTCCATTCATCCCTTGTATTTCCACATGTCTTTTGGGCAAAGGCATTAACAAGCCTTTTTCCTGGATTATCTTTTCAGGGATGCTTGTATAGCAAATATCCTTGGAAAACAGACATCTTCCTATGAGGACAAGGGTAGATTTGTTTGCTGTCCATGATAAAAAAAGATCATGTGTCTTTTCACTGCACAGTTGGGTAGGTTTGCTAGCCCCTTATTACAGGCTAGAGTTTCCCACAGAGTTCTTCTCTTATAATGCAACTCACTTCATGTACAGGTATCACCTTGTCCTCATGGCATCACTCTGTGGGAACTGGGACTCAGGAAACTAACATAAATGCTGAAACTCTGTTTCCTACTACTGCCATGGCTAATAGATTGTTCTTTGTTTCTGACCCAGGAGACTCATGTCTTCTGCTGCTATGCATGAACCTATGGTGGCTTAATTTAATAATCTGCAAGTAAGGCAAAACCTCAGATCTTCAAAGTTCTTGATTATTATAAAAAGTTCTCTTACAAGCAATCAAAAGCACTTCTGAAACCATTGGAGGGGCGCCTAGGTAGCTCAGTCGATTAAGCTGCTGACTTCAGCTCAGGTCATGATCTCACAGTTTGTGGGTTTGAGCCCCACATTGGGCTCTCTGCTGACAGTGTGGAGCCTGCTTTGGATCTTCTCTCTCTTTCTCTCTCTCTGACCGCCTCTCTTTCTCAAAAATAAATATACTTTAAAAAATGTTAAAGAAAAAGAAACAAACCAATGGAAAAATAGAAAGCATCAACAAAGAAATGGAAAATACAATGAAAAATTAAATGGTTATTTTAGAATTGAAAACTATAGTAGCCAAAAATTTAAGAAGTCCATGGATACTCTCATAACTGAGTGGAGATGACAGAAAAAAAGCATCAGTGAACTTGCAAATAAATCAATAGAAATTATCCAATCTGAACAACAGGGAAAAAAAAAATATTGGCTAAATAGTGAATAGAATCTGAGGGACCTGCGGGATAATAATTAAAGTGGCTGAAAATTTTTGAATAAGGAATTAATGAAAAGTCTCAGATTTGACAAAAGACATAAATATAGATTCAAGAAGTTCAACAAAGCCCAAACATGATGATCACAAAGAAACCTCTGCCCAAATATATCATAACTGAAATGCTGAAAAATAAAGACAAAGTCTTGAAAGCCACCAGAGAAGAAGTATGTATTATCTGCAGGGTAACAATCTGACTACAGATTTCTTATCAGGAACCATGCAATCCAGCAGAAAGTGGCACAACATATTTAAAGTGCTGAAAGAAAAAAGAATGGTAGACATTTAACAGGATAGCCAATGAAAATACCTTCCAGAAATTAAGGTAGAATATTGGCAATCTTTGATGAAGAAAACTAAAAGAATTCATTGCCATCAGACCTTTTCTAAAAAAAATTGCTAGAGGAAATTCTTCAGAGAGAAGAGAAGTGTACTAGAAAGAAACTTGAAACATCACGAATGAAGGAAGAACACCAGACATGGTAAATGCCTATAGAAAGTACGTAGACTATTTGCCCCTTGAGTTCTTGAAAATGTTTGATGTTGAAAGGAAAAGCTACAACGCTGTCTCATGGAGTTTTGCACACATGCAGATGTAATTGATGACAACTATAACATAAAGAGAGGGTGTATGGGGCTATTATGAGAGTAAGGTTCTACATTTCAGTTGAAGTGGAAAAAAATACATTGATTCTAAGTAGGTTTTAAAAAATTAAATACAAATGGGTGATGGACATTGAGGAGGGCACTTGGGATGAGCACTGTATGGAAGCCAATTTGACAATAAATTATATTCATAAAAAATAAATAAAAAATGAAATACATATTTGCCTTCCTCAAACTTTGTTTTTACCTCAGGGTCTTTGCAGTTGCTTCTTCCTTTGCCTCCAAAACCATTACCCCATCTACACACATCACTTGCTACCACACCTCATTTGTGTCTCTGCTTAGATACCAGTTTCTCAAAGTCTTCCCTTACAACCCACAGAAAATAACCACCTTTTCCAATCGTGCTGTCACTTCTTATCTTGCTTTATTTTTCTTCTTTCATTTATCATTAACTGAAATTGCATTATAGTTTTGTTAAAACGTTTATCTCTTCCTCTAGCATACAGGTTTTCCATGAAGGCATTGGTTTGCCTCACTGACTTCAGTATACTCAGTGCCTAGGCCAGTGTACTGGTTTTTCATTTGCTTAACCTATCAAAACTGACAGGGTTACATGGAAATTCACCACCGTCTGTAGTTTTTTTTTTTTTCTGTACATATCCCAAGCCCATTTTTATCACTTACAAACATGTTTAGAATTATTTTATCTTAGGCTGCATGGGTAGCTCAGTCAGTTGAGTGTCTGACTCCTGATTTCTGCTCAGGTCATGATCCTGGGGTCATGGGATCAAGCCTTGCATGGGGCTGTGCTGACTGTAGAGCCTACTTGAGCTGCTTGAGATTCTCTCTCTCTCTCTCTCTCTCTCTTTCTCTCCCCTCCCCGCGTGAGTATGCTCTCTCTCTAAAATAAAAAGACAGGGGGGCCTGGGTGGCTCGGTCAGTTGAGTGTTTGACTTCGGCTTAGGTTATGATCTTGCATTCATGGGTTCGAACCCTGCATCAGGCTCTGTGCTGACACCTCAGAGCCTAGAGCCTGCTTTGGATTCTGTGTCTCCCTCTCTCTCTGCACTTCCCTGCTCACACTCTGTCTCTCAAAAAATAAAATAAAACATCAAAAACAATTTTTAAAAAATAAAAAAAAGTAAGGAATTATTTTATCTTTTTGGTAAATGAAACCTTTTTAAATTAATGATCCTTTCTATTCCTTTAAAAAATTTGTTTTAAGTTTATTCATTTATTTTGAGAGAAAGAGGTGGGAGGTGGGGAGGGACAGAGAGAATCCCAAGCAGGCTCCACACTATCAGTACAGAGGAACCTGATGCATGGCTCAAAGCCAACAACCATGAGATCATGACCTGAGCTAAAGTCAGTCGCTTAACTGACTGAGGCACCTAGGTGCCCCTCATTGTGATTTTTAAGTTTATTTAATTTGAGAGAGACACAGAAAGGGAGAGAGCATGGGAGCGTAGGAGAGGCAGAGAGAGAAACAGAGAGAGAGAGAGAGAGAGAGAGAGAGAATCTGCACTGTCAATACAGAGCCTGATAAGGGGCTCAAAGTCGTGAACCATGAGATCATGACCTGAACCAAAACCCAAGAGTCAGACACTTAACCAACTGAGCCACCCAGGTGCCCCTTACTGTGATTTTATTGCTGGGATTTTTGGGCAAGTGATCAGTCCTTTCTCTCTGGCTGCTTTTAAGATCTTTTCTTGTGAGTTCTTCAATTTCTTTAGTGTGTTATGTATTTCTTTTTATTTATCCTGTTTTGGTTATGTTGTGATTCTTGAACCCCTCGGTACACGTTTTTCATCATTACTGCAAAAATCATGATACTATTTCTTTAAAAATTGCCTCTTATAACAGTGGTTTCCAGTGGGAGATAGGGGACAGGATTTTACTGACAAGGAACATGATAGCACTTTCTGGGGGTGATGGATATGTTGTATTTTTTTAAAGGTGTTTGTGTTACACCATATAGACACTTGTAAAAATTCAGAATGGTGCATTTATGATTTGTACATTTTATTGTACATACATTTTATCTGGGGAGAAGCACCTGGGTGACTCAGTTGGTTGGCCATCCAATCCTTGATTTTGGATGAGGTCATGATCCCAGGGTGGTGGGATCAAGCCCTGCGTCTGGCTCCATGCGGAGTGTGGAGCCTGCTTGAGAGTCTCTCTCTCCTTGTTCCCCTCTTCCCGCTCTCTCTCAAATTAAAAATAAATAAATAAACAACTTTTACCTAGGGGGGAAACCTATAAAACAATATTGAACACTAGTTAATTGTAAACATAGTGAAATCTTTAAGTGTGACATCTGCCAACTTACCTGAAGTGTATCAAAATATATAATGCACAGGGCGCCTGAGTGGCTTAGTCAGTTAAGCACCAGGCTTCAGCTCAGGTCATGATTTCACAGTTTGTGGGTTCGACCCCTCATTAGGATCTGTGCTGTGAACTCAGCACCTGGAGCCTGCTTCAGATTGTGATTCCCTCTCTCTCTGCCCCTCACCTGCTTGCACTCTTGTCTCTGTCTCAAAAATAAACACATATTATATATACATATATAAAATGCACTGATGGATGGGTAGGAGAATGGGTAAATGATATAGTTTATGAAACATTAATTCTAAAATCTAGATGGTGGATATGAATGTTTGCTGTACAATTTTTCCACTTTTCTGTATGTTTGAAGTTTTACAAAACGTTGGGGGAAAATATTGCTTCTTTTTTATCTATCCTCAGAGTCCAATTAGTTATGTGATATTCTCTCATCCTAGCCTCCACTTTTTAAATATCTCTTCCATATTTTTAGTTCCTTGTCTCTCTATAGTATATTCTAAATTATTTCTTTGGGTATATCTTCTCATTTATTCTCTCTTTTGCTGTATCTGATTTGCTCTCTAACCTTTCCACTGAGTTTTGTCATTTCAACAACTGTACTGTTAATGTCTAGAAAGTCTCCTCTTTCCTACCTGCCTCCCAGTCTACCTGTTCATTCTTGGTAGTCTCTTGCTCATCTTTGTGATTACATCTTGTACTTTCTGATACATTTGGGACACAGGAGTTCTGTACTCTGTCAATTCCACCATGTATGGTCTTGGAGTTATATATCTACTGAATGTTATTCCTGCAGATACTGATCAGTTTGGCTTCTTGGTGCTTGGAGTTCT
The DNA here is from genome assembly GCA_017311185.1 of Proteles cristata cristata. Taxonomy (NCBI): domain Eukaryota; kingdom Metazoa; phylum Chordata; class Mammalia; order Carnivora; family Hyaenidae; genus Proteles; species Proteles cristata. The sequence continues at coordinate 1,336,091 of JAESUZ010001241.1, forward strand.
TTGATTGTGAGCTTATTGTTTGACCTTAATTCTTGGCCTAAGTTGGGGATGTTTTCTTCCAGAGAGGTTTTGCTTGTTTCTGCTCATAGCCAGGGAACAACACAGGATTCAGATTAATTTAGTTCTTTGTGGGAGAATGAGGAACTCCTATGTATGGCTTTTCTAGTTGGCAGCTAGTTTAGGGCTCAGTCTGGATTGCAGCTGCTATAGACACACGCCCTCCTGTCTGCTTGCTGATCAGCCTGGGCTAAGGGTTTGTGTGTATGTGATGGTAGTGGAATTCCTTAGGACTTTCTTAATCTCTTGGGGACCAATGATGCCTTACAGAGCATGTCTCATGCAGATTATAGCTGTTTGGCAGAAGGGTCCCTCAAAGAACCTTACTAGGGGTGCCTGGGTGGCTTAGTCAGTTTAGCTTCCAACTCTAGGTTTTCGCTTAGGTCATGATCTCATGGTTTGTGAGTTCAAGCTCCACATCCATGGGATTCTTTCTCTTCCTCTCTCTCTCTCTGCCCCTCCTCTGCTCTGTCTCTCAAAATAAATAAAGTTTAAAAATTAAAAAAAAAGAACCTTACTACCCATACTTATAGAAATGTTTGATATTATTAGTATCCTTCAATTCTTAAGTTACCAAAGATTTTTAAATTGGATATGGATGTTAAATTTTAGATGAGATATCTTTTTAGCATCTGTAAAGATGACGACAGATTTTTCTTCTCTGTTTATTAAGAATTGTTCTATCTCCTAGATTCATTGCTTGCTCTAAAACTGGAATGGAGCTCTTTAAACATTTTTCCTTTGCCAACTGGCACAGTGTTAAGCTATGGTAGTAGAGGGTGCTGGAAAGAATTTTCCTTCCTCGTTCTTGCTTGCTTTCTTGGCTGGCACTTGCATTACACACAGCTTCTCTAGCACCCCCTATCCTTTGCCTGGCTCCTGCAGTATGGGCAATTTGTCCAGCACCTAGCAGCTTCCCCAGGTCCACCTTCAGACTGTTTTGTAGCAGAGTGGCTTCTGCAAGATACCTACTCATGAACAGCTTTCTCTGGCACCCACACAGGTGGACTTTCAGCAAGTTCCAAAGGGTGGATTACCAGCATGTTTCACTGGCAGAGTCCCATAGCAAATTAACAGTCATTAAGCCAAGGGCCTTCTTCTTCCCTATAACAAGGTCTAGATCTCAGCCTGGAGCTGAGGTCAGGGTGTGTGTGTGTGTGTTCTTCAGGGAGTCTATCTTAGCCCTAGGGGTAGTTAACTACTTCTTATATCTGATATCCCTATAGTATTTAGAGTTCTCTTTATCTTCTATTCGCTAAATCCCTTAACTCAATTCCATCATAGTTAATAATTATTTATATTAAACATTACATGGCCAAATTACTATGTGGTTTCTATTTCCTGACTGAACCTTGACACAATTTTCAGGTATTTTAAATTTATTTTGAATTAAAAGAAAAAAAATTTCCCAGTGTGTGGTCTAGCTTGGTGAATGTTCCATGTGCATTTTGAAATAAATGTGTACTCTGCTGTTGTTTGATGTAATTCTAAATATCAATTCAGTCAGATTGGTTGATAACATTGTTCAAGTTCTCTTTATCATTGCTGATTTTTAAAATCTACCTGTTTATCAAATACTGAGAAGGAAATGTTGAAATCTCAGCTATAATTGTGGACTTGTTTATTTTTTTTTCTGTCTTGTCAGTTTTTACTTCATGTAATTTTAAGCTTTGTTGCTATATCTTCTTAACGAATTGACCTTTTTACATTATGAAGTGTCCTTCTATATCTCTTGTCCTAAAGGTGGGCCACATTCCTTCTCCTAAATTCAACTTTAGCTGACATTAGTGTAGATATATAAACAGAATAAAGCTGGAGTATCTTTTTCCATCATTTTACTTTGAACTTACTGTGTCTTTATGTTGATGATGCTTGTTTTATGTAGTCAGTAGTACATAATTACGTCTTGCTTTTCTTTTTAGAGAGGCACATCTTCCTTTTAATCACAGTGTTTAGATCATTTACTATTTGTCTAATTTCTGAGGTATTACTTTCTATTTGTCCAATCTACATTTTGTTTATTTTTCCTTTTGTCGTCTCTTGGACTAATTTGTAGTATCTCATTTTAATTTCTTTGTTGGCTACTTAGATACGCTTCTTTATTAGCTGTTGTTCTAAGTTTTACCATATGAATCTTTAAGTTATCACAATCTACCTCCAAGTAATATCATATACAACACATATAACGTAAGGCATACAGTAGAACCTTGAACAATGCAGGGGTTAGAGGCACCAACCCCCTTCTTCTCTGGTACTCTGTTAAACAATTTCCACAAATTGGGTCTTTTTGTTAACCACAGTATCTTTAGCAACTCATATACTGCCTTTCCTTCATGTGGTAGGTGCTCAGTAACATATTTTTATGAGTGCATAGACTTATACACTGTATTCTTTTATATTTAAAATTCCCTTGGGGGCACCTGGCTGGTCCAGTTAGCAGACCATGTGACTCCTGATCTCTGGGTTGTGAGTTCAAGCCCACATTGGGAGTAGAGCCTACTTAAAAAAATTCCCTTTGAATCTGAGTTTAACTCCTATTTCCTTCCTAACATTTCTCTGTTTAAAAATCTTTGCAATTTTGATTTTGCTGTATTTATTTTATTGATCATTGCAAAGAACCAGCCCTTTCCTTATTTGATCTGTTTTGTGTTTCTGGATTTAATTGTAAAATTCAGTAAGCTAACCTATAAAATGATAATGGCAATTTACTATTTAGGACTAAAGTTAAATTCTGCTACTTATACTATATATTTTATGATATTTGGGGTTACTATTAAACGGAGCGGTATGGTAATCTGGTGGAGGCCAGTAAGACCAATGCTGTACTTCTCTGGGGAATTAGAGTTCCGTCTTTAAGAGAGAGATGACTCATATTATCAATCAGGATGTACAGGTAACAGAACTGCGAGAAGGGCCCTTATGATATAGGTCATGGTTTTCAATTAGTGAGGAGGGGGCACAATTTTGCCCTCCAAGGGCATTTGGTAATGTCTAGAGATTTAAGTTGTTACAACTAGGAATGGAATACCACTGGCATATAATAGTAGCCAGGGATGCTGCTAAACATCCCACAATGCACAGGTTGGCTTCCTGCAACAAAGAATTATCTGGCTCAAAACGTCAGCTGTGCCAAGATTGAAAAGCCTTATCTAGGCAAGAAAACGATCCTTTGTCCTCTGTGCTCAGGCCTGAACTGAAGAATGAAATTGTCTAGGAACTATTCCTTGGTTAAGATCAGTTTATGAGTGGCCTCTGCCACAGGGAGGTGGCATCTCTGTAACAACAAAACAACCCGCTGAAACTAAGTAATCATATTTTGTACATAAGACAACCCTTATTTCATGTTTCTTCTTCTTCTTCTTTTTTAAGTAGGCCTTTACACCCAGCACAGAGCCCAATGTGGGGCTTGAACTCATGACCTTAGGATCAAGAGTTGGCCACTTAACCCACTGAGCCACTCTGGTTCCCCTTATTTTATGTTTCTAATAATCATTCAGTTTTTTCTATTAGAAAAGTATTTTTAAATATATATCTAAACAAATATCCTAAATAAATTATAAATCTGTACATTTAAATAAATACCCTAAACCATTTATAATGTTCAAGTTTAAGTTGGACTGCTAAGGATTCAAATTTAGTCTCTTCTCAGCTGTGTAGCAAAGCATTAAGAGAAAGAGTTAAATCTTTCTACTTTGAGGTCAAGGGGTGCTGACAGCAAGGAGTGAAGAATTCCAGACACAAAATGAATTCTCAGAAAACAGGGCTGCATAATCCATCCACTCTTCCCAATAGTAGAATCTCCAAGTATAAAATCTGGAAGGTCTGGGATTATCCAGTTAAGAAGAGTGACATATACCTCAGTCATAAGGAGTCTCTCAAATTGCAGGCTGAAAACACAAAACTCCTCATAACAATGTCAAGTGTCTATAGTATTTTTTCTTTATTTAAGTAGTACTGAACTGAGTGTAATTGGTAAAAGGCCCAAAATGACAAACTTTAAGCAAGAAATTTCTAACTTCACTAAGTTATTCATCATTTGCTGAATAACAATGAGCTTTCCATCAGTAGTCAAGAGCTGACCATCTGGCTGGAAGGACACAACACATAATTAGAAAACTTAAACACTGATGATGAGTTTCAAAGACCAAATGAGCAGTGCCCTCCAAAGTGTACTAGTTTCAGAATAAAACAAAGAACATTCTAAGCTGAAGTAATCAGGAAAACCTTTACCGAGATAAAACTTTTGAAGTATGAATAGGATTTGGATAAAGAGACAAGAAAAGGAACTTCTGAGAGTTAGCAAGAGCTAAATTGAAAAGGCCTCAATATAAAAGAGCAAGGGTCTTAGGGTGTGAGGATGCTTTTTTTTTTTTCACTCATCCTTTGAAATTACCTCATTATCCACAGCTTTGAATTCTTCAACTGCTTTTTGTCTTACATCTTCACCTTCTCTCCTTTGAATGGGACAGGTAGAGTAAATGAGAGGAATATATTCCAAGGCCCTTTATAGTTGGGGGTGAAACATCTTCATGGAAACAACCTCGCAAATAAACAATTTGAATCGGAAAGTTTCTCTAGCAGGAAACAGAATACATGTAATTGGCATACACATTCAAGCAGGTGAGTAAACTTTTTTCCCCCTGGCTAACACAGCTTGGCATATTCATGACTGGACAGTTTTTCTACTACACCAGAAATTACTGTATGTTAAGGTTTTTTACAAATTCCTGTCAATTCTGGGCACACCTGGGTTCTGCCACTAATTTCTTCTGACTACATTCTCATGTAATCTAATGGAATAAGCAGTTAATCTCCTTTTCTAGAACTCTGAGTACTCTACCATTTCCCTCACTCAATTTAAATCCTGCCACGTCCTCCTCTCTATAGTCCTTGACTTTACCAAGAGCATAACCATTTGCTCAAACAGAAAAACACAGTCTTGTCATTGCAAAACAACACAACTTCTCACAAAATGCAGAATTTACACATTTTGGACCTTTTGTGTGAGTTAACATATGGCAGGTTTCCTCTGAAGAATTCACGGTAATCCAGAGAAGATTATTTAAGGCTGAGTGGTCTCGTCTATTAAGGTTTTCCTTAAATAGTGCGCCGAAGACCACTGCGTGCACTCAGTAATAACCGATCCAGGCACTAAGCACAATGGGTTTTATTCTCACTAGAGAGGCCGACTGGTAAAAACTCCAGGTTCAATATCCCGAAGTGGGCCACGTGTGATCAGCTCTACTTTCTGGGCCTAGGGGCATTAGCCAAACGGGCCCAGGGCACCAGAGTCCCGCGGATACCCTCACTTGGCCTCGGGGGCGCCTAGGAAATTCTCGGCGCCAAGGCGGTAGGAGGCCTCGAACTCCCACCTGCTCACTGACAACCACGCGCCAGCCAAGACTGAAGGCGGCAAAACCCCACGCGACCAGGAGGGGCTCGTCTCCAAGCGCCTCCCACGACGGGCGGCCTCTCCAGTCCTTGGCGCTGTCCCAACTCCCGGGATCCAGAGAATCCGGGCGAGGCAGGGGATACAGCCGACACCACAGACCCCCAGCTGTGAACCAAGGGAACCCGCTTCCATCTCCAACTCCGGGGAATCCCTAACGACGTCGACTACAGCGCGGAACCCGACATCCTAGCTTCCCGAGGACCTTACAGCCGTCACCAGGCGCACGCCCCCGTTTAAGGCGGCTCTTCGGCCCTCTCGCGAGAGAGTGCCCGGTGGTACCTCCTTCCTTTCAGCTGTCTTTCTCTCCCCGCCCGAGAGTGATTGCGCGGCTTCCTCCCGAGGGCGGGAGCCTTGGACGTGGCGGGGCCGGGCCAGCCTGGCGGCCGGGCCTGGGGCGCTCTGCTTGGCCGCTCGGCAGGCTGGCCCTCCGTGCCCGCCTTCAAACCGTCTGCGGGTCCGGGGCCTTTTGAGGTAGACCGGCGCCGGCCCCAGTGACGGCGGGGTGGAGCCGCGGGCCAGGTGGGAGGGGCAGTGAGCCCGGGCTGGTGGGCGCCACACCTGCGCGGGGCCGGGGGCGGGAAGGCGCGCACGCGCGCTGCCGGGCTGGAGGGCGGCGGCTCCGGCGACGTTGCGCAGCCGAGCAGGCCGGCTGGGCGCGCTCGCTCGCGGTGGCGTAATCTCTCAGCCTTTCTGCGTCTCCTTCCCACCGCCTCAGTTTGGGGCGAGTCCGGAGAATGGCTTCGGAGATGGAGTCGTCTCTCGAGGCGAGCTTCTCGTCCAGCGGTGTGGTGTCAGGAACTTCAGTATTTCTGCCGCCAGCTCGCTCCCGTATCTTCAAGATAATCGTGATCGGTGACTCCAATGTGGGCAAGACGTGCCTGACCTACCGCTTCTGCGCCGGCCGCTTCCCGGACCGCACCGAGGCTACTATTGGGGTGGATTTCCGAGAACGAGCGGTGGAGATCGATGGGGAGCGCATCAAGGTGAGCGGGTGGGGGGACTGCCCGGGAGGAAGGACGCCTTGGGTAAAAGTTCCCAACCCTATACGGTGGGTTAATCGCTGGCCCTGTGCGAGGTGTGCGCTCCGCTTTTTCTCAAGCTGATGTAGAGATTGGAGTTGGAGACTGGAAGGATTTATCTATAACAAACTTCTAAGGCAGTGCTCCGCAAACTTTAATGCCCCGCGATTTACCTGGGCAACTTGTGTTTAAAAAAAAAAAAAAAATCAGGTTCTGATTTGGTAAGGACTCAGGTGATGCAGATACTACTAGTCCGTGAGCCACACTTTGAGAAGCAAAGAGTGTAGAATGTATCCATTGGCAGTGCCTCCTGTGTTGGGAGTCAGTGAAGTAAGACCGAAGGAAAAAATGAAATTTCTCAAGCATAATTGATAAATATCATTTATTATGCCAGACATCTGAACACAGCCCTAGATATTGTGGAAGTAAAACCGTGTTGCCTTTGAGGAAGTAGTTAGGCATTCTCTTGCATGCAGTTTTGCTACAGAAGTTTCTGTATGACATTGACTTGTTTAGAAAAATCTATTTTCCTGCAGAAACATTTTATACATGATAGTTCTACTTGGTTTACCTAAAGCGCATTCTTAGCGCCACTCTCTCCCAAGTCTTAATTCAGACCCCAGGAAAAGCTCTGCCTTCCTTATACTGCATTTACTTTTGTGCTTCAAATTAGGATGTTCTTTTTTTTTTCTTTTTTTTTTTTTAAAAACACAGTTTTTTTTAAAAATTTTAATGTTTCATTTATTATTCAGAGAGAGAGAAACAGCATGAGCAGAGGAGGGCTAGAGAGAGAGGGAGACACAGAATCCGAAACAGGCTCCAGGCTGTCAGCACAGAAGCCGAGACGCGGGGCTCGAACTCACGAACCGTGAGATCATGACCTGAACCGAAGTCAGACGCTTAACCGACTGAGCCACCCAGGCGCCCCTTAATTAGGATGTTCTTTACTTAAGTTCCCTTGTGGGGGGACAAACAGACTCATGGCTTCATTCTTTCCCCCACATATTTGAGGGAAGAACAATTTATTTGTTAGTTCTCTAACCACTGCCCTTCCCCACCATCTCCAGAAGGGTTTAAATGCTAATGATGTAAAGGAGAAATTGGACCGAAAAGAAATCAGCCTTCTATAGGTGCCTTTGCCTTTTAGTTTTTACTTTAATTTGGTATCATCCTATTCAGATTGCCAGTGGTGGTCCTTGGGGTACACTGCAATAGGGAGTTAAGATCTGTATGCATTATAGAGGAAAAGACCTTACAGTAAGAAGAGACTGAATATTTTTCATCAGAATTAGGTTAGGCCCAGAAGCCTGCGGGTGACGAAGATAATGAGGCTTCTGAAGTTTGAGAGGGAGGTTAGTTTGGGAAAAGCAGAAGTCCTGGGAGAGAGTGCATGGGCTTTGGAGCCCACCTGACTTGGCTCACATCTGAACCTATGAAAGGATAAGGATGGGCTGTGTGTCCTCAGCAGCGTGACTACTTTTGCTCAGGACTGTCTGAGTTTTAAAATGAAGTCCCACACCCTGGGAAGCCCCTCAGCCTCAGGCGAACTGAGGTGATTGGTTACTCTAGTCTCTAGATAGGTTCCTTAATCTTTCAGAGACCATTTTCTCCTCTGAAAAATTGGGATAATAATGCCAGATGAGATTAGATGAGATTAGCTGAGAGGATTAGATGAGAACATATAGGAAGCACCTGGTTCGTAATTGATACTCTTAAGATGATTCTTCTTCCCTGGTGGCTTCTCATCATTGTTCCTCTTTGGCACCATCCTTTTTGTGGCTGTGCACCCAGAGTGTGAAGCAGAGATAAAGTAGGGCATATGCAGAAGGTAAGAGAAATTCCCCCCAAAAGCGTGATTTTATTTATTTAAAAAAATTTTTTTAAATTTTTTATTTATTTTTGAGAGAGAGAGAGAGAGACAGTATGAGCAGGGGAGGGTCAGAGAGAGAGGGAGACACAGAATTAGAAGCAGCCTCCAGGCTTTGAGCTAGCTGTCAGCACAGAGCTGGATGCAGGGCTTGAACCCACAAACCGTGAGATCATGACCTGAGCCAAAGTTGGACGCTTAACTGACTGAGCCACACAGGTGCCCCAATTTTAAAGACACAAGTAGGGGAATGGAGGCAGGGGAGGAGTTGGGATTTTTCTCCTTTACCTACTTTTGGGTTGCCATTTGCACATTAATATGTCAGATGAATCAGGTGCAAATTTAAGAGATACTTCTATTTGGCTCAGGTCATGATCTCACGGTTCGTGAGTTCAATCCTCACATGGAGCTCACTGCTGTCGGCACAGACCCGGCTTTGGATCTTTATTCCCCCTCTGTCTCTGCCTCTTCTCCGTTCATGCTCTCTCTCTCAAGGGTAAATAAACATTTTAAAAAATCTTAAAAAAAAAAAAAAAGGAGAAAACATTTTTTTTCTGGGATTATTCCTCCTGAGCTTTAGCCTAACATGTTTGGTTGGTAGAGACATGGAGATTGAGTTTCTTTTTTCTTCTTTTTAAGGCCTTAGCCATTGACTTGTACCTCCAGCTTTTAAGATTTGAAAGAATTTTATTGTGGTTGAAAAAGACTCTTACAGAAATATTCTTTACAATTGTTTTTTGAGGGGCGCCTGGGTGGCTTAGTCGGTTAAGCGTCCGACTTTCGCTTAGGTCATGATCTCGCGGTTCTTGGGTTCGAGCCCTACGTCCGGCTCTGTGCTGGCTGCCAGCTCAGAGCCTGGAGCCTGTTTCAGCCTGTGACTCCCTCTCTCTCTGACCCTCCCCTGCTCACGCTGTCTCTCTCTCTCTCTCTCCTAGAAATAAATAAAACATTTTTAAAAAATTGTTTTTTGAATGTTGGCTTATTTTTGAGAGAGAGAGAGAAACAGAATCCAAAGCAGGGTCCACGCTCTGAGCTGTCAGCCCCGATGGGGGCTCAAACTCACGGACTACGAGATCATGACCTGAGCTGAAGTCAGACGCCCAAGCAACAGAGCCATCCAGGTGCCCCCCTTACAGAAATATTCTGAGAATTCTGTGGTAGAAAAAGATAGGACTTTATTGGTCATTTTTTCCCAAAGCTTTAAGAAACAAAGACATTGCAAAGTAGCCATATATTATATTTTGGACAATTTTTTTAAAAACTATGTTTTAGTGTCTTAAAAAAACTGAAGTGAATATAGAAGAGCTTTATTCCGTGTGCTGCTTCTGCTTTTTCTTTGTTAATCTGTAATGCATTCAAGTGCTGCTATAATGTTCATAAATATTTTCTCTTTGGAAAATTTTTAGCCTAATCTGAAATGACATGTCTTTTCATTTTTCATCTTGAAGTGACAGCTGGAAAGCTTTATGTTACTTTACTAATAAAATGATATTCTAGACATTTTTATTTGGTAAAAGTGAGATACTGTTTTGAGTGTTTTTAACTGTGAGCTAGAAATTTTTCAGAGAGCATGTCTTATGGCAGTGCCTTTTCAGAATCAGTTAAAATGTTTTATGAAATGTAACAAAGTCTATATTTGTAAGTCTGTTCCTGAGTACTATATATGTATGGTTGAAAGAGGAAAATCTTATTTGCAGAATTTTTGAAGTTGAAGAAAATTATAAAACGAATTCCTTAAATAAAAGCACATTTGATTTTTAAATTAAGACTCAACCCTAATCCTTATGTTCCATCCTTGTATGCGTATCCCCGTCATACCTCGCTATATTCCTTTAGTACGAGCATTTTACAATGACAGACACCAGCAGAATCATTAATGCCTCATGTTGCATTTAATCCATCTTCTTATTAGGGGTCAGCAGTTTCTATTTGAACGTTGGGATGGCTTACTTTACAGAGGTATGACATTTTGCCATGTTAATTTTTTTTTAGTGTTTTATTTATTTCTGAGAGAGAGAGACAGCATGAGCAGGAGAGGGTCAGAGAGAGAGGGAGACACAGAATCCGAAGCAAGCTCCAGGCTCTGAGCTAGCTTCAGCACAGAGTCTGACGTGGGGCTTGAACCCACGAACTGTGAGATCATGACCTGAGCGGAAGTTGGACACTTAACTGACTGAGCTACCCAGGCGCCCCCATTTTGCCACGTTAAATACAAGATGTTAATATTAACTAAGGGAAAATTATCAGTACCCCTCCCCCACTGGTACAACAAGTATTTAATGAGTAATTGCATGAGAGGTGACATTTTTGTTAGTCACAAAGACTTATGATACACTGTAGGAGTTGGCAAAGTATGCTTGAGGGCCAAGTATGGTGTGCTGCCTATTTTTATATGGCCTGCAAGCTAAGAATGATTTTTACTTTATTTTACTATTTTTTCAAATTTTTAAATTTATTTTGAGAGCAGAGGAGGAATAGAGAGGAGAGAGAGAATCCCATTATCAATGTGGAGCCTGACGTGAGGCTTAAACCCATGAACCATGAGTTCTTGACCTGAGCTGAAACCAAGAGTCAGACGCTTAAGCGACTAAGTTACCCAGGTGCCTCGATTTTTACTTTTTAAATGGTTGGGAGGAACATCGTAAGAATATGATTTTATGACAGGTGAAGTTGAAATTATGTGAAACTCTGATTTTAGTGTTTGTAAACAAAGTACTGAAACACAGCTATGCTCATGTCTGCATTTTGGGCTTGCTTTTGTGCTACAGTGGCAGAGTTGAGTAGTTGTGACAGTGACTGTTAGACCCACAAAACCTGAGATATTCACTTTCTGACCTTTTGCAGAAAAAGTTTGCTGACCCTGATACAGTTCATAAATGAATTACTGCCTTAGAGTAGGGTAAGATTTATATACCTAAAAAGGTGACCAGCAAAACCAGGTGAAGAATGAGTGCCGAGTTACTGTTTGGGTGTGGGTGGAGGAATCCTCTGTGCTTGGAGTGCTGGGTGCCGTTTCACGGAGGGAGGGCAGGGCTTTTCTGATGAGGACCGTTAGCAGGATGCTCCAGTGGGATCAGATGTTCTTGTGGAAAGGTGGCAAATGAGAAGAATATGCACGTATCGGTAGCAACATTTGTGAAGAGTTTGAAAAAGAAAGCTAAAGAGTCGACTTCAGGGGCACCTGGGTGGCTTAGTCGGTTAAGCATCCAACTTTGGCTCAGGTCATGATCTCAAAGTTCATTGAGTTGGAGCTCTGCTTGGGCATGGAGCCTGCAGATCCTCTGTCCCCCTCTCTTTCTGCCCCTAACCCACACGCACGTGTGCATGCAGACTCTCTAAGAAATTAGTAAATATTAGCAGCGTTATAAAGAAAAAAAAGAGAGTCTAGATTTCATTTTATATGCGTGGTAAAAAGGCCAGGTGTGGCATCAATTGAGAGTGAATCTAGAGTTGGATACAGTCTGTCCCTTGCCCTGGCTTTCTACCTACATTCTAGCCTTTGGTAGTCTTCCAGTGTCAGATATCACATCCATGAAAGTAACCTCCAAATCTTTGTCTAGCCCACCTTTCTCCCCATCTTACTATGCATTTCCTGCTGTCTTCTAGACATGGCCATTTGGATAATCCCTCCTTTGCCTGGAATGTCTGAAGTGAGTTCATCTTCTCTGGCAAATGTGTTTCTCCTGTCTCTCCCCGCATCACCTAGGTTGTCCTGATGGCATCCTCCTCATCTTCAAGGCCTCCTTCCCTCTCTTTGGCTACGTAAATCCAGCGGGTTCTCTACATGCATGATTCTCTCATCCATCCTTTCTTCAAAATCCTAGTTTTCAAAATCCCTCTGAACTGTTGCAGCAGCTCAACTCATGTCCCGTGGCCACTCTTCAAAGAACCTGTTTTGTATGTTGTTGCCAAAATACCAGATTAGTGTTGCACTTTAGGGAAACTAATGTTCTCTGCCTCATATGCCCTAGGTAGTTCGCCATTGTATTGTAAAATTCTAACTTTTAAAATTAACGTAGGACTTTCTTCCTTTTGCTCCTGACTGCCTTTCAGACCTTATTTCCCACTAATTTCCTTCAAGTACCCTAAAGTCCAGCCACTTGTTTGCTGATCCCTCCATTTTCCCCTTGCATGTCCTACTCTTTGCCTGGAATATTCCCACCGCCTATATTTCACCACGTGTAATCCTTCCCTATTCAATTCAGTGTGTCTGTCAAAAATATCACACCCCTCCTTCTCTGTTCTCTTTCTTCCCTATGAATTCCCTTTAGCAACTTACCTGCGACTTTAAATGATGTCTTTCGTCATTATATTATGTAGGTGTCTTTTCCTCTTTTTTTAAGTCTTATTCAGTCTTACTTAGAGCAGGATCCATGTCTGGTGATGCCATAGACTTCTTCGAATGTCTAGCTCCGTTTATCTAAACTGTGGAGTACTCGGGATACATGTTGAATGTGTGGAAACGAGATCAGATGGTAGGCTACTCTGGAAATCCAAAATTGAGGTGATAAGGGAAACTAATGGAAATTAGGTAGCTGATCAAAGAAAGGGGGATCATTTGGATTAATACTTCTATCATTTTCAGTCAGGCAAAAACATTTTAAATCAGTTTAGATCATCTCTCATTTTGGTAATAAAACTATTAAAAGAATTTGCATCAATGATAAGAGTCTACTGTTAGGATTCTACAAATAGTAACGTAATTTTTGTTGGAATTTACTTTAATGGAATTTAAAGTAGGGATTTGTGAAATATTATTGAAATATGTTTCATGTTGTCCGTATAATGTTTAAAATGGGAGTACTATCTATGGGAGCATGCATTAGCCATTTTCCATAAAATACCATTTTTTAATGTTTAGTTTTGAGAGGAGAGAGAGAGTGACAGAGAAAGCATGAGTGGGGGTGTGCAGAGAGAGAGAGAGAGATGGAATCTGAAGCAGGCTCCAGGATCTGAGCTTTCAGCACAGAGCTTGACACTGGGCTTGAACCCATGAACCGCAAGATCATGTCCTAAGCCAAAGCCAGATACTTAACCGACTGAGCCACCCAGGTTCCCCTAAAAATACTATTAAATTGGGAAAAATTGCTCTGAAAATACTTCCTAAATAAACCAGACAAAATTATGTCATTTCTTTAGTTTCCTAAGTGTTATTCTTCTTTGTTAAACACTGAATCACTACTCAAAGAGAAACCTCAAGACTTTTCTAAGCTACCATGAGGTTTGTTCTCTATCAAGTATCTCCCTATTGGTTTCTCTCTCTCTTGCTCAAGCTTTCACTTCCCTTTTATGGCTGACAGTGTTTTTCATCTGTCCTGTCCTTTCTTTGCTGAGTCTCTCACCGCTCCTCCCGCAATCCCCTTTGCCCTCGCCTCCGTGTTCCATGCGGGCTTGAAGGCCGCAGACCATGTGTCAGGGTGCCTCTGCCTGAGCTCTTGTTTCAGCAGTTCTGTGAAGAATTTCTGAAGCTTCTTTTTAAATAATCCTTTGTAAGTGCCTCATTAACTCAGTAATGCATTTTATGGCTTTCCAGTAAAGTGTGAGGAGTTATTATTTCATGACCCTTGTTTCCTGGAAGTCTTGATATGGTAGAATGCATACTTTTGAATTTTTTTTTCTTTTTTTATATTTTTATTTATTTCTAGGAGAGAGAGAGAGAGACAGCGTGAGCAGGAGAGGGTCAGAGAGAGAAGGAGTCACAGACTCTGAAACAGGCTCCAGGCTCTGAGCTGACAGCACAGAACCCAACGCGGGGCTCGAACCCACAAACTGCGAGATCATGACCTAAGTGAAAGTCGGACGCTTAACCGACTAAGCCACCCAGGCGCCCCTATGTTTAGTTTGTTTTTATAAAAGAAGTGGTTGTTGTTAGGGAAAACAGAAAAGTAGAAATGGGGAAATTGCCTTAAAGACAACAATGGTTAATGTATTGGTATATTTCCCTGTGTGCTTTTCATTTATTTACTTTTAGCTCCTAAGTGTTCTCTGGTTAAAACATTATAAATCATTCTTCACTGATGAAATGGTTTTTGAATACCTGAACTACAGGAAATGTTAAAAGAGAGATCAGCTGCAGTTTCCTTGGACAGATTTTATATAGGTCATCCAAATTATTCCCCAAATATCTTTCTAAATACAGATACAGAAAGATATCTTTCTAGATAAAGATATAGTTTGGCATGGGGGTTTTTTTTGGTCACTTTAAAAAACTGAAATATAATTCACATACCATAAGATTTACCTGTTTAAAATATACAATTTATTGGCTTTTAATGTATTCAGAGGGTCGTACAGTCATCATCACTGTCTGATTCCAGAACTCCAAAAAGAAACCCTGGACCCATTTTAACAGCCACTCCCCATTCTTACCTTACCCTCAACCCTGGCAACCACCAGCCTACTTTCTGTCTCTGTGGATTTGTCTCTACTGCACATTTCATATACAGCGAATCTTATATGATTCTGTGGTGTCTGGCTTCTTTCACTTAGGATAATGTTTTCAAGGTTCATCCGTGTTGTAGCATATACCAATACTTCATTTTATTTATTTATTTATTTTAATGTTTATTTTTGAGAGAGAGAGACAGAGTGTGATTGGGGGAGGAGTAGAGGGAGAGGGAGACATAGAATCCAAAGCAGGCTCTAGGCTCTGAGCTGTCAGCACAGAGCCCAACACGGGGCTTCAACACAACGAACCATGAGATCATGATCTGAGCCGAAGTCGGACGCTTAAAACAACTGAGCCACCCAGGCATCCCGGTACTTTGTTCCTTTTTATGGCCTAATGATATTCCATTATTTGGACATACATTTTGTTTATTCCTTCATCAGTTGATGGATATTTGGGTTGTTTCTACCTTTCAGCTCTTACAGATACTGCTCTGTGAACATTTGTATACAGGTTTTTATGTGAGCATATCTTTTCAGTTCTTTCATAATATACCTGGGAGTGGAATTGCTGGGTCATATGGCAACTTTTAAAAAATAATTTATTGAAGTGAAATTCAAATAAAAAAATTAACTGTTTTAAAGTAAATAGTTCATTGGCATTTAGTAGATTCATAATATTGCATAACCACACCTCTGTCCCATTTCAAAATATTTCCATCACTCTAAACTAAAACCTCTCACCCACTGAACAGTTTCTCCCCATTTCCCAGCCCTGGCAGTCACCAAGTCTGTGTTTCATGTCTATGGATTTCTCTCTTTGGGATGGTTTATATAAATGGAACCATAGCATATATGTCTGGCTTCTTTCACTTAGTGTATTCTGGAAGTTCACCTGTGTTGTAGCAAGTATCAGCACTTTATTCCTCTTTACAGGTAATTTATAGTCTAACTTTTTGAGGAACTGCCACACTGTTTTCTAAAGTGGCTGTACTATTTTACATCCCCACCAGCAATGTATGAAGGTGCCAGTTTTTCTACATCTCTGCCAACACTTGTTATTGTCCATCTTTTTTTTTTTTTTTAACGTTTATTTTTGAGACAGAGAGAGACAGAACACGAGCTGGGGAGGGGCAGAGAGAGAGGGAGACACAGAATCCCAAGCAGGTTCCAGGCTCTGATCTGTCAGCACAGAGCCTGATGGCGGAGCTCGAACCCACGGACTGAGAGATTGTGACCTGAGCTGAAGTTGGACCCCTTACCCACTGACCCACCCAGGCATCCCGTTTTGTTTGTTTTTTAACGGTTATCTTAATGTGCGTGTAAGATGGTATTTCATTTGTTTTTGATTTGCATTTCCTTGATTGCTAATGATGTTGAGCATCTTTTTATGTGTTTATTGGCCGTTTGTACTTTTTCTTTGGAGAAATGTCTGTTCAGATTCTTTGTCAATTTCTAAATTGGGTAACCTGTCCTTTTATTACTGAGTTGTAAAAGATCTTGGGTATTCTGAATAGTAGACCCCATCACATATATTATTTACAGGCATTTTTCTCCCATTTTGTGAGCTGTCTGTTCACTTTCTTTTTTTTTTTTTTTTAATTTTTTTTTTAATGTTTTTATTTATTTCTAGAGAGAGAGAGAGACAGTGTGAGCAGGGGAGGGTCAGAGAGAGAGGGAGTCACAGACTGAAACAGGCTCCAGGCTCTGAGCTGGCAGTCAGCACAGAGCCCGACGCGGGGCTCGAACCCACGAACCGCGAGATCATGACCTAAGCGAAAGTCGGATGCTTAACCGACTAAGCCACCCAGGCTCCCCTGTCTGTTCACTTTCTTGATAATATTCTTTGAAACACAAACATTTTAAATTTTGATGAGGTCCAGTTTATTTTGTCTTTGTGCTTTAAATATCATATCTAATATCATGGTCTAGCCCAGTGGTCACAAATATTTATCCCTATTTTTTCTTAAGAATTTTATAGCTTCAGCTCTTAAATTTAGGTTTTTCATCCATTTTGAGTAAATTTTTGTATATGGTGTGAGGTTGGGGGTCCAGCCTCATTTCCTGTATATTGTCCCAGCACTATTTGTTAAAACAACTATTCTTTCCCGTATTGAATTATCGTGACACTTGTTGAAAATCAATTGATCACAGATATATGGATTTATTTCTGGACTCTTAATTTTGTTCTTTTGATCTGTATGTCTAATCTTACTCCAGTAGCACACAGTCTTGATTATTGTAGCTTTGTGTAATAAGTTAAAAAAATTTTGTTTTAATGTTTTATTTATTTCTGAGAGAGAGAGAGCATGAGCAGGGGAGGATCAGAGGGAGAGGGAGACACAGAATCCGAAACAGGCTCCAGGCCCTGAGCTAGCTGTCAGCACAGAGCCCGACGCTTGAACCCACGAACTGTGAGATCATGACCTGAGCTGAAGTCAGACGCTTAACCCGACTGAGCCACCCAGGTGCCCCTGTGTAACAAGTTTTGACAGCTATAGTTTGAAACATTTTTAATTGTTTGTTGAGTGTTTTTATTCTTAACCTGTTAGTGGGATAAGAAAGTTGTATTTCTTTTTTTAAAAGGAAAGTTGGATTTTTAAAGAATTAAACATTTACTTTATTAGCTCTTTGCATACACAGTGTAGTTCGTCTATGAACGCTTATTTTTTAGGTCTGAAACTAAGTTTTACTTTCACTGTTGAAGAAGCTAAAGCCTAGAGGTAGACAGTCACCTGCTAGCACACAGTTGGCATTGAATAAATATTTGTTGATTTAAACAGACTTAGTTGTTAGTAGTTCCTAGTTTGCTGATAGTTGTTTGCTTCTATCTCTGATTTATATGATACTAAGTCTTTATGGCCTGTTTGCCAATTATGTTGCTTACATCACAAAGGGACATTTTATAATAATTTTGTGATGTGGTCTCTAGGTGTGTATTGAGGCAAAACCTTGTGATTTAGTGAGTAAATTGAGTGTAGGGTAAGAATTTTAAACAGTGTACATGGTAAATAATTTTAGGATGCCATTTAGCTACATATAAGAGAAATTCAACTATAATGATGTAACCATGTAAGGTTTTACTTTTCTCATGGAATAAGGAGACCTGAGGCAGCAGTCTGTATGATGGTACCCTGTCAGCAGGATTCCAGGTCTAAGTAGACTTCTGTCGTTCTTATGTGTGGGCTTTCTTCTTCATGCTCATACGATAATTGCTGAACCTCCAGTTATTGTATCCAGGTAGAAAGGGTATGGCGACAGAGGTGCAAAAGGCATGTGCCAAATGCTCCTCTTTTTTTTTTTTTTTTTTTTCCTTAAATCACACATCCATAGTTTTCTTGGGACATCCCACTGAAAGACTGTCTACACATTATTGGCTAGAACTATGTCATTTGGCCTCCTTTAGTTCCGGAAGAGCCTCAGAAATCAAGTTTGTATAGTACTTTATATTTCTGCCTAGAGCAGAATTTGGTTATTGTTAGTTAGAAAGAAAAGGAGAATATTAAGAAAATGGGGAAATTTGTACTTAAAAAGAACTACTAGGGGCACCTGGGTAACTCAGTCCATTGAGCATCTGACCTTTGGCTCAGGTCATGATCTCAATTCATGAGTTCAGGCCCCATGTTGGACTCCCTGCAGTCAGTTTGTCAATGCAGAGCCTGCTTACTATCCTCTCTCCTCCTCTCTCTGCCCCTTCCCTGCTTGTGCTCTTCCAAAAATAAAACAAATACTTAAAAAAAGGAACTACCAAAAAAAAAAAAGTAACTGATAAAAACTAGGGTAGTATGGGAGTGCCTGGGAGGCAGTCAAAAGAGCATGTGACTCTTGATCTCAGGGCTGTGAGTTCAAGCCCCACATTGGGTGTACAGATTACCAAAAAAAAAAAAAAAAAAAAATTAAGAAAATTAAGATACCATGGAAGAGATTGATGATCCATATTTTCATCTCTAATCACACTTTTAAAGTGTATTTATTCATTCATTACATCTTAATTGAGCACTGAATATATGTGCTGAGCACTTTGTATCTTATATCCTACTTACATTTTGGGCCATCTATGGAATCTCCTCATTTCCCTCTACTTTGGTGTTGACAGCTCTGAGAAATCACCAGTTTAGGCTTCCAGTTTACACTTTCAGTATTTATAAATAGTACAAGTCTGTCAACCAAAAATTATCTAAGCAAGGGGCTCCTGGGTGGCTCATTTGGTTAAGCATCCGATGTCGGCTCAGGTCATGATCTTGTGGTCCATGGGTTTGGACCCTGTGTCAGACTCTGTGCCGATGGCTCATAGCCTGGAGCCTGCTTTGGACCGTGTCTCCCTCTCTCTCTCTGCCCCTCCCCCATATGTGGTCTGTCCTCTATCTCTCTCTCTCTCTCAAAAATAAAAAAAAAAAAACATTAAAAATAAAGTTATCTAAGCAAATCTACCTTTAGTCTTTTCCACTGAGATCAGTATCCTCATCATTTAACTTCTTTAGGAAATAAAGGTAAGGGAATTCAGTCTTTTAAGATAATTATAACACAGGACTTATATTTAGCTTTCGATATTATTTTCTTCAACTCCCCCATATTTTGACTAGGAGATATTGGAATAGTCTTGTTGGTTGAAATGTTTAGGTTAAATAAGTGATTTTCTAGCCTTTTATAATTTATAAGGGGGCTTTTATAGATTATATATCTGTATATATCTATTTATATCTATCTATGTATCTATGTATCTATCTATCTATCTATCTAATCTATCTATCTATCTATAGTTGTGGGGACTAGACCTAATGACTCTTAGTATCTGTCCTAAGTCTACTATTTTAAGTTAATCTAGTAAAAGGTAGAGAAGGGCATATAGTAACTAAATTTACATGGATTAGACAGTTAACATGTTTGTTAACACCTAATGTATTTTTATTTAATAGTTTAAAATCATTTTTTAGGTAAATTTTCTCCAGACAAATTTAACTTACTGAAATTTAAATGCTAAGTTGAAATATTTGTTCTGATACTTGCATTAATTATGAGGTAATTAGTGTCATGAAATCTGGATCCCATAAATTATACTGAAAAGGTGTTATGGAAGGGAACAAGGTAATATAAGTGAAGAAGTACTAAAGACCATGCAGAGTTGATGAAAATTTTCAGTATGTATGACTGGGATGAAATTTTCAGTTTTCTCTCTTTTTTCATTTTCAGATCCAGTTGTGGGACACAGCAGGACAAGAGCGATTTAGGAAGAGCATGGTACAGCACTACTACAGAAATGTTCATGCTGTTGTCTTCGTGTATGATATGACCAACATGGCTAGTTTTCATAGCCTACCATCTTGGATAGAAGAATGCAAACAACATTTGCTAGCCAGTGACATACCACGGATTCTCGTTGGAAATAAATGTGACTTGAGAAGTGCCATTCAAGTACCTACAGACTTGGCACAAAAATTTGCTGACACACATAGTATGCCTTTGTTTGAAACCTCTGCGAAAAACCCCAATGATAATGACCATGTGGAAGCTATATTTATGACCTTGGCTCATAAACTTAAGAGCCACAAACCATTAATGCTTAGTCAACCCCCTGATAACGGAATTACTCTGAAGCCTGAACCAAAGCCTGCAATGACATGCTGGTGCTAAGTTAACAGTCATTACACTATCTAATTTTGACTAAAGAAATACTTTTGAAGTATGACAGTGATAAGTCATAAGATTTAATCTCAAATATAATGGATCGTCCTGACACTTTACTATTTATCATTGTCATGCTAATTTTTGTATTTTGTATCTACTTAATTAAGTTTGTCATTGTGACAACACGGGAAAAGTTGGTTTTCATGTGAGGTTGAAATGAAGCAAAGGTAGAATGACTCACAACATTTTCCATTGAGAGCCCAAAGAAGGAGGCTTCAAATGAGAGCATGATGGTATTTTAGGAGTAAGTGACTGTGCCATCCTGTGTTCCTGGGATTGAAAGAACAAATTAAGAGTTTAGGATATACCTAGGTATGTGCTTTAAATGGGAAGTGTTCTCAATAGGATAAAACTGGTATTTGCCTCTCCCTAAAGTTCTTTCTCTGTATTATTGAGGTATTTAATTTCATTATTATTGGTACATTTTAGAGCCAAGACTTTATTTAGTTCCAGTGGAAGGAGAAGGCATGGAATGTTTTCTGGTTCTCAGTGCATAAAGAGTGACTTTTCCAGTGTTTCCAGATACTTGATATTTCTATTCAATATCAATCAGATCTTCAGAAGTCATTGTTCCTTTTACAAAAATAATTTGAGTTGTTTTCTTACTGAGTTCTATTAAAATACGCAAAAATAAGACTGACTTTAATGAAAATGAAGTGACATATTAAGGTGCTTTATATTTTATTTTGATATCTTTAGTGAAAAACCAATTGAAAGCATTTGAGGAGTTGTAACTTGAGAGAAAATAGGTAAACATGGTTCCTGGCTGCCACAGGAGACCTATTCTTAGCT
Organism: Proteles cristata cristata; assembly: GCA_017311185.1. Taxonomy (NCBI): domain Eukaryota; kingdom Metazoa; phylum Chordata; class Mammalia; order Carnivora; family Hyaenidae; genus Proteles; species Proteles cristata. The sequence continues at coordinate 1,357,350 of JAESUZ010001241.1, forward strand.
TTTAGTAATTTCAAACTGTATATCTGGCATAGTATCTCTTGTTCTCCTCCACAGTCAGTCAATTTAATAACTAAAGGTTGAATTAACAACTCAACTTCTATTTAGAGTGTAGCTCTGAAGGCATACCGCTAATTGCTATGAGTCTACATATATTTCTGTGATGTATTGTGTTATGGTATATCAGTTTTTAAAAATCTTTAAATTTTATGGTCACAACAAACTATTCCTTCCCAGTATGAAAAATAAATCAAATATTGAAAAATACCTTGTCTGTCTCCCTCAGTTGTGGAAAGAATAGTTCAAGAAGCTTTTTTTTACCCTAAATACTTTTATTTTGAATTTGAGACTTTGCACATTGAAAATAGTAAGCTTGCATATAAAGCTATTACATGAATGGAATGTAAGCCATGAACTTTAACTGAAGGGTGCACATTCACTAATTCTGATAGATTGCCATCCTTGATAATTCTAGAAGCAATTAAACCAAAAGATGATTGTACTTAGAATATTTTCAGAATGTGGTAAATCAATTAACTATGTAATCTAATGTAGTTTGGGATTTTTGTTGAATCATTATGGTGGTCCTAACTGGATAATATAATTATAAAAACAAGATTATTCTATTAAATGAACTAACTGAAAGTAATAATTTTAGAAAATAATTATTCAGTTTTAAATGTTAGAGCTTAAGGAAAAACAAGTTGGCATTATGTGTGTTTAGGGAGATTAATCTACTTTGTTGCTGGAATTAAAAATGGTTTGAATTTAAATTAATGTTGATTTGTAACTATTTTTATAGTAAAACAATGACAACTGTGCTAATTGTGGGTGTAAGAGTTTTTTAAAGAAAGGAATCTGTTTATTGCTTTTAAAACACTTTCTGAAGTGTGGGAAGGAAGTTTACAAACTTTCCAAGCACATTTCTGTTTTTAAGTGCTGTTAATAATGGCTAAAAAAATAATTTAACTTTATTTCTTTTTGTAAGAACTTAGTAATAGGTATCCTTTACAGTTCTGTGAAAAGACTTATTTTTTCACTTTAATATTTATTAATTTTGAAATATTTGTATCTCATTTGTAATGATTTACTGTTTTAATTTTTTCTACATATGTTTTTATTTTTTAAAAGAGCATACTTATCAGTTGGGGGTAGAGCTTTTAGATATTTTCCAGAATATTTATAAAACACTTCATTGTTGAGAAACCAGCTCCAGAATGGTGGGTATCAAACAATTATAAATTTTTAAAGCACAAGTTACCCATTTTGTAAGTCCTATGTGAATTTATTTTAACTGTGACCTTTAATTGAAAACATCAGATATGTTTTGGAAGAGTCTTAATTTGAGAACACTGACAGAAGCTAACCCAGAGTCTAATGTACTTAATATTAATCATGATGCTTTATTGACAGTATATTGCTAATATGTTTCCTCATGAAATCTTAAGTTAAATACTTTCATTGTGGAATAGTGTCACTGTAACGTTTCCCTTATGAAGTTCAATAAACCAGGTTTGCCATAAAGATATTTTGTTTTATTCCTTTTATTTGGTTATTAGAATGATTGCAGAATAAAACAAAAAATTTTTGTTTTTTTCCCCCCTGGCCTCCAGGTAATGTATAATACATTAGAAACAAACAAACAAACGAAAACTAACCTGTTGGGTTTTTATTTGGAAATACATTTGGGGTTAAAGAACTTTTCAGAAAGGGCAACCAGGGTGACTCAGTTAAGTGTCCGATTTTGCCTTAGGTCATGATCTCATGGTACGTGAGTTCCAGCCCCGCATCAGGTTCTGTGCTGACAGCTCAGAGCCTGGAGACTGCTTCAGATTCTGTGTCTCCCTCTCTTTCTGCCCCTCCTCCACTTGTGCTCTGTCTCTCTCAAAAATAAAGAAACATTAAAAAAATTTTAATTAAAAAAAAACTTTTCAGAAAAAAACCCTAAATATTAAAATTGGTTGATAGGGTAGGTTTTTAATTTGTGTGGCTGAGCAATTAGCTTATTTAAGAACACTTCAGGGCAAACAGCAAATACTGTAAGAGAGGTTGACATCTCCAGATTTTGAGGCAAAACAACAGAATGAATAATTATAAAATATATGAGAAAAAAGAAAAGGAAGTACATTGTAGGTATAAAATTGCAATTTCTACATTCAAGTGACTGATTCAGGCCCTTTAGGAGAGTGGATGGGGCTTGGGGTCTCTGAAGTTGGTACTGCTTTACGTGGCCAGTTTATTTCACACGTAAGTTACTCTTCTTCTCAAACACAAAATTATTCACAAAAGACTGCTTTCTTAATCAGATGTTAAAACAAGTTGGTCAGATTTTTGGGGGGCAAATTTGCAGAGCCTATGTGGGAAGTGCTACTCGGTTTGAATAATCTGGTTTATCAAACATTTGTGAAGCATTTGCCGTGTGTTTTTCAGTTATGCTAGGCATTGAGCTATGTAGGTTAATAAGTCTATGTCCTTGAACTTATATAAAGTGGGAATTCTACAATATAATATGGTCAATGTAATCAAGGAGACAAATACTTAGAACAGTGAGCACAGAGAATGGAGCCATGTTTTGACTTTGAGGCAGGGGAGTGAGTGCTGGTGAGAACAATGGGAAATGAGGCTATCAAGACAGGCTGTGGTTGAGCCGCCATGTTGTCATGTATGGGGTAGGGGGGTGGATTAGGCTGACTTGGGTGCAGGTATCAGAAACTCTGAACTAGCCCACTAGGGGGGGATTTATTGAGAAGAGTCTGACTCCTCCCACTGGATTGCAGGACAAGGATGCAACTGGACTCAAGAGCTGGGATTGAGCACTCAGTTTCCTAACTTTGAGCTCAAGCTTTTTTTTTTTTTACTTAGAATAGTTTATTGTCAAGTTGGTTTCCATATAACACCCAGTGCTCATCCCCACAAGTGCCCCCCTCTGTGCCCATAACCCCTCTCCCCCCCATATCCATCAGTCCTCAGTTTTTCTCAGCATTCAAGAGTCTCTCATGGTTTGCCTCTCTCCCTTTCCCCCACCATTTCCCCCCCTCTCCCCCATGGTCCTCTGTTAAGTTCCTCCTAATCCTGCTATACATGCAAACATATGGTATCTGTCCTTCTCTGCCTTATTTCACTCAGCATAACACCCTCAAGGTCCATCCATGTTGCTACACATGGCCAGATTTTTCATTCTTTCTCATTGCCATGTAGTATTCCATGGTATAGATAAACCACATCTTCTTGATCCATTCATCTGTTGGTGGACACTTAGGCTCTTTCCATGTTTTGGCTATTGTGGAGAGTGCTGCTATGAACATTGGGGTACGTGTGCTCCTATGCATCAGCATTTCTGTATCCCTTGGGTAAATTCCTAGCACTGCTATTACTGGGTCATAGGGGAGTTCTATTGTTAGTTTCCTGAGGAACCTCCACACTGTTTTCCAGAGGGGCTGCACCAGTTTACATTCCCACCAACAGTGTAGGAGGGTGACTGGGCTCAAGCTTCTGTACACATCTTCATTCTCTCTCTCTTTTATAACTGGATTTCTCCCCTTTCCTGGTACAGTTGGCAGAAAATGTGGACAGATTGCCTCTGAACTTTTGTATGCTTCAGGCATTCAAAGAGAAATGAACTGATTGTCAGTCCTGAGTTGATATTTCTGGAATGGACTATTTTTGGCCTGGCTAGAATCAGATACCGAGCCCAGGACTAATAGCCTAAAAGAAAAAAAAATCAACTAGGTAATTTCCATACTTGGATATTTGGGGGTAGGGAAGGAATTTTGGAGAAAGAAAGGGAAAAAGGATAGTCACATGAAACATTTGAGCTTTACTCAAATGGGTAACTAATTAAAGTGCTGAAGCAAGATAGTGAGTGGGACCATCAGACTTATGCTAGAAATTCCAGGGGCAATGGTAAGGGTCTGTAGGAATGGAACCATGGTGGCCGGGTAGTTTACCATAAAAGCCTAAGGAAAAGGTTTCACTGGAACATTGGCAGAAGAATATAGATTGGAGATATTTCAGGGTTAAAATCCCTAGGAGTTGAAGACTAATTAAAAAAAATTTTTTTAATCTTTATTTATTTTTGAAAGAGAGAGAGAGTGCGTGCAAGCTGGGAAGGGGCAGAGAGAGAGGAAGACACAGAACCTGAAGTAGGCTCCAGGCTCTGAGCTGTCAGCACAGAACCCGATGTGGGGCTGGAACACGCGAACTGTGAGATCATGGCCTGAGCTGAGTTCAGATGCCTAACTGACTGAGGCACTCAGGGGCCTCAAAGACTAATTAAATATAAGTTATTTAGGCCAAGGTCAGAAATTTAATTTCACAAAGCTGTTAGTATGGTTCTTCCCTAGAGCTGCACACTGCATGCATATATGTAGCTAGGTGTTTTTAAAATGAATATTTTTAGCCTTATTTTTTGGATTATAGTATTGCTTTAATTTGCCTATATCAAAAGTTTGATTCCTGTGATCTTCCATTTTCATATTTATTTTTCAAAATTATGAGTCAGATGAAACTTCTCATTTAAAATTATTAACCTTAATGCCCTACCCTAACGCTATTAGTTATTTATACTTTTTTAAAAAGTGTTTATTTTTTTTTAAGTTTATTTATTTTGAGAGAGAGAATCCCAAGTAAGCTTTGCATTATCAGTGTGGAGTTCTACTCCAGACTGAAAGTCATGAATTGCGAGATATTGACCTGAGCTGAAACCAAGAGTTGGACCCAAAAGACTGAGCCACCCCAGCCACAAAGGCACTTTGAAATTATTTAATTTTAATTAATTACAGAAGATTTTGTGTACTTTTCTTGGAGTCCTGGAGCATTCTTTAAGTTCTAAAACAAAAATTGAATTTTCATTTTGGTCCTTCATTCCACAGAATTAACAGAATATACAAAAGCATTTCATTACTTCTCTTGGCTCCTCAATCGTTTGAGAGTTCTATTTATCTATAAAATATGACAAAGGCTTCTTTTTCTCTAGGAAGTACATTCACATGGTTCAGTGTTTGGACCATGTACAAATGAGTAAACAGTGAAGTCTCCTTCCCACTCCTCTCAGCTTCCTGGTTCTTCACAAACAACCAGGATCATAAATTTGTTGTTGTTTTACATAACAACACAATATCCTGAAGATGAGTTCATATTAAAATATACAAGCATCATTCTCACTTAGGCCTCATGGAATTCTTTTAGCCATAATTTATTTAGACAGCACTCTATTGGTGGACATTTAGGTTGTTTCCAGTCTTTTGCTATTCCAATCAATATTGAGATGAATAACCTTTTACATGAATCATTTTGTAAAAGTGTGAATATATCTGAAGGGCAAATTCCTAGAAGTGGCATTGCAAGATGAAAGGTCTATGCATTTGCAAGTGAGATTTCCTTTTTTTTTTTTTTTAATATTTATTCATTTTTGAATGAATGCTAGAAATTGAGCCTGGGCTGGGGATGGGCAGAGAGAGTGCAGAGGATCCAAAGTGGGCTCCTCCTCGCTGACAGCAGTGAGCCCAATGTGGGGCTCCAACTCACGAACATGAGACATGACCGAGCTGAAGTCAGATGCTTCATTGAGCCATCCAGACACCCCACCAGTGGAATTTCTAATTGCCCTCCTCAGAGGTGCACTGGCAAAGGGAAGAGTCCCTGTTTCCTTATACTGTCACCAATGCAGTCTGTTATCAAAGTTTTTGATCTTTGCAGATCAATAGGTGAAAATTTGCATTTCTCTTATTGTGAATGGGGTTGAACATCTTTTTAATAGTCATTCTTATTTCCTTTTCTGTTGAATTGTCTGTTCATATCCTTTGTCCTTTTTTTTTTTACTGATTTGTAAGAATACTTTATATATTGTGGAAGTTAAACTTTTTTGTGATAGGTGTTTTTAAATCTTTTTCTAGTGCACTCTTTGCCAATTGAAAGTTTATAATGATTTTCGCATGAAAATAATAATTTTAATTTGTCAAACCTAACAGTCATTTTTATGATTTTAGTTCTGTGTCACAACTAGAAAGACCTTCTGTATGTCTGGGATAACATAAGAATTCTCACATGGTTTCTGTGTCTCCCTCTCTTTTTTATGGTTTGTTCTTTTTTTTCACATATAAATATTTGATCCACTTGAAATTTATTGCAGTGAAAGATATGAGATACGAACCTAACTTTTCCTTTTTAGACGACACCTACTTGGTCTAACACTGTGCTTTGAATAATGTGTCCTTTCCCCTTGAACTTGAGGTGCCTACTTGATTATTTCCTAAATTCTGTATGTATTTGGGCTTATTTTTGCATCTTCTCTGCTGTTCCATCAATCTACCTATTCATGTGCCATTTATTTTAATAATATTAGGTTATTATTTTTAAATTTGGTAGGATTAGTTCTGTTTTTACTATCTTTTTCCAAAGTTTCCATAGTTCTTGCTTATTTCTCCAACTCAGAATTAGTTTAAGATTGAAAGCCTAGAACAACAAAAAAAATCCTGCTAGTATTTTTATTAAATCTATGTTCAATGTTGAGTTTAAAGAGAATTGCTATCTTTATGCTTTGAGGCTTTCTGTTCAAGGTCATGTTGGGTCTTCCCATTTCCTCCACTGTTCTTTTGTATAATTCTGGAGCAATTAGGGACTTTTTTTTCATATAGCTAGTCCTCATTTCACAAGAGGTTTTTTTTTTTTATATTTAATATAGTTTATTGTCAAGTTGGTTTCCATATAACACCCAATGCTCATCCCAACAAGTGCCCTTCCCCATGCCAACAACCCCCTTCCCCTCCCCCCCACCTCCATCAGCCCTCAGTTTGTTCTCAGCATTCAAGAGTCTCTCATGGTTTGCCTCCCTCCCTCTCCCCAACTATTTTTCCCCCTGCCCCTCCCCTATGGTCCTCTGTTAAGTTTCTCCAGTTCCACATGAGTGAAAACATATGGCATCTTTCTCTGCCTGACTTCTTTCACTTAGGATAAACCCTTGAGTTCCATCCAAGTTGCTACAAGTGGCAGATTTCATTCTTTTTCACTGCCATGTAGTATTCCATTGTATATATAAACTGTGTTTTTTTTGATCCATTCATCAGTTGATGGACACTTAAGCTCTTTCCATATTTGGCTATTGGCACATTCTTATCAATGTTTTATATATTTGGGTGTTTCTGAATTCAGTGCATTATACTTGTTAGCTCTTCCTGATGGATAGACCCTGAAATTATTATATAATGCCCTTCTTCATCTCTTGTTACTGCCTTTATTTTAAAGTCCAGTTTGTCCGATATAAATACGGCTACTCCAGCTTTCTTTTTGATGTCCAGTAGCATGATAGACGTTTTCCAATCTCCTCACTTTCAATGAATGCGTCCTCAGGTCTAAAATGGGTCTCTTGTAGACAGCAAATAGATGGATGTCATTTTTTATTTTTATTTATTTATGTACTTATTTATTTATTTTTAATGTTTTATTTCTAGAAGAGAGAGAGAGAGAGACAGCGTGAGCAGGGGAGGGTCAGAGAGAGAGGGAGTCACAGAGTGAGACAGGCTCCAGGCTCTGAGCCGGCAGTCAGCACAGAGCCCGACGCGGGGCTCGAACCCACGAACCGCGAGATCATGACCTAAGCGAAAGTCGGACGCTTAACCGACTAAGCCACCCAGGCGCCCCTGGATCTCATTTTTTAAAAATCCATTCTGCTACTCTATGTAAATGTATTATTATTGAAAAATACAGGCTTAGAGTTATTATGTTCTCTGTTAGACTCATGCTTGTAGTGGTGTCTCTGGGGCTTTGTGTTCCTTGCAACATTTCCCTCATAGAGTCCCACAAGAGGTTTATTTTTGATATTTAATTTTTTGGTTGCCGTTTTAAGTTATGTTTGTGGGATTATTAAGTGTTCTGAGAATGCGTCTCAGAACTATTCTACACATTTGGTCAAGATGGAGAAATTGGAGGGGCACCTGGGTGGCTCAGTCGGTTAAGTGGCCGACTTCAGCTCAGGTCATGATCTCGCAGTCTGTGGGTTTGAGCCCCACATCGGGCTCTGTGCTGACAATGAGGAGCCTGCTTGGGGTTCTCTCCCCCGCCCCCCCCGCCCCGCCCCTGTCCTGTGTGTGTCCCTGTCTCTTTCTCTCAAAATAAATAAATAAACTTTAAAAAATTGGATCCAGATAGTCTTCAGTCTTAAACAATTAGAATTTTGGACAAAACATATGAAGTACCAGTTTTTAGACACTAGACAAAAGGGAGCACAGGACTTAAAATCCCAGAAAGAAAGTTCTGAGAAATAAATTTGGCATGGTAATTTACTCCCTCAAAAATCCTAGCCTCTCTTACAACTAGGTATGGCCAGATGCCATGGTTCTGGTCAAAGAGATGTAAACACATGCCTGCCAGGGATTTCCGGATAAGGTTTGCTTTCCTGTAAAGAGGACAATCCTTTCCTGTTTGCTTCCTTTTTGTTTTGTTTTGTTTGTTCCTGCATTATACACGAAAGGGAAGCTGTAATGGGTATGGGTGTTTTATCATTACAAAAGAGTCTGAAAAGAAGAATAGTCTGGACAATGGCATCCAATAGCTACTACATCAGCTCAGGCTTCTTACCTCATGACTTCTGGTGAGAAGAATGATCCCTATTGGAGGTTTCAGTTACATGTAGCTGAACACAACCCTAGCTGGAAAGACGCTTTAGGTGAAAGAGTGAAAGAGGCTTGGGGACACTGAGATTAAGGCTTCTGGAGAAAGGCTGATCTAATGCACTTTAGGAACTGTGCATGTGTAGGCAGGGAGCGAACGCGGTGGCCACAGGCTGTCCTGATGCACTAGTCCTTCATGGGGAGGAACTTGCTGGGAAAGCCTGAGTTAGTGCCATTCCGTTGCCCTCTAAACCTGCCCTGGGGAATAATACCCTTTAAGGAATTTAGTGGAAAATGCATGAGCCTTGCAGACATTGTATCCGTAGGCAACATCCTACGAGTTGCAGAGCAGCAAAACAGAAGGACCCTGGGTCTCAGGCGCCATCATCGTAGCCCTGGACCGCCAAGAGTCAAGTAGAAGGCTTCTATCGTATTCAAGCCAATGCTATTTGGGGTTTATGGATTCCTCACCTAAGTTATACCAAAAAAGTAAATTTTGCTTCAAATTGTTAAAGTTTGTCAGTCCATGATTAAATTAATGGTATAATATTTCACCATCGAATGGAAAGCAATATTTGTGTAAAGTCTGAAAAGGAAACGGTATACGTTAGGGGTCTCTTCCAGATTGTTTAAAGTGAAAAGGCTTTTGGGGCACCTGGTGGCTCAGTCAGTTAAGCATCTAACTTCAGCTCAGATCATGATCTCATGGTTCGTGAGTTCAAGCCCCACATCAGGCTCTCTGCTGTCAGTGCAGAGCCCGCTTCAGATCCTCTGCCCTCCTCTCTCTGCAGCCTCCCCTGCTACAGAAATTAAATTAGTTAACAAAGAAACTTAAAAAAAATTTTTTTTGAAAAGATGAAAAGGACTTTTTAGAGGGTTTTAGGTAGCTTACAGAATCTCCAAGACCTGGGGCCAAGATTTGGATACTACAAAGACAGGAAAAACAGCAGCCTAGAGAAATGTCCAGGTGTTGTGGCAGAAGGTCCACTGCCTACTACATCCCCTCAGCACCTGTGACACACAAGATCTGACTCCAAAGCATCCCCGGAGCTGCTCCAGAAGAGCTGAAGACTTCTGACAATGAATGACCATAAAAATGTTTTATGCTATTTGGATGATTCAGTGGTTATCTCACGGCACAGTGGTTAAAAGACTCACCAAAGTGAAAGACGCACCACACATTTTTCTTTCACAAAGAGACATGGTTCAAATTGTTGGTCACTTCTGTTGTACAAGTGTCTAGAATGTGTTTCGTACTAGGAAATACATTTCCTACCTTATAGTGATTTTTTAGGAACACCAATACCCTCAATCTCTCTTCCTGATTGCCATTTGGAAATGTTTCCATCTGGTGTTCTTTTGTTTCTAAAGTCTGCGTCACCGGTAAAAATGCTATCTCAACATTTTGTTCCAACTGGTCTTGAGGGGTAAGCTTACACGTGCCTTGCTTGCTGACCTAAACGCGGTAGTTCATAGCAGAACTAATTTACCTCCCTTGAGATCCCACATATGTTGGCCTTGAGGAACATACAGCCAGACTTTCTGGAAGATAAGTTCTGACTGCACTTCAAACAGCTGCCACTGGCCATGGTCTCCTCAATAAGAGACACCTGGGAGCCTTGGTTACTTGCAGAGCCGAGTCCTTAGAAGCCTTGCAAGTACAAATGTTTAACTGTGGAGCACCAGTTTCTCTTGCAAGTAGCCCCCTCACCATTTCCCACGCCTTCCCCTTTAAAAGCCCTCTGCTTGGGGCATCTGGATGGCTCAGTTGGTTGAGCATCTGACTTCAGCTCAAGTAATGAACAAACGGGTTCGGTTTGTGAGTGTGAGCCCCACATTGGGCTCTGTGCTCACAGCTCAGAGCCTGGAACCTGATTTGGATTTTGTGTCTCCCTGTCTCTCTGCCTCTTCCCTGCATGCATGCTCTCTCTCTCTCAAAAACAAATAAACATATAAAAATTAAAAGCCTTCTGCTTCACCTGGACTGAGAAGATGGTCTTTGGGATGTTAGTCTCCCATCTTCTCGAATAAAGCAACCAGTCTCTTGAGTATTGGCTTTCAAGGGGCCAGCAGCCACTAAGTTTGGAACTCGTCCTCTGTCCAGTAACTTTTTATTCTAGTCTTCTATTCTATTCTATTCTATTCTATTCTATTCTATTCTATTCTATTCTATTCTATTCTATTCCATTTGAGAGAGGGTGAGAGAGGGGACACAAGTGAGTGTGGAGCAGAGAGAGAATGGGGGCGCTGGGCAGAGGGAGAGAGAGTGGAGGGGAGAGAGAGAAAGAGAGAGAGAGAGAGAGAGAGAGAGAGAGAGAGAGAGAAGCAAGGCTCACTGGAAACAGGGCTATTGTTCCTGAGCCGGACTTGTGTTCACCGGAAGCATAGCTTATGCTCACCCCAAGCAGGACTTGATTTCACCCTATATGGAACTCGAAGTAATAAACCGTGAGATCAGGACCTGAGCCAAGGTCAGATGCTTAATGACTGAGCACCGAGGTGCCCTGTCCAGTAACAATTTTAAAAGCAAGAATTTCCCGGGGCGCCTGGGTGGCTTAGTCGGTTAAGAGTCCGACTTTCGCTTAGGTCATGGCAGTCTGTGCCGACTGCCAGCTCAGAGCCTGGAGCCTGTTTCAGTCTGTGACTCCCTCTCTCTCTGACCCTCCCCTGCTCACGCTGTCTCTCTCTCTCTCTCTCCTAGAAATAAATAAAACATTAAAAAAAATTTAAAAGCTAGAATTTCCCATTCTGTTTAAGAATACTCCAAACTAGGACTTACACGAGGCTATGGATCCATTTGTTAAAAATAGGGGCGCCTAAGTGGCTCAGTCCGTTAAACGTCCGACTTTGGCTCAGGTCATGATCTCACGGTTCGTGGGTTCCAGCCCCACGTTGGGCTCTGTGCTGACAGCTCAGAGCCTGGAGCCTGTTTCAGATTCTGTGTCTCCCTCTCTCTGACCCTCCCCCACTCGTGCTCTGTCACTCTGTCTCAAAAATAAAAAAAAATTAAAAAAATATATAAATGTAGCATCCAGTTAGTTTGCAAGAACAAAATGGGGAGACAGAAATCTAGAAAATGAATTCCAGTAAAAACCTTTGCATAGTTGACAGATGGAATTGAAAACTTGGCATCAGGTTTAAATAAGCCTGGTCATGATGTCTTTTTGTTTGGACCCAAGAATATTTGTGAAGCTGTTTTTTTTTTCTTCTTTCTTCCTTTCTTTTATTCTTTCTTTCTCTCTCTCTCTCTTCCTTTCTTCTTTCCTTCCTTTCTTTTTCATCTTTGATAGTCAATGCAAGTATCAACACAAACCGGGTTTAGAAATAGATCTTCACCTTGCTTAATCAGGAAGTGTTAGATCAAGATCTTCAGAATAATAAAGCATATTTATTATTAGCAAAATAGTCCTTTGTGTGTGTGACAGAATAAAAAGGCTTTGTGTGGTTAAGTGAAAAGAAACAAAATACTTTTTTTAAAGATTTTTTTTAATGTTTATTTTTGAGAGAAAGAGTGCATGTGGGGAAGGTGGACAGAGGATCCAGAGAGGGATCTGGGCTGACAGCACAGAGCCAGAGGTGGGGCTCCAGCTCACAAACCCAGAGATCATGACCCTAGTGGAAGCTGGTTGCTCAACAAACTGAACCTCCAGGGCACCCGTAAAATAATTATTTAAAAAACATTATTTCACCGCATCTTTCAAATGTCTATTTCGTGTATGTTTCTTGTTATCAGTACAGTCTGTGATTATAATTTTAGGTGAATCGGTAAGCATGCATTGGAAGTCCTGGCTCCCATGCTTTTCCTGATAAGGATGTAGTTAGTGTCTAAAGAGTTGGAAGACCCGGACGTGAACACTCTTGGGCTGGAAAATGGCCTCAGCAGATGGCACCGCGCGGTGGCTTCAGCTTCGCAGCTCTGTGGCTTAGTGCCTCTACCGTGTGGGAAGGGGCGGAGTCAGGAGGCACCGCTCAGGCTTCCTGGTGAGAGCATTCTCTTGCTCCTAATTTTGCTTATAGCAGCCTTGATTGCATATTGTCTCCACATCTTCACAGTACCTAGTATTTGAATGTCATTTGTTTCCTCCAAAATCACCTCTTTCCCTAAGTGTTCGCCATTTAGAAATCACTCATATTCTTAAGTGATTCCTCTTCATTCTATAATAATTTGGCTCCAAGGGCTTTCAAGAGGAAAAAATTTCCTGATGTGAGGGTTGAGTCATGCTTCATGAAAATGAGCAATTCATTCCCAGCACGCGCTGTAGTAACATTACATTAAGACTTTGCTGAGAACATGTGTCTTCTGGGAGTTTTGTTACATGAAAGTAAAAATGAAGTCACTCTGCTTTTAACTCCATTGCTAAGCTTAACAAAACAAAGCAGCATTTCTTAATTTAAAGACGATGATGAACTTAAAGTAGAAGTCCTTATTTTCTTCTCTTGTATGTTAATAGCAAGAAGTTCCAGTTCCAGGTGAATCTTGGCAAGACTCCTACAAGCCATGTTACCTGCTCAGACTCAGTTTCCCCATCTGCAAAATGGGATCAGTAAAACCTGCCCCCTTTATGCCTTAAAACAGTTATTATTAGATTGACTTACACTAATGAGATCTACTTAGAAGCGTAAGTGGGACTTCATTCTGCATCTGACAAAGCAGTTTCTAAAACAAATTTCTATCTTGTCTTATGTCTCCATCCCCAAATTTCTTACAGCCAGAATCTTTTTTGGTCTTATGAACTGAATTCAAATTAGATACCCTCAATTTCAGATATTCTCCGAGAAACAAAACACTCAAAGAACCACTGAACTCTCCCAAACCGTGGGCTCCAATCTGGAGTTTCTGATCAGAGTGCAGAAGCTTGCTCAGATTACCTCTGGGGCGCCTGGGTGGGTCAGTTGGTTGAGCATCCGACTTTGGCTCAGATTATGATCTTGCGGTTCCTGAGTTTGAGTCCCATATTGTGCTCACTACTGTCAGTGCAAGGCCTGCTTGGGACCCTCTATCGCCCTCTCTCTGCCCCTCCCCCACTTGTGTTCTTTTTCTCTCTCTCTCTCAAAAATAGAAGAAACATAAAAAAGAAGAAGCAGCTTGTTCAGACTGCCTCTTGTTACTTCTTAAAGGCCTTTTCCCTCAGGGGAGACCCATTAATGCCAGGCTCCATAGGCAGGAAACCGATGTCTCTTAGAAGCAGCTTTTCTCTCTCACCCTTGCTTTCTCTCTGAGCCTCGGGACTTCTCTCGTCGGTCAGTCCAGTTTTTGGAACTTGGGCAACAGCAGCTGCCTCAGGGAGGAGGAGGTTCTGGGCTTAGGTCCGTTTCTATCTGGGAGGCTGCCCGCTGAGTCACCCTCTCCTACCCTGCCTCCAGCAAGCTCTCTTTATCCACTGGGCAGCTTTTCCCGTGCTTGAGACCACAAACATTATTGAGACCTAAAAAAAAAGGAAGAAAAAGAAAAAGGATTGAACTCAAAATATAAAAATAAAACAGAATTAAGAAACATTTAAATATCTACAAACTAAAAAATTATATTATTGATTGATAAATGTTAATATTCATAAACTATTATATTTGAAAACAATTAGTACATTTGATTATTTCCCTTTAAAAGGCTCACGTACCATGCTTGCTGAGAAGCTGATGACAAATTAAATCGTTTACTTGTAGCTAAATCATTTTTAAAAGTTTTCAGAAAACCAGTACTATCACATATCTGATATTATGTGTAATGTGTAACATTCAAAAGACAGAATGTTTGGAAATTAGAATACAGACTATGTGCTAGACGATATTAGGCAATGGTTGTTAATTTCCTTAGTTGTGTGAATGGTATTGAGTTTTAGTTGGGAGAATCTCAGGAAATACTTATGGAAGTATTTAGGGGTGAAGTGTCCTGATATTGCAACTTGCTTTCAAAATGTTCTGCAAAATAATAACAACTATACAGGGGAAGAGAGGAGGAGATAGACTCATTTGTTCTGCTCATAGTAGCCTTATGAAGATTTGAAGGAAAAGTATTCCAGGCATAGGGGGAAAGCCATACTCAAAGGCCCTGAGACAGGACTTAATAGCACTTGGTACTGTCCAGCTAAATTTTTGTTATTGTTAATCTGGTGAGAGTGAAATAGGCCCTTATGATTTTAGTTTGTATTTATCTGCTCATAAGGAGAAACTTTTCATGTATTTATTTGCTATGTATGCTTCATTTTCTGTGAAAGTCTTATCAAGCCTTTTGCCTAGTTTTCTCTTGGGCTCTTTGTCTTTTTTTATTGATTTGTAGGAATTATTAATATATTCTGGATATGACTCCTTTGCCCATTATATGTGAAGCAAATATCTCCTTTGTATTTATGGATTCTCTTTTCATTCTTTTCATGGTGTCTTTTAAAGAGCAGATGTTCTTAGTTTGAATATAACCGAATTTATCAATCATTTTATTTATAGTGTGTGTTTTTGTGTCTTGTGTAAAGAATTTTTTTTTCTTATCCTAAAGTAAAAAGAGATGTTCCATTTATGTTATTCTATTCTTTTTTTTTTTTTATTTCTAGGAGAGAGAGAGAGACAGCGTGAGCAGGGGAGGGTCAGAGAGAGAGGGAGTCACAGACTGAAACAGGCTCCAGGCTCTGAGCTGGCTGTCAGCACAGAGCCCCATGCGGGGCTCGAACCCACCGAGATCATGACCTAAGCGAAAGTCAGACGCTTAACCAACTAAGCCACCCAGGCGCCCCATCCATTTATGTTATTCTAAATGCTTTATGGTTGTATTTTGTATGTTGAAGTTTTTAATCCACCTAGAATTGGGTTTTATATGGTATGAACTAAGGCTCCAATTTTGTATTTTTTTTCTGTGTGAATATCTTATTGTTTGGGCACCATTTATTTAAGTAGCCCACTCTTTTCCTTTTGATCTGTGGTGATGACTCTTTATCAATAAAGGCACCACTTATGCATTTATATTTCTGGGCTATTTTACTCCACTGCTTTGTCTGTTTCCAGATTGACCCTACACATCCTTAGTTTCTAGAGCTTTATATCTTGATAGTTAACAGGGCAAGTTTCTCATCTTGCTCTTCAACAGCCTCATTTATTCTTGGGCCTTTGTTTTTCTACCCAAGTTTTAGATTTAACTTGTCAAATTCTATGAAAAATCCTGTTGGAATTTTAACTGAGATGCTTTGAAGTTATCAACCAGCGTAGGGGAATTGCCATATTAACAATGTTGAGTCTTCCTGTCTAAGAATATGGTAAATCTTTCTATTTATTTGGGTTTCCTTTAATGTCTTTGAATAAAGTTTTACAATTTTCTTCTTAAAAGGCTTGATTTGATTTATTTCTAGTGATTTTCTTTTGTTTATTTTAAAAGATATCTTTAAATCTTCATTTTAAAATTTCTTGTTGCTAATGCATAGAAATACAATTGATTTTTGTATATTGGTTTCACCTAGGAACCAAGTGAAATATTTATTAATTCTAATAATTTATTTGTAGATTCTTTTTGGTGTTCTCCATAAGTAACCAATCACCTGCAAATAAGAACACTTTTTTAAAAAATGTTTTTAAAATTTATTTCTGAGAAAGAGAGACAGCGTGAGCAGGGGAGGGTCAGAGAGAGAGGGAGATACAGAATCTGAAACAGGCTCCAGGCTCCGAGCTAGCTGTCAGCACAGAGCCCGACATGGGGCTTGAACCCACAAACTGTGAGATCATGACTTGAGCTGAAGTCGGACACTTAACTGACTGAGCCACCCAGGCACTCCCTCAAATAAGAACACTTTAAAAAAATATATTTCTAATTCTTATACAGTTTTTACCTTTATCTTGTTTTATTGCACTGGTCAAGATGTTCAAAGGAACATTAAATAGGAGAGGTGAAGTTGACATGCATATCTTGTTCCTGATCTTAAAGAGAATGCTTTTGACATTTTACCAGTATATATGAGGTCTGCTGTGGATTTTTTCATAGATACCTTTTCTGACATGTGTTTTCTAACACCACCAACCAATTCTCTAATTCTCAGTGGATGCTGACAGGGTGTCCCACAAAAATTTTTTTTAAGATTCTATTTTTTTAAAGTAATCTCTACACCCAATGTGGGGCTTGAGCCCGCAACCCTGAGATCAAGAGTCACACGCTCCACCAACTGAGCCATCCAGTCACCCCAAAAGTGTCTCACAAATTTAACCCAGTTCTGACATTACCTACCTGGTAGCATCAGATCTCACAAGTTTGGGGTTCAGTCCTGTAAGACTTCTCCTGCTTCAGATGCTGATCACAAGTCCAGGTTGTCACTGACTATAGCTTGGAGTTCCACCATGCCTCCCTTGAGTTTAATTAATTTACTATAGCTGCTCACAGAACTCAGGAAAACCAGTTTACTTACCTGATTACATAGGATATTAAAGGATACAAGTTTATTATGTAGGTTATTGAAGGACACAAATTTATTACATAGCATATTAAAGGACAGAATGAACAACTGGATAAAGAGGTACACAGAATGAGGTCCAGAAGGATCCTGAACACAGAGGCTTCTGTCCGTGTGGAGTTTGAGGTGGGTCACCCTCTGGGTACAGGGATGTGTCACATTCTCAGTCACCGACCTTGAATGAGAATATCGCATAGGTCAGGGATTTTTATGGAGGCTTCATTAAATTATCACACAATTGATTAAATCATTGACCTTTGGTGGTGCTGGAATGCAATCTCCAGGCCCTCTGTACTCAGAGGTCAGGGGATGCGGCTGAAAGTTTCGACCCTCTAATCACCTGGTAGGTTCTGTGGGCGACAAGCTTCCAGCCTCAGGTTACCTAGGCACTTTCTGAAAGTAGCCTCTTATTAACCTCATGAGGGGTGGTTGAAAGAGGCTGTTATTAATATCAAGACCCCTATTTCACCTTTATTGCTCTGAACTAAGGGCAAAAGATCAGATATTATAACACAAGATGCTCCTTTTGCTCCTATTACTTAGGAAATTCCAAGAGTTTGGGGAGCTTGAGTCAGGAACTGTAGATGAAGACCAAATATATATTTCTTATTGTAAACCATGGTATCACACACAGACACACAGACACACACAGACACACAGACATACACACACACACACCTTTTCCTCATTAAATCCCCTCCAAGTCCACCCTCTTTGTTTTAAAGTTATAACTTTATTAATCTCTTCTCTACTGGGCCAGATGCCTTACATATGATCGATCTCATTTTCTCTTCACAATATCCCTTATGAAGTAGGTATTATGAAGTAGGTGTTCTCCTAGAGAAGTTAAGACACTTTTCTAAAGTAATACTGCTAGAAAGAGATGGAGCTGTTTTTATTTATATTTGAGAGAGAGAAAGGGAGACAGAGCATGAGAGGGCAAGGGGCAGAGAGAGAGGGAGATACAGGATCCAAAGCAGGCTCCAGGCTTTGAGCTGTCAGCACAGAGCCCGATGTGGGGCTCCAACTTAAAAACCATGAGATCATGACCTGAGCCGAAGTTGGTCGCTCAACTGACTGAGCCACCCAGGCGCCCCAAGGGTAGTCTAATTTTGTAGGTTCTGCTTTCTCTAGAAATCTTTGCCACCTGATCCTCAGGTTGGAAGCCATCCAGTACAGGAAACACTGTGGAGATGAATCAGAGCAGCTGATTTGAACAGAGGAGGCCTGTGAGGAGAGGAAATAAAGAGAAACGGGAATTTAAATGGACAGTGAGAGCCACCTCACTTGACCTGAGATGCCAAATTTGTGGAAAGCAGGCATTTCCCCTTGATTGGCCTGGCCGCCTTCACTTCCAAATGTCTTCTCTCAAGACTCCTTTGAGTGTCTACAGCCATGGTGATCCAGATAGTTTACAGGGTGATGACGGCCACTGCATGGCACTCTTAAACCAGTGACAATTGCTCCCTTTCTTTTGTTTTGTTTCTTTGCTACCAAGTTGGCTCCCGTTATCACCCCTTCCTGGAAGCCATATCTCACTGTCACACATGGCCTGTGTTAAGCACTTGTTACTCTTGCTACAAACTCTTGTTCAGCCTCTCATTTCCTTTGATGAAGAAGTAAAATATCAGAGATGGAGATCCGCAGGGAAGACTCATTCATTTGTTTCACAAATGTTGATTGAGGGCTTCATATGTCTCAGGCACCGTGCAAGAGGCTAAGGATATAGCCAGTGAGAAGAATGACAGAGATGGCACCCCAGTGATGCTCATGTTTTAGTGATAGAAGACAATGAAATAGTAAAAAAAAAAAAAAATACATGAAATGACATTGGATTGGGCTAAGGGATAACAATGAAGCAAATTGGGTAACACATTAGGGAATAAATAGGCAAGATTTCCAAGAGGTTGGAATGGAGAGGGAAGACACCTCTAACATGAACTGCATGGCTTAAGAGCTGACAGTTGAAAGAGAGAGCAAACCATACAAAGGGTGGGAAGAGGACACCGGGCAGAAGAATCAGCAGGTGTAAAGGCCTGGTACCAGGAAAATGCTTGGCAAGTTTGAGAAACAGAAGGTCTGGCTGAAGTACAGTGAATGGGAGAATGGGCTAGATGACACTGGAGAGGGAGGGGGACCAGGCCATTGCAAATAGTTTGTATTTATTCTACATACAGTATAAAGTCATTGAGGGGTTTTAGCAGGGCAATGGCATGATCTCCTTTACTATTTTAAAATAGCACTTTCACTGCGTGAAAAGTCAGTGGGGGAGTAAGAGATGAAGGCAACATGCCTGTGGAGTGTCTTTCTTTTATGTATCTTTCCTGGAGGCTCCACACCCCACCCCACCCCCAACATCTCATTGGCCAGAACTGGGTCAAGGGGTCAACCTTAGCTGCAAGAGATCCTTGAAAGGTGAATATTTTGCGCACAGGAAGGCAAAGGGAACAATAGCTTGTGAATAGCTCTCGGATAGCCAATCCAGTGTCCATCATGGGGGCCATCTGCGTTACACTTAAGCCCGTGAAGTAGTAGGGGCACTGGGCTCATTTATAAAGGGGAGACAGTGGTAAAACATACAAAGCTCGTAGGGCTTGAGTCCTGGTATTTTGACATCAAATTCAACATGCTTTTCTCAGTACCTTTCCTTTCTCTGGGCTCTGCAAAAGGCTGACCCTGGTAATACATGTCCTGCTATGTCTACGGATGAGCGATTCTTCCAACTCTGTGTTCAATGTCCAATGTACCTGAGCGATTACACAGCTGAATGGGCACCGGTGGGGGGCTGGGGGAGGAGGGATGCCAGGTTATCAGATCAGACTTTGGAATGGAAAGAAGCTTTTAAAAGTGAAAAGAAAAAATAAAATAAAAGAGAGTCTCTTTGGTTATAGTAGGAAATACTGTTCCACCAAACAGAAGGATGAGGTAGAAACATTCCAGGGAGTGTGGAAGACAAACCGATGGGGTGAGGGAAGGACATTGAAATCTTGTGTTTGCATGGATATAGATGATACAGACTTAGAGGCTTAGCATGGCTAGCATTTAATACATGAATTGACACTGGATGTCAGACAGGCACAGCAGCACCCTCAGGGTCCATTCCCTTCCAGTGATTGTGGCAATACACATTTACAAGTGCCTGCTTATGGGTAAACTACCATTCTTTGTGATGACATGCGGACTGTCAATGAAATTCTATTTAGAAAAACAATGGCTAATAATCATACATATAGATATATATCTTCACAAGGCATTATAGCCCAAACATGGCATTATAGATTATATGCAATGAGTATTTAACATAGGTGCATTTTTCCAGATTAATGAACAATCTCATGCATTCTTTCGTATTTTTTTCCCCATTTAACCAGTTAGGATGGTAATCTTCCCCAAGTAATAACAGAGCGCCATGTTTTCTATTGTGAAAATTAAGTGACATAACTAATGGATAACTAATTAGACAACTAACAGATAACCAGAATCCTAATTTAGTGCAAGTAATGAAGAATATGACTGTCACATCAATGCCAGCACGACCAGAGCATTTTCACCCTGAAGGCAGATTGACAGTCAGAAGATTGCTTTGGTGAGCAAGGAATCAGAACAGAGGGAGTTTTCACTTATAAACATGTAATGTTTAATGCTGTCTGATGGGCCATTCACAACAGGGATTACTTTGCCAGTGGGACCAGGAAATTCAAGGAAAGCAATTACTTAGAATTAGGATGAGTGATGTTTGCCTCAGGGACACTTGTTTTTTGATATATTTATAGGCAACTTTCCCTTTTGAAATTTTATTTTTTCTTTTCACCTTTTATGGTGGAGATTTGGAAATGTATAAAAATGTACGGTATAAGAGAATGACCTACCTTCCCACCATGTACCCATCACCCACTTCAGTCACCATTCACATGAGGTCAGTCTGGCTTTATCTACAACCTCATCTACTTTCATCACCTCTTGGAATTTGAAGTAAGTTCCCATGCTGATTGTTTCTTAAGGTATTTTATCAAATCAAGTCCTGCTGGTTTGACAGCCATTTTTTTCTTTCTCCAGTGACTTTAGCTATCTCTGCTCTGATCTTACAATGGCTCCCCAAGAGCCATTTCTGAGTTCTTGGAGGAAGCCTATGTTCTGACAACAATCACCATCATCATTAGGCAGAATACATTCCACTTACTTTTATCTTTCCTTAATCACGCAGGAGCCTCATTCTCAGATCCCTGACAAGGCTACATTGTGAAGCAAAAATGCCGGGCTTTCTGTGTACTGCCGGGGGACTTGACCCACATGCGGAATCTCTGGGATTGGTGTCCAAGAGTCTACACACCTAACACATTCCCAGGTGACTGCCCACTGAGTTGGCATAGCAGTGGCTGAGTAGTTTGTGACAGGTTGTTAAAGTACATAGGTTTTGTTTTTAAGCATATTTACTTATTTTAGGAGAGACAGAGACAGCACGAGATGGGGAGGGGCAGAGAGATAGGGAGAGAAGGAATCCCAAGCAGACTGCACACTCTTAGCACAGAGCCAGACCGGCTTGAACCCATGAATCATGAGATCATGACCTGAGCTGAAACCAAGAGTCTGATGCTTAACTGAATGAGCCGCCCAGGTGCCCCAGTACATTGGTTTTGAAGCCGTGGTGCTGAAAAACTGGAAGAGAGACTTTTAGAAAACCAGCCACATTTTCTTTTTTTTTCCTAAATAATTTATCGTCAACTTGGTTTCCATACAACACCCAGCGCTCATCCCAGCAAGTGCCTTCTTCCATGCCCATCACCCCCCTTCCCCTCATCCTCACCCTCATCAGCCCTCAGTTTGTTCTCAGCATTCAAGAGTCCCTCATGGTTTGCCTCCCTCCCTCTCCCCAACTATTTCCCTCCTTCTCCTCTCCCACGGTCCTCCGTTAAGTTCCTCCTAATCCACCTGTATGTGCAAACATATGGTATCTGCCTTCTCTGCCTGACTTATTTCACTTCAGCGTAACACCTTCAAGTTACATCCATGTTGCTACAAATACCAGCCACATTTTCTAATGCTTCTCCCTCTTCTCTCTCCTGCCGGTTCCCACATCTTACTGGTCAGAGGCTCTGAGACTGGAATGGTGACGTTCCTCAGTGCCTAAGTCAGGGAAGTTTTACAGAACAAAGGGCATGAACTTTGAAATAGCTATTGGCTGCTCAAAAGTCACTTACTTTCAGGTTTCTGGCTGTGTTCCACATGGCCATAGGGGCTGTAACTCTTACCTACATAAGTGGTATTCCAGCACACACACACACACACACACACACACACACACACACACACACACACACACACAGCAATTACTAAATTGTGAATAGCTCTACTGTGTAAAGAAATTTTGAGAAATTTCTCTAATATCCCATTCTACTGGGATAAGTTATCCTTTTAGGGATCAATTTTAGTAGTTATGGGATGGACACAATTTCCCCTGGTGTATGTCCTGCTCTCATGGTAAGCTTGAATATGACTCCATTTTTTATTTAAGCTACTTAAGATGCTCTTGTTTTAGAGAAACTAAATTCCTCTGCCTCAGCTATAAGCTAGATTCTAGAGTCTAGAAGAATCTCAGGAAACTGCTCATTGGTGAAGGTCTCTTAAACACTTTCATTCAGTTCTGCATAGTTTTGCATATGGTTAACCAGAAGGTAATGTCCCCTGGTGATCCACGACTTTCTCACAACTCATGGTTGACTCATTAAAAAAAAAAAAAAAAAGAAATATGATAGGTTAGAGAAGTACAAGATTAGATTAA
Organism: Proteles cristata cristata; assembly: GCA_017311185.1. Lineage (NCBI taxonomy): Eukaryota > Metazoa > Chordata > Mammalia > Carnivora > Hyaenidae > Proteles > Proteles cristata. The sequence continues at coordinate 1,380,152 of JAESUZ010001241.1, forward strand.
TTCAGGACTAATGAATTTATAACCTATGTTTTGCAGAAAATTGTGCTCTACCCAGAAAGAGATTTTAAAGAGCTATATGACATAAAATGCTTTTGTTTGTTTTAATAAATAAGCAAGTTCTATTCAACTTAGTTTACTGCAGGTTTCAAATGTATTCTTAGCTTTTTTGAGATTTGGGCCTATTTAAAAGTAAAAAAAAAAAAAAAAAGTGTGCCTGGGTGGCTCAGTTGGTTAAGTGTCCGACTTCGGCTCAGGTCATGATCTCACGGTTTGTGAGTTTGAGCCCCGCATCGGGCTCTGTGCTGACAGCTAGCTCAGAGCCTGGAGCCTGTTTCAGATTATGTATCTCCCTCTCTCTCTGACCCTCCCCTGCTCACGTTGTCTCTCTCTCTCTCTCAGAAATAAATAAAAAAAAAATTAAAAAAATTTAAAAAAAAAGCTCTGGAAGTGATGTTTTCATCTGGTGAGTCAAAGTTCAACTTGATGATGGGGATATACATCAGCACACGGTTTGTCTCTGTCTTTGAAATGTGTTAAATCATCCTTTTGCTGAAGTTCGTTTTGTTTTACAACTTCATGTCAGAAACAGTATCAAATCCTTACCACAAGAGGGAGCTGGACCATGAAGAATTAATGGGTTGCTTTGGAATCAGAACTAAAAACAGGGAGAGTGCATGTGATTTGGGGGAAGACCAGTGTGAGCAGTGGAGACAGAAGTCATTCCACAAGTAACTACCTCATTCCTGCAGCAGTTGTTTATATCAAAATTCAGACTTAGCCTTGACTCCTAACTTCCATGTATTAAAGATATCCTTTTATTCCATTACTTCGACCTCTGGGCCCTTGCTGACCCTGGCTATCAGTTCCAAGAGACAGCAAACAACTCATGCTTCTTACATGTCCAGACACCACTGCAGAGCCCACACCCCCACCAGCTTCTTTATACTCGGTTCCTACAGGCTCTTTCACGCTGGGCCGCTGTCACCCCAGGGCCAGATTCCAGACAGCTGTTGAAATTATTCAAAGTAGTCAATCCTAAACTTGCTTACACTGCCTCACCTGTTCCTTTCCCCCAAGTTATCATGGAGGTCCTTGCCCCCTGACATTGATGCTTCCCTGTGGTTTGTGCCTCCACCTCCCTGCCCCCACCCGGGCTCTCTCCTTTTGGGAACTGTGAGTAGCCAACTCTCTTTCATTAGCACTCGTCTCCTGATGTGTTCGCCTCACCATACCTCAATGATAATAAATATATCTTTGAAAATAATTAACCCCATATCTTGTCTCTGCAAATCCTATTGTCTCTGCCTTTACTGTATGCCTGAGGTCCTACCATCTCTCCTTGTCCTTTGTGTTCCCCTCCACCGTCATCTTCTTCTTCCTGCAGTTACCTGGCCCCGTGCCCACTCTAGTCTGTTCACCTGTTAACCGCCAGGGGGATACAGTGATCCTGCTACAGCTGGGAAGCACCTCTAACCACTCTGTCGTTCAGAGCATGCCAACTGTTGGGATGATAGCAATTAAAATTTTAAAAGTGTTTTCGGGGGCGCCTGAGTGGCTCAGTCAGTTGAGCATCTGACTTTTGATTTTGGCTCAGGTCCTTATCTCCTAGTCTGCGAGTTCGAGCCCCACGTGGGGCTCTGCACTGACAGCACAGAGGCTGCTTGGGATTCTCTCTCTCCCTCTCTGTCTCTCCCTTGCTCACGTTCTCTCTCTCTCTCTCTCTCTCAAAATAAATACATAAACATTTTTAAAAAGTGTTTTGGAACCCACAGTAAACTAAGACAAAGCTGGTTTGTTTTTAGAAACAGACAAAAGGGGTTTACATCATGGGTTGATTTCCCATTACACTCTGAGTTAATAAATAAGATCCTTAAAATGGCTTTGAGGGCCCCCAGACATCTGGATTTCTGCTCTTCCTTTGAGTACTTGAGCACATCACCCCAGCCTCTCCTTGCCAGCCACCCTGGCCTGGACACTCCACGCAAGTTCCCACCTCAGGGAACCCTGGCTCATTGCATCCTCTCCTGCATTGAAACTCTCTCCAGACCCCCTGATTTGTGTTCTCCCTTCTTCAGTGAGGGCTCCCCAATCTTGCCCCTGCAGACCCCTTCCCATACTCCTTCCTCCTCCCCTGTCCCACAGAACTTTCCTGGCACATATAGCCATTCTCTGGCTGGTTTGTGACTAATGTCCCCCTGAACATGTAAGCTCTGCAAGGCAGAGACTTTATTGTTGTTCAGTGCTGAGTTGTTAATGTTCTGGAATAGTGGCTATTATATAGCAAAACTTAAGCAATATATGTTGAATGAATGAGCAAACTGAGACATAATTTTTTAAAAAATTATTGTTGAGCTAGCCTACATACAGTGTAGTCTTGGCTTCAGGAGTTGATTCCTGTGATTCATCACAGACAAACAACACCCAGTGCTCATCCCAACAAGTGTCCTCCCCAATGTCCATCACCCACCTCTCACACTCCCTTAACCCCCCACTCCCATCAACCTTCAGTTTGTTCTCTGTATTTTAAGAGTCTCTTATGATTTGCCTCCCTCTCTGTTTGCAACTTAGTTTTCCTTCCCTTCCCCTATGGTCTTCTGTTAAGTTTTCAAATTCCACATATGTGTGAAATCATATGATATCATTCTCTCTCTGACTGACGTATTTCACTTGGCATAATACCCTCTAGTTCCATCCACGTTGTTGCAAATGGCAAGATTTCATTCTTTTTCATCGATGAGTAGTATTCTGTTGAATATAAAAACCTCATCTTCTTTATCCATTCATCATGTGATGGACATTTAGGCTTTTCCCATAACCTGGCTATTGTTGAAAGCACTGCTATAAACATTGGGTTCAATGCGTTCCTGTGAATCAACCCTTCTGTATCCTTTGGATAAATTCCCAGTAGTGCTATTGCTGGGTCATAGGGTAGTTCTATTTTTAATTTTTTAAAAAAATTTTTTTTAATGTTTTATTTATTTCTAGGAGAGAGAGAGAGACAGCGCGAGCAGGGGAGGGTCAGAGAGAGAGGGAGACACAGAATCCGAAGCAGGCTCCAGGCTCTGAGCTGGCAGTCAGCACAGAGCCGGATGCGGGGCTCGAACCCACGAACCGCGAGATCATGACCTAAGCGAAAGTCGGACACTTAACCGACTAAGCCACCCAGGCGTCCCCTATTTTTAATTTTTTGAGGAACTACACACCGTTTTCCAGAGTGGCTGCTCCAGTTTGCATTCCCACCAACAGTGCAAGAGGGTTCCATTTCTCCACATCATTGCCAACATGTGTTGTTTCCTGAGTTGTTAATTTTAGCCACTCTAACAGGTGTGAGGTGGTATCTCATTGTGGTTTTAATTTGTATTTCCATGATGATGAGTGATGTTGAGCATTTTTTTATGTGTCTGTTTGCCTTCTGGATGTCTTCTTTGGAAAAGTGTCTATTCATGTCTTCTGCCCATTTCTTCACTGAATTATTTGTTTTTTAGGTGTGGAGTTTAAGTTCTTTACAGATTTTTGATATAATCCTTTATCCAGTATGTCATTTGCAAATAGCTTCTCCCATTCCATTGGTTGCCTTTTAGTTTTGTTGACTGTTTCCTTTGCTGTGCAGAAGCTTTTATCTTGATGAAGTCCAATAGTTCATGTTTGCTTTTATTTCCCTTGCCTTCGGAGACATGTCAAGTAAGAAGTTGCTGCAGCTGAGATTAAAGAGGATGCTGCCGGTTTTCTCCTGTAGGATTTTGATGGTTTCCTGTCTCACACTTAGGGATTTCATCCACTTGGAATTTATTTCAGTGTGTGGTGTAAGAAAGTGGTCCAGTCTCATTCTTCTGCATGTTGCTGTCCAGTTCTCCCAGCACCATTTGCTAAAGAGATGGTCTTTTTTTCATTGGATACTCTTTCCTGCTTTGTTGAAGGTTAGTTGCCCATATATTTGTGGGTCCATTTCTGGGTTCTCTATTCTATTGCATTGGTCTCTGTGTCTGTTTTTTTTGCCAATATCATACTGTCTTGATGATTACAGTTTTGTAATAGAGGCAGACGAAAGTCTGGAATTGTGATGCCTCCACCTTGGTTTTCTTTTTCAACATCACTTTGGCTATTCAAGGTCTTTTGTGGTTCCATTCAAATTTTAGGATTGTTTGTTCTAGCTCTGTGAAGAATGCTGGTGCTATTTTGATTGGGATTACACTGAATGTGTAGATTGCTTTTGGTAGTATTGACACTTTAACAATATTGTTTTTCCAATCCATGAGCTTGGAATGTTTTTCCATTGTTTTGTGTCTTCTTCAGTTTCTTTCAGGAGGTTTCTATAGTTTTCAGCATACAGATCTTTTACCTCTTTGGTTTGGTTTATTCCTAGGTATTTAATGGTTCTTGGTGCAACTGTAAATGGAATTGATTCGTCAATATCTCTTTATGTTGCTTCATTATTGGTGTATAGAAATACAACTGATTTTTGTACATTGATTTTATATCCTGAGACTTTGCCGAATTTATGTATCAGTTCTAGCGGTTCTTTGGTGGGGTCTTTTGGGTTTTCCATGTGGAGTATCATATCATCTGTGAAAAGTGAGAGTTTGACTTCTTTACCAATTTGGATACCTTTTATTTCATTTTGATGTCTGATTGCTGAGTCTAGGACTGCCAACACTATGTTGAACAACAGTAGTGAGAATGGACATCTCTGTTGTGTTCCTGATCTCAGGGGAGAGCGCTCAGTTTTTCCCCATTGAGGATGATATTAGCTGTGGGCCTTTCATTTATGGATTTTATGATGTTAAGGTTTTTATTAAGAAAGGATGCTGTATTTTGTCAAATGCTTTTTCTGCATCTATTGACAGGATCATATGGTTCTTATCCTTTCTTCTATTCATGTGATATACCACGCTGATTTGCAAATGTTGAATCAGCCCTGCAGCCCGGAATGAATCCCAGTTATCATGGTGGATAATTCTTTTAATATACTGTTGAATTTGGTTTGCTAGTGTCTTGTTGAGAATTTTTGCATCTATGTTCATCAGGAATATTCGCCTGTAATTCTGTTTGTCTGGTTTGGGAATCAAGGTAATGCTGGTTTTACAGAATGAGTCTGGAAGCTTTCCTTCCATTTCTATTTTTTGGAACAGCTTGAGAAAAATAGGTATTAACTCTGCTTTAAATGTCTGGTAGAATTCCACTGGGAAGCCATCTGGCCCAGGATTCTTATTTGTTGGGAGATTTTTGATAATGGATTTAATTTCTTCACTGGTTATGGGTCTGTTCAAATTTTCTATTTCTTCCCTTTTGAGTTTTGGTAGTGTGTGGGTGTCTAGAAATTTGTTCATTTCTTCCAGATTGTCCAGTTTGTTGGCATATAATTGTTCATAGTATTCTCTAATAATTGTTTATATGTCTGTGGTGTTGGTTGTGATCTCTCCTCTTTTATTTGTGATTTTATCTTTTTAAAAAATTTTTAATGTTTATATATTTTTGAGAGAGAGAAAGACAGAGCATGAGTGGGAGAAGGACAGAGAGAGAGGGAGACACAGAATCCAAAGCAGGCTCCAGGCTCTGAGCTCTGAGTTCTGAGCTTTGAGCTCCCAGCACAGAGCCCCTCATGGGTCTCAAACTCATGAACATGAGATCATGATGGGTGCTGAGGTTGGACACTTAAACAGCTGAGCCACCCAGGCACCCCTTTCATTTGTGATTTTATCTATTTGGGTCCTTTCTCTTTTCTTTTTGAGTAGTCTAGCTAGGGGTTTATCTATTTTGTTTATTCTTAAAAAAAAAAACAGCTCTTAGATTTATTGATCTATTCTGTTGGGTTTTTAAAATTTTTTATATTGTTTATTTCTGCTCTAATCTCTATTATTTCTCTTCTTCTGCTGGCATCCGGCTTTATTTTCTGCTATCTTTCTAGTTCCTTTAGGTGTGGAGTTAGGTTGTGTATTTGGGACCTTTCTTACTTCTTGAGATAGGCCTGGATTCCAATGTATTTTCCTCTTAGGACTGCTTTTGCTGCATCCCAAAGGGTTTGGACTGTGATGTTTTCATTTTCATTTGCTTCCATATACTGTTAAATTACTCCTTTGATTTTCTGGTTGACCCATTCATTCTTTAGTAGGATGTTCTTTGACCTCCATTTATTTTGGTGCTTTCCAATTTTTTTCTCGTGGTTGATTTCAAATCGTATAGTGTTGTCATCCAAAAATATGCATGGTATGATCTCAATCTTGTTGTACTCATTGTGGGCTGTTTTGTGACCCAGTATGTGTTCTGTTTTGGAGAATATTCCATGTGCACTTGAGAAAAATGTTTATTCTGCTGCTTTTGAATAAAAAGTTCTGAATATATCTGTTAAGTCCCTTTGGTCCAATGTGTCATTCAGAGCCATTGTTTCCTTATTGATTTTTTTTTTTTTTACAAATAGTTTATTGTCAAATTAGTTTCCACATAACACTCAGTGCTCATCCCCACAAGTGTCCTCCTCCATGCCCATCCTCCCCTCCCCCCACATCCATCAGTCCTCAGTTTTTGTCAGCATTCAAGAGTCTCTCATGGTTTGCCTCTCTCCCTTTCCCCCACCATTTCCCCCTTCTTCTCCCCCTTGTTCCTCCATCAAGTTCCTCCTAATCCTCCTATACGTGCAAACATATGATATTTGTCCTTCTCTGCCTGACTTATTTCGCTCAGCATAACACCCTCAAGGTCCATCCATGTTGCTACACATGGCCAGATTTCATTGTTTCTCATTGCCATGTAGTATTCCATGGTATAGATAAACCACATCTTCTTCTTTCTTTTTTAATTTTTATTTAATTATTATTTTTTAATTTCTAGGATAGAGAGAGACAGCGTGAACAGGAGAGGGTCAGAGAGAGAGGGAGATACAGACTCCGAAACAGGCTCCAGGCTCTGAGCTGGCAGTCAGCACAGAGCCGGATGCGGGGCTTGAACCCAAGAACTGGGAGATCATGACCCAAGTGAAAGTCAGACGCTTAACCGACTAAGCCACCCAGGTGCCCCAAACCACATCTTGATCCATTCATCTGTTGATGGACACTTAGGCTCTTTCCATGTTTTAGCTATTGTGGAGAGTGCTGCTATGAACATTGGGGTACATGTGCTCCTATGCATCAACATTTCTGTATCCCTTGGGTAAATTCCTAGCAGTGCTATTGCTGGGTCATAGGGGAGTTCTAGTGTTAGTTTCCTTAGGAACCTCCACACTGTTTTCCAGAGGGGCTGTACCAGTTTACATTCCCACCAACAGTGTAGGAGGGTGCCCGTTTCTCCACATCCTCACCAGCATCTTGAGGTCTCTGATTGGCTCATTTTAGCCACTCTGACTGGCGTGAGGTGGTATCTCAGTGTGGTTTTGATTTGTATTTCCCTGATGAGGAGCGATGCTGAGCATCGTTTCATGTGTCTGTTGGCCATCTGGATGTCCTCTTTGGAGAAGTGTCTGTTCATATCTTCTGCCCATTTCTTCACTGGGTTGTTTGTGTTTCAGGCATGTAGTTTGGTGAGTTCCTTATATATTCTGGATATTAACCCTTTATCTGATATGTCATTTGCAACTATCCTTATTGATTTTATGCCTAGATGATCTGTTCATTGCTGTAAGTGGAGTATTAAAGTCATCTACAATTACAGTGTTATTATCAGTAAGTTTGCTTATGTTTGTGATGAATTGATTTATACATTGGATGTTTCACAATGGGGGCATAAAATTTACAATTGTTAGCTCTTCTTGATGAATAGACTCCTTATGATATGATGTCTTTCTTCATCTCTTGTAACAGTCTTTGTTTTAAATTCTAGTTTGGGGGCGCCTGGGTGGCTCAGTCAGTTAAGCAACTGACTTCAGCTCAGATCATGATCTCGAAGTTTGTGAGTTTGAGCCCCATGTTGGGCTCTGTGCTGACAGCTCAGAGCCTGGAGCCTGCTTCCGATTCTGTGTTTCCCTCTCTCTCTGCCCCTCCCCTGCTCATGATCTGTCTCTGTCTCTCAAAATAAATAAATGTTAAAATTTTTTAAAATAAATAAATAAAATATGATTGAATCATCAAATAAAATCTAGTTTGTCTGATACGAGTATGGCTACTCCAGCTTTCCTTTGATATCCAGTAGTATGACAGATGGTTCTCCATCCCCTCACTTTCTGCAGGTGTCCTCAGGTCTGAAATGAATCTCTTGTAGGCAGCATACAGATGGATCTTTGTTTTTTATCCATTCTGATGCCCTGTGTCTTTTGATTGGGCCATTTAGTCCATTTACATTCAGAGTGATTCTTGAAAGATAAGGATTTAGTGTCAGTGTGTTATCTGTAGGTTTCTTGCTGTGGTGATGCCTCTGGTCCTTTGTAGTCTTTGCTGTTTTCCACTCACAGAGTCCCCCTTAGGAACTCTAGCAGGGCTGGTTTAGTGGTCATGCACTCCTTTAGCTTTTGTTTGGGAAACCCTTTGTCTCTCCTTCTATTCTGAATGGCAGCCTTGCTGGATAAAGGATTCTTGAGTGCATATTTTTCCTATTCAGCACATTGAAGATTTTCTGTCACTCCCTTCTGGCCTGCCCAGTTTCAGTGGACAGGTCTGCTACGACCTTTATGTGTCTGCCCTTGTAAGTTAAGGCCTGTTTGTCCCTAGCTGTTTTCAGAGTTCTCTCTTTATCTTTGTATTTTGGCAGTTTTACTGTTATATGTTGTGATGTTGACCTGTTTTTGTTGATTCTGAAGGGAGTTCTCTGTGACTCCTGGACTTGGATGTTTGTTTCCTTCCCCAGATTAGGGAAGTTCTCAGCTACAATTTGTTCAAATAAACCTTCTGCCCCCTTCTCTCTCTTCTTCTAAAACTCCTATGATATGCATATTACTTCTTTTCATTGAATCACTTAGGTCTCTACCTAACCCCTCAAGGTCTAGTAATTTCCTTTCCCTCTTTCTCAGCTTCATCATTTTCCATAATTTTATTTTCTTTCTTACCTATTCTCTCCTCTACTTCTTTCATTCTTGCTGTCACTGCATTTAGTTTATCTTGCATCTCATTTACAGCATTTCTTAATTCATTGTGACAATTTCTCAGGTCCTTGATCTTTGCAGCAATAGATTCTCTGCTGTCTCCTATGCTTCTTTCAAGCCCAGCTATTAGTCTAATGGGTATTATTCTAAATTCTTGTTCAGATATATTGTTTATATCTGTGTTGAGCAATTCTCTGGCTGTCATTTCTTCCTGGAATTTCTTTCGAGGAGAACTCTTCCTTTCCATCATTTTTGCTAAGTTTCTGTCTTTTATCTGTTTTAATAGCTTGTTATTGTTCTTTTCTTGCACCTGTGAGAACCACTGTATTAGAAAGGGGTCATACACTGCCCAGGGCCTGGAACTTCAGGAAGTGTTTTTGGAGTGTGTTTTGTGCACTCTGTTGTTGTGTATTTGGCTGCTTTATCCCACTACTTATAGTGGTGGATTGTTTGGACTTTCTACCAGGTGTGCTTTGATTTGTTCACTGAAGTAACCCTAGAAAAAAGGGGGGAGAAGGGAAACCTTATCCCAAAGAGAGAAATGAAAGGGGCAAAAACAAAGCAAAACAAAACAACCCAAAAAACAGACCCACCAGGCTGAGAATCAAAGAAACTATATGGCTTAGTCCAAAGAGAGAGGAAAACAAAGAAGAAATAGGATAAGAATAAAGAAGAAAATAAAGATACAAAGAAAAGATGTAAAAAGGACAGAGTAAAAATGCCTGATTAAACAAACAGAACAGAGAAAGAAAAAAGATATAGACAGATAGATAAGATATATCTATATCTATCTATCTTATCTTATATATCCATATATCAGATATATAGGCATATATATCTGATCTATAAGATGTATATGATAAGAACTGACCAAAAGTCAAATTGGAAACTATGAGCCTGATTCCAAAGGGAAGAAAGAAGAAGGAAAGAAGGGGGGGATAAAGAGGACGTTAGAAAGAAAAAGAAGGAAAAAGAGAAGAAAAGAAACCAGACTAACATACAAACCCACAGGACAGTTGTCTGTTAGTGCCTGGGACTGGTGGCTATGCTGGTCCGGAGGAGAAGCTGTCTGGTTTGGTCAGTGTCAGTCCCAATCGCGGGGCGGGGTGGGGTGGGGGGAGGCAGGGTTTGGTGGTCCCGCCTCCACTGGGGGCGCTGTCCTGTTTCCTGAAGCCCCGTAGTGTTGGTGATGGGGAGAAAAATGGTGACATTCCAACCTCTCCTCCCTGGACCACGTATCCCAAATCATGCTGTCCAGGCCACGCTGGCAGAGCAAGGTGGATGTGCGTGGGCAGCTTGCTCCACAGTCTCCTGTGCCTTCCAGGTGCTCAGCTGGGATTCAAACTCAGATGTCTTAAAGGATCCCGCACCTAGTGAACCCGGTTCTGGGGTAGCCCCATTCTGCCCACCGGACAAAGGTCCTCTGGCTGGTGCCTGCAGGGCCTTTTCTCCTTGTGGGGAAGCAGTATACGCTTTCCCCACAGTACTCAAGGGAGGGGACAGCTCTCTCCCAGCATGCCCCCTGCGATCACTACAGAGTCCAAGGGCTGGCTCCCTTCGCCACTAGGTGTGCAAACACGGCAACGGCTTCAGTCTGGAGAAAGTCCTGCACCCCTGATAATTGATCTTCAGTTCTCAAGGCTGTTTGCAAAGTAGAAACTGGCTCTCTCTGTACTTTTTGTTCTCCTGTCCGTGGTCCAGAGAGGTTTCTCCCTTGTCCTAATACAATCTCACACTTCCCAGTCTTTCTCTTCCTTTTGTCTCTCCACAGAAGGGGTTCCCTCCCCTCTGTGCCTGTGCTGTTGACTGTTTTATCCCTCCCAACTCATCTCTGTCCTGCCAGGCTGTCTTGCCAAGCTGTCTCCTCCACCTGTGATTTTTTATGTCACTCTGCAGACTGTATTCCTGGGTGTTCTAAGTGTTCTGAGCTCAATACAGCTGTGTTTGAGGGCTGGGGAAGTCCCGGTCCCCCTACTTCTCTGCCATCTTGAAGAGTCTCCCAGAACCTGATTTTTGAAATAAAGACATGCTAGCTTTAGTCATTCTCACAGCAAATATTTGGAGACTGCTTCATATGCATCCACTAGGATACACTTGCTGGTCCCCTAAAGCCTGTCATGTATGTGAGAAATCAGCTAGAGGTTTCCCTCAAGGAACAGTCAAGGATATGCAGTGCACACCCTGGCATGGCCTGGCGGCATCCACGTGGTGCAGAGAAGGGGGACTCCGAGGGCAGGTCCTGAAGAGTCAGATTCCCGGGACAGGTTGTCTGCATTGGGGACTTCTTGGAAGGAGGTACTCTTTGGCTATGCCTGGAGAGTGGCATCCTGAAGCAGTAGGGCCACAGTTCATGAGCCTGCTCCACGGGTCAAACACAATTTTTTGTTTGGTTTTGCTTTTTTTCAGGTATCATCATAATGCAATTTTGCATATAAGGAAACGGAGGCACAAAGAAGTTATGTCACACAGGACATGGTAGAGCTGGGTTTTCAGCCTAAGATGACTACCAGAGTTCTCTTAACCATTACAATCTATTCTCTCCTGTTCCATCATTCAGTTTACTGAGTGTTTATTTTGGGCCACACAGGAGACAAATACTGAGACTAAAAAGATGTGGTCTCGATCCTCCTCACCTTACCTCAATTCTACATCCCCCGACTCCACACCAATTTTAATGCCCAAAAAGTTGCCTGATCTTTTGCTTTTGAGATTTTAGCTTCTTAGACTCACCCCATTAGCATTAAAATTTTAATCTCATACCCCTCCCCGCACAAGGAGGAAGAATACCAATATTGTGTTAGTGGGTGAAACTTCGCCTTAAAGAGCCAGCATATGGAGATGTTTCGTTAAAATTTTTTTTTAAATGTTTATTTACTTTAGAGACAGAGAGACAGAGCACAAGCAGGGGAGGGGCAGAGAGAGCTGGAGACAGAATGTGAAGCAGGCTGCAGGCTCTGAGCTGTCAGTACAGAACCTGACGCTAGGCTCGAACCCATGAACCATAAGATCATGACCTGGGCCGAAGTCGGACGCTTAACTGACTCAGCCACCCAGGGGCCCCTATATGGAAGTGCCTCTATCCAAGTGATGTAGCTGATCCAGCATCAGTTGATTTAATCATCTTACTTGCTTGGGTTTTCTTCCTAGGAGGTGTGATAAGATCAAAGACTGAGCAACGGAGGGAGGTAAGATAAAGCAGGAGGTCTCCTGGCCTGCTTCAGCTGGATGCCTAACTGCACCTCAGGTAGTGCCACCCAGCTTACTACAGTCCATTGCTTTGGGTCCCTGGGCACAAGGCGCAACTGGTAGCAAGGTGTTACTTTTACATCCTGTGTCTTTGGCTTCTGTTCTTTGGGAATGTTGTAGGGGTGAGTCTGGGGATGTCAGCTGTGATCCGGGGAGGGATCAGGGGTTGCTGGTTTTCTCCGCTCAAAACCATCCTAAGATCCAAAATCTACCACAACATCTAACAAAATCCCTATGATCTTCTTTAAACCATGAGCGGAAGCTTCCCATCCTTGAGAAATTTCCCGATTGTTTCATTTGTATCCAATACCCTTAACATTTATGTAATCAACTAGACCCTTTTGTTTGATGTTGAGAATTCTTCCGGATTCATAGGTGTATGTGGAGTCATGCTAAATACAAATCTCCTAACCATTTTATACCCCTCCTCTCGTCTCGCCTAATGCTTTGAAAATGGCAAATGGCTTAAAAACATTTAAAAATAAGTCAAAGTGTAAAGTTTGCTTAGTGATTTCAACATACCGGAAGACACGTCATGAGAAAAATGTTACTACCTTTCTGCTCCAAATGATAAAGAAAGACACTGACAGGTGATTGTATATTTTGTTTAATACTTGCATTGTTTCTATAGCGCAATTATAGCAATCTTTAAATTTACTTTTCATTACAAATATTTGTCAAGTTTTGTTTCAGAAACATTTTTCCTACTCTCTTGCACATGCACCCAGACACACTACAAAAAAACTCATTCATAACACAGTAAGGGCAAACATTATTCATGTAAACATCTTTCATTAATTTCCCATAATTTAAAAAAATCATAGAATTATAGATATTGAATAAGGCTCATAGATTTAGTTCAAATTCCACAAAAGACCAATCTTTTGTTAACTGTGACGGGGTTAACTTTTGGTTGCAATAAATGCTGAAAGCATACCCCTAGGTTCCAATCCTTAAACATACCTCACAACCTAATAAACGCATTTCAGAATAAAAGGAGAACATAGAAAACCCAGGAGGAAACCTTTTGAAAGAGGGAGCTCAGACCATGAACCTAATTTCTTCAATGATAAGCAGACATTACATATTCCTGTGGTTTCCCAATGCAAGGATTGAAGTTAATTATAGGAACTCAAAATATAACCAAGTCGCTGTGTTAAGATACATTGGCATGTGTGTACATATTGCTAGTATACACAGTGAAAATTTGTCGTATTTATCATTTCTTTATATCCAGGACCGAAGCAGAGGAAAAAAAAAAATCCCACTCAAGTTGAATACCATTATAAAGGAGTGTTCTAGTAACGTAAGAGTCAGGAGAGTTGGGAGGTATGTCCCAGAGATGTGATTGGTCTTGATATTAAAACGACTTCTAACAACAGTGTGTAAAGTCACAGACAGAGGAAGCAAGGATTCGCGTTATCCAAGGACGTCTCTCTCTGGTTGGAAGTTTGGTGCTTACGTGCATAGTCTCCCAGAGCTGAGACAGGAAATGGACTGTGCTGAGAAATGGGCCCCTTGCCAGCGGCTCCCTCCTCCTTCCTCTCTGTGAGGCCGAGGCCAGGAGGCAGGGACTGCTGGCAAAACCGTGAAGTTCCACCCTGGGGTCTGAACCCCAACTCCACTGAGGGCAGCCTCCCTGACATGTGTGACTAGGCAGTAAGGGTGGCGGTTGATGGTGGCCAGAAAACCTGGTTCCGAGGTTCCCGTGGCCACATCTGGCTTCTGATTCTGCTGCCCTGCAAAGAAATTGTGCTCCGGATAACTGCACCAGTGTCTCTAATGCCTCTAGTTCACTCCTAGGCCCTCAAAGGCCTGGAGCGATGTCACTTAAAGGTAGACACACCTCCATGAGCACCTAACTTACACCAGGAAGCGGCGGAGGCACTGGGGAAGCCTACGAGCTCTCTCCACGGCAGATGCAACAACGCGGGGAGGTTGCCAGGAGTCAGAGTTATTTGTAGGCTTTTGAGTTTTAAAAATCAAAATTGATCTGCATTGTATCTCAACAGACTCAGAGAATTCTCACCAAAAATTTTGTAATTTGTTTAAATAGCACTGGAATAATTCAACTTCATTTAAATATATTCATTCTACCATGAAAATATTTCATACAAACATCTATTTACATACAAACACATTAAAATTTGTGAAAAGGGTTTCCATCCCTGTGGTTGTATGGCTTGAAATAGTTTCATTGCTTTGAATATGTTTGCACACATTTGGCAAAATAAAACTATTAAAATTTAGTAGTTTTAAAATAAAAAAGTGACGTCAAGACTCCAAATTCCTGAAGGGAAAGATCAAAGAAAACACAATCTATCAAGGTACCTCAAGTAGATGTAAATTTAATATATTTTGTGAACCTTTGATCTGTGGCAAATAAACATTACAACTATCAGTCTTGCAACATAGTTTTGCTTGTTTTTCTAAAAGAAAAGATGTCTGGATTCTAAATCACTACTTGTAAGACAGAAACTTGAGGCAACTGTTTTAAAACAAGGCAAAACAGAAAACGACACTCTCTTGGAAGATCTTAAATGCACTTCGCAGTGAGTGATTTAAAATTTTGTATATTAAAGGAAAGTTTCTATAAAGTGCCACATACTGTCTCACTGAGAAGGCAAGCCTTGAATTCACCGTTTACAGTTACTGCCATTTTAAGAGTTCCAATTAAATGTTGTCATTGGTTACCCTTTTGCTTCTATGTTGGCCTTTCCAGGTTGTGGGTGATAAGGAAATAGTTTTTCAAGTGTGAAGAACCCCCAGAAGGCAAATAAATTTAACTAGAGCCCCGGCCAGGTTCAAAGAGGTCTTGAATTTCCTTCTTTGTTTCTCCCATAGACCAGGGATGAAGCCGGTTAAAATAAGAATAGGTACTACTTGAAACTCAAGGCCTCCCTGTCTGCTGCCTCTTAATCTCATCATTCCTTTGTGTCGAAAACTCAGTCCTTATCGTTGTTTTGTTAGTCCATTCAAATGTCCATTTTGGGGACATACTCCTACAGGTTAGTTCCTATTCCTAACTCTAACACAAGATAATATTTTGTCATAGAAAAGCTGCTAAGGAAAGATCTAGTCATGCAGGAGTTGGCCCGAGACAGCTCTGAGTGAATCTCCTCGAGACAATGGTGTCACGTACCCTCACAGGTGCCAGCATTTTTGGGGAGAGCACACAGTTACTTTTTTCTTCCCTACCACCTGGAATCTTCCACAATTCTGCTGTGGTCATGATGCCACTAAAACTACCAGATCTGGCTGCTTCCTGACAGGTTTCCTTCCACAGTGGATGGAAAGGCTCAGCAGAAAAATTACATCCCGAGGCCTTCCCTGTCACACTTTGGCTCCAACAAGGAGCAAACACGTTCCTTCCTAACCAGTTAATTCCTTATGGTACCTCCACCGCCACGACTTTACCTACCTACAGAACACAGTGAACCTCAACCCTGCTCTGATTCCAGTCCGTGACGAAGCCTTCTGTTTGGGAGTGGGGTGGGGGGCGTGGGAGAGCAGGAGCGACAAAGCCAGGCAGAGACACAGAGGAAACGGCCAGAGGTACACACAGAGGGCCGCTCAAGAAAGGAGAGATGCTCAGAACAGGGAGGGAGAGGAGGGAAAACGGCAAGAGACCAGCTCACACAGCAAAGCTTCTTACAGACAAGAGAGGACGTGGAAAGGGATGGGACAGGAGAACGGGACAAAGAAGAGCCAGAAGACACAAGAAGAGAGGAGAGAGAAAGACCAGGCTCGGCTTGGGTGTACTTACTGTTTCCTCTGATTTGTCTAAAGGTCACAGACACACTGCTGGGTTTTAAACTGAGTGTTGTCATCACATATCTAATTCGAAAAACGGATTAGCTGGTACTACTTACAACTCTTCAATCCCTTGGATCAAAAGAAAGAGAGGAAGAAAGAAAGATTCCATTTGAGTGGGGAAGTTCCAATAACCCATTAGGTCAGAGGTTATCCCCCTACCGCAGCCTCAGCAAGAATGGTATCTCCCCCAGGAATAAAATCATTCAAGGCCTAGCTGTGTGGGAGGTGTGACCGGCTCCCTGCTGCCCTCGCTCCCTGACTGGCTCCAAGCCCAACTGGCTGGGGCTAAGTGAAGCCACCTTTCTCCTGAAGAAGTCACTCACTTTGGGATGCATTTGAATTAAAGCACCCATCAGAATACAAGTCCCGAGACTGTCCCTCTATCACTGCCTACAGAATCATCTCTTTCTGCAGAACAGAAGCTATCCTATCCTGCCGCATTTTCATCTAAAAACCCTATTTGGTTCCTTTTGTGGCAGATCCTTTCAGCAGCCCTGACCACTACTCACGTATGAACGCTCAGCTCCGAAACCACTGCCACCTGGCTGCATGCCTTGCGCTGGCCACATGCCCTTGGCACTGCTGGGGTGGCGGGGAGGGGGGAGCTCCAAGACGCTGGGTCCCGCAGAGGAGGGAAGGGCCCCTTCCGTCACTGAGGGCTGAATACTGCATCCAGAGACCGCCTGAACTGAAAGTTGTGAATAGCGCTGGCTCGGGCACTTTTGCTAACTTCTTCCTAAGAGCAATGGGTACCTGCCAAGAAAAGCAAATTCCTTCCTGCCTGTTTCTTCACTCCCCTCACTGCCACCAAGCAATCTGTGCTCAGCCAGAGCTCCCCACCTGCTTGGAAGGCTTTAGCTTTCAAGACCTAACCAGCTCAGGTGACAGGTGCCACCACTGGCAGCGGCATTTCGGAACCACCGCTGCTCTCCAGAACTTTCCAGCTGCCGTGTCCAGGCATCTGAAGAAGACCCGGCTATGGCATGTGGTGAGGGTGCTTGCAAAAGCCCAAGACTCTCGGAATTCATTCAGAGCGATCCCAGACACGCTACACACCAAACTAGCTAAACTAAAAAAACAGGGGTTTTCTCCTTATTTCTGCAGCTGTGATTACACATAGCTGGCAAAATGGCTGAAATGCTATTGATATCATTGCTTTTAAACTACACAGGTATTACTCTTAATTTACAATGCTTTGAAGCAGGTAAGTGCTTTGAAATTACAATAATGAAGAGTTTTAGCATTACAGTTCGATTTGTACCTAGTGATCAGTATGTCTCTCTTAACGGTAGCAATTAAAAAAAAAAAACTTTTGAATTCTGTGTTAGAATTCTAGTTTGTTGTTTGACTTCTGAATTCAATGCAATGTGCCACGAGCCAGACTGCTCTATGTTATGTACATTTAAAGTGTACCCGAGGAGAAGAAATTACTAGTACTATTAAAGATATTGCAAAATTGCCACAGTTACTGCTCAGAAGTACTAATTTCCCTCTCTCCTTTCTTAAAGTATATATTACAACTCTTCCATAACTTAATGCAGACAATGTAAATTCATCCCTTCTCACATCTTAAAGCAAAGATATCTTTGTTTACATGCGAGAATAATAATTCTATAATAATACCCCGGCCCTATGAGCCAGTTCTTTATATTAGGACATAAGAATGAAACAATGATATAGAAAGAGCCAGAGAGACCTATGCATTGGCACTGACACGAAACCCATTTGGAAGTTTTCTCTTATAAAAGATATAGCTAAGATAGAGATTGAGACCGAGGGGTGAAATGACTCAAAAAGTGGGGTTCTGTCTGCTAGGAAAAAAAAACAAAGCCATTCTATTGCAAGATACAGATCAAAGGTTAAAAGGCAAATTATACTACATTTAGAGAATAAAAATGTAGTAATTCTCTATCCTCCATACGGCACATACGAAAGTGTGAAAACACACCTGGTGTTGGCCATAGGAAAAAACATCATGGAAAAACCACTGGCTAAAAATGACTGAAAAGCCCCCTTTCCCTTTTTCAGTCTAATCATTTGGCATCTCTGAGTGTGGTACAGATTTAGACTTGAACCACCCAAGAACATCACGCTGTCTGTGTCAAGTGTTCGACAATACCTCTCAGTAGGACGTTGTTGCAAGGCTAGCTAATTTTAAATCTGGTATGAGTAATACAGTCAAGCCTAGTTAGTATGCGAGAAAGTCGTTGCTAACGCAGCGTGAGAGGATATGATGTCACAGCATGAGCAGTCCCTGGTTGTCCCGTGGTCGGAAAACGTAGTGCATAGATCCAAGTTTCTATTCCAGGTCTCTGAAGCCCAGGGCTGAGCCTTTCACTTCTGCTGGGTGGCCTGGAAGGCCTTTAGCTCCACCTGGTACCACTCAGGGGCTTCAGGCCCACTCTTCCCCGGGGGGCTGTGGTCATAGCCGTAGGCAACGGTGAGCTCCTCATCAGCCTCTACAGCTCGAAGTGTGCGGATACATTTGATGGGCCCAAAGCGGGGGTGGACAAACCTAGACATCAAGATGCACAGAGTCATTCCTGAGCCAGACCAGGAGGTTAGAAGCAAAGCCTGGGGGGGTGGGGGCGGGCAAGGGGGTGGGAATCCCCCATGTGCTCTTTCCTGAGCACCCTGGTAGATCCTCAAGTGTGGCCCATGTATCGGCCAGCATCAGCTTCACCTGGGAGCTTCTGGACATGGAGAAGCTCAGCCCCACCCATACCTGATCTGGAATCTGCATTTGTAACAGCACCTCCAGGTGACTCGAATGCACATTCAAGGGTAAAAATCTCTGTTCCAAGGGAAAATGGGTGATGGGCATTGAGAAGGGCACTTGCCGGGATGAGCACTGGGTGTTGTAAGGAAACAAATCTGACAATAAATTGTATTTTAAAAAATAAAAATAAATAAAAACCTCTGTTCTATCTTTCTTTTTGAGCATATTTGGCACTTTGTGCTTATCAACCAACCATCACGGTCAATGACAAAAGTCTGTCCTTAATGAAAAACTGGATCCAGAGCAGCCGGCCGGCAGTTCGGTTCATCTGGCTGGTAGCAGCAGATGACCTGGCTGTACCGTGTGGGCAAGGCTTTACCGGGGTGCTTTGGGGGCTGTACGGAAGAGCCCTCTGGATGTTCAAAAGCAAAAAACTCTGTACTCCACCCTGTACAGACAGAGGAAGTGTCATGTTCTAGCATAAACGCAGATGAAGATTTCTTTCCAAGAGGGAAGCCTAGACCTTTCTGCCAACCTGCTTTTTAAATATTTCCCGGTGAAGCATCTCGTGAAGGGAGCAGCCTCGGGTGCCTCAGAACCGGGGGCGGGACTAACGCTATGGCGATGTTCCTCTGCCAAAGGCTCCCAGCCCAGGTCACCCCCACAATGCCTGCGGGGGAAGAGGAGCTAAATAAGTTATAGACTTAGCTCACCTAACAGCTACGAGAACCCAAGATGGAGACACACACGCACATGTGTGCGCACACACATACACACACGTGAGGCATGGCCAAAAAGAAATCTGCTTTATTTCTATATGTATCTGGTCAAATCAATCTCATTCATTTATAGTCTTGTTTTGAGGACATTGAGACACCAAAGAAGTTTCCACACCTTAAGTTAACTTAGTACATGGACCATGAGAGGAAGCACTTGTCTAGTTCCCTCTGTTGGTGGTGGGGACAGGAGTGTGTCTGTGGTTCAGGGACATCTTTTAAGTGGTGGACAAAGGAACGATCTCACCCTCACTCCCAGGGGCTGCTATGTCCACCCCACGTGGCTGTCATCTTCCCTGGAAAGCACTCTTGATTCCGGGTCAGAAGACTGTGGTGTGGGTCCAGGATCGACACGTTATTACTGCCCCCTCTCAGAGAGCTTACTTCGGTATCTCTGAATCTCACTTTTCTCACCTGCAAATTCAGGGTAATACTAGTAATCCTAATCCTGTAAGAGTCCTCGTTGTGACGAACTAGGATCATACATGTAAAGTATCTCATGTAGAGATGCATGTGGCACAGAGGACTCAGCTACTCTGAGTGTGTGTCTGTGTGTGAGCGTGCCCGCACACAGAATTCTCACATTGTGCTCCGTTACAGACGTCCCTGCCCCAGAGATTCAGGAATTATGAAAATCACAACTCTTTGTCTCTAAATTAAAGATTTCATTAAAAAAAGAATACCCCTGAAATGGAGCTCCGGCTAACCTTCTTGTACACTGAACAAACCTGGGGGAAGCCTAAGATTTCTGTTATAATCCTCTTATATGTTCTTTTTCCTACTTATTGCCGTTATTTTCAAAGAGAAGAAAATGGACAGACTGAAAAGAAAGGACTTAGTTTCAGGTGCTGATTCTCCAAGGCAAGCACTAAGGCCCAACAGTTAAGGACACTTAGCCACTTGGACTGAGAGGCCCGCGTTTCCTGTCTGTGAGTGAGGGGACAGTAACAGAAGTTGCCCCACAGAGGTACTGAGAGGATTATATGAGATAATTCAGGAGAAGCCGTTAGCACAGCACCAGCCTCAAGTGCTCAGTAAATGCCAGCAGCACAGTTACCGGTCAAAGCAAACCTCTGCACCAAGTGCTTTGGCCCCTTGGCGACATGTTACTTATATTTACAACTAGGAAAGTAGTCCATTTGACATTTTGTATCAGACTACAGCTTATGAGGATATCGTTTTATGTTAAGGCGTGCATAATAATGCCAATGATTTTAGAGACAAATGAATGCCATGAGCTGGTATCTGAATTTTTTTAAAATGTTTATTTTTGAGACAGACACAGTATGAGCAAGGGAGGGGCAGAGAGAGAGAGAGAGAGAGAGAGATAGAGGAGAGAGAATCTGAAGCTGGCTCCAGGCTCTGAGCTGTCAGCACACAGCCCAACACAGGGCTTGAGCTCACGAACTGCGAGATCATGACCTGAGCTGAAGTTAGACGTTAACCAGCTGAGCCACCCACGCGCCCTATGTCTCTGAATCTTATATTATGATATATTATTATTCAGGTAGTCTTCCCATTACCCCCAAATAACCAGTATTTCACAGTGGACTCAAAGAAAATAACTCTGAAGAGTACAGGGACTTGATTCTGCACAAATGGTTTCCTCCCTTGTCTCCTGTGCTTTCTTCCTTTTGGGGAGAAGAATCATGCCCTTACAATGAAATCACAGAACTAATTTGTTTTCAAAGAGCAGTCTAAGTAGCATTTGTTATCATTAGTTACCACTGCTTTAAAAGATTGTTGGTAAGGTGTGTGCAGCCTGGAACGATGCTTTGGCCTAATTCACATTGGCCGTGAAAAACCTGGAGTTAATAACAGTGTCAGTTTCGTTTCATATGACACATGTCTTTTGCCATTTCTACCTGCCCTTTTACACAGCAGTTTAGCTTCAGTACTTGTTACTGGCTGCCAAGGGGAACGAGTCACTGCCAGAGCAATTTTCAAGACATCTCAGGGATGCAAGGAGGGACATTCAAATCCTGGCAGTTTTCTGGCAGTTTTCCTACAGATTAAATGCATATGATCTAACCCTGCTTCCATTAACAAGCAAGGCACTGAGGGACTGCCAGCTCTAACTGAGCAGAAAAGGTTGCACGCAGCTGCCTGGCTCCCAGGAGGAACCGACATTCTCTGGCTGAGCTAAGAGATCGATGATGGTGGTACGAAGAATCCGAACT
The DNA here is from genome assembly GCA_017311185.1 of Proteles cristata cristata. Taxonomy (NCBI): domain Eukaryota; kingdom Metazoa; phylum Chordata; class Mammalia; order Carnivora; family Hyaenidae; genus Proteles; species Proteles cristata. The sequence continues at coordinate 1,401,893 of JAESUZ010001241.1, forward strand.
GTACCATTCAAGGAATAGTCAGAGATGCTTGATTTTGGGAGAAGCACACTCAGGTGGTATATGAAAACTTCTAAAATATTTGTACAGCTGGGGCACCTGGGTAGCTTAGTTGGTTGGGCATCCAACTTCGGCTCAGGGCATGATCTAGCGATTTGTGAGTTCAAGCCTGGCATCAGGCTCTGTGTTGACAGCTCAGAGCCTGGAGCCTGCTTCAGATTCTGTCTCCCTCTCTCTCTCTCTCTGCACCTCTTCCACTCGTGCTCTGTCTCTCTCTCAAAAATAAGTAAACATTTAAAAAAATAAAATAAAATATTTGTAGGGCTGCTATGTGGAAGAGTGATTGGCACAGTGCACAAGAAAGTGAAATGACTAGGGCCAAGGGCTGGATATTACAGGGAAACCCATTTGGGCTCCATAGAAACAACATTCTAATCATCGGAGCCCAAAAGCTAATTTCGTAATATCTTCTTCAGTTTGTCCAGATAGCTGCCCTCATGGATAACAGTAAGCTCCTCGTCCACGGAGGTTTACAAGAAAAGGTTCCATGAGCAGGTGGAAGTGGAGGCTCAAACTCCAAGAGGTAGGATTATTTGGCTTTTTAAAACAGGAGCTTTGTTGAGACACAATTTATATACCTTATAATTCGCCCCTATGAAGTATACAATTCAGATTCCATCATGTAATGGTTAGCACTCAGGACTCTGAAGTATACAATTCAGGGGGTTTCAGTCATGCAATCATCACCACTCTCTAATTTCAGTACATTGCACCACCTTCAAAAGAGGCCCCATACTCATTAGCCATTAACTCCACTTCCTGCACTTCCCCCAGCCCTGGGTAGCCACTCCTCCATATTCTGTCTCTGTGAATTTTGCTGTGTGGACAAGTCATATCAATGGAATCATATACTATGGGGTCTTATGTGACTAGCTTCTTGCACTTAGCATGGCGCTTTCAAGGCTTATCCACGTTGTAGCATGTGATGGTATCTCCTTCCTCTGTATTGTCAAATCATGGGGGCTCCGATTTTGTAGGTCTTTTCCAACACCAAGACCTTGCACCCTATGCTTTAGCATTTTGTTTTCTTCCTTCCTTTCACACCTAAAAGAGTGTGCAGAATAATTTCAATTTTTCTAAGATTTCAAGTATAACACTATCCTTACTTTTCCAGAATGAGACAACAGAAGGACAAAAAAAGCGTCAACAAAACAGCACGAAGTAGAGCGTTTCTGTAGCATTTCTACTCTTCCAAGCGCTTTTCCACTTCTTAGCCTACTAAGGCCAGAGGAGGGGCTGGTTAGGTAGAGTTTCACGTTATAACCTGAGGCCCCGGGGGGAGGAGCCTCGGGCACTTGGAGGGAGTGGCCTTTCTGTGGGGCGGGATGACACCTGCTACAGACCCTCCTCAGACTCCGGGCCCTGGAGGATAGGGCCCCGATCTGCCCTGGCAGCTCGGTGCCATACTCACATGTCGTAGATGCAGTTTGGAGTGAAGGAGTGATTTGCCTTGTGTCCCAAGGAGGCACAGTACTTGGATACGTGGTTGTAGGGCTCAGGCACATCAATGACCGTTTCTTCATCGAGGGAGAGGGTATTCCCATTAAGGGCCCAGTCCCTGCTATCAACCTGTAGAAAACATGAAAGCAAACATGAGAGAGGGCCTTTCTCCCCAATTCTCAAAGAACAGCAGCAATAGTAGATCATTTATCCTTAAGTTTCACGGTTTGAGGGTTATATACAGAAAAGCACCTGAGGCAGCCGTCTACACACTGATGGTGTGAAAGCCATTTGTGGGTAGCACCAGGCAGCTCAACTTATGATGTATTGATTTTTCCTTACCTTCTATGAAAAAAAAGAACTTACAGTCCTTTAAAAGACACACAAATATAAAACCAGATGTCCCTAGATTGTTTATTTCTTGAGGGCAGGCTAAGTCCTGTTAGTACAAAAGCCCTCCAGCACCAAACTCAAAGTTTTACACATTGAATTGTATTTTTGTTTTTGTTTTTGTTTTTTTTTAAATATTTTTTATTTATTTCAAGAGAGAGAGAGAGAGACAGCATGAGCAGGGGAGGGTCAGAGAGAGAGGGAGTCACAGACTGAAACAGGCTCCAGGCTCTGAGCCGGCAGTCAGCACAGAGCCCGACACGGGGCCCGAACCCATGAACCGCGAGATCATGACCTAAGCGAAAGTCGGACGCTTAACTGACTAAGCCACCCAGGCGCCCCTCACATTGAATTGTTTTTTAAAGGTCCCAAACAAAGAAGAGTTTTAGCCATTCAGGGCCTGCTTTTCTGAGGACACCTGACCCCACATCTGCCAGGGGTAGATGAGATATGTCCAGCACCATAAGACGCCCACGCGGCCTCTGTCCTTTGGAGCTGTCTGGCCCAGAGACCCCTCACCGTACCCCCGGTCACCTCGACATGTAAGCCCCCTCTCTGCCCCTCTCTTTCCCAGGAGTTCCCTGCCCTCCTCCTGCTCTGCATGTGGTCCTTGTGCACAAGCTTCTGGAGCATCTCAGGCTAGGAGGACATCCCCTCTCTTGCCACCCTGTCTAAGCACTGCTGTGTCAAGGAAACCCATGTGCTACTGTCACCTATGCTCTTAACTGTTTCTCTGATCGGCCTCCAAATCCCTTGGACCCGTACCGTGAAGAAGGTGAGGCAAAAGATAAATCAAAGTAAGAAAATCAAATGGACCCAGAACTTGAGGAATGCAAAACCGTGTTTCAGGAGAGTTCTTCACCTTTGTTACAAGTGGGTGACCAATGTGACCAGCTGATAGAGCCCCCAGTTACCAGTGTGCTTTCTTACCTACAATAGGACTCACTCCCCGTCCTGCACTCATGGGCTTCCCTTCTCCAAACCACGTCCCCATTCCAACCCACAGCCCAGGATCTGGCAATGCCAGCAGAATGGTTTTTTGGGAGTAAATAGGATCACATTTCTTTTTAAAGCTTATTTATTTATTTTTGAGGTGGGGGAGGGGCAGAGAGAGGGAGAGAGAGAATCCCAGGCAGGCTCTTCACTCTCAGCATGGAGCCCAATGCAGATCTTGATCTCATGAACTGTACGATTGTGACCCGAGTTGAAATCAGATGCTTACCCGACCAAGCTGAGTCGGATGCCTACCTGACCAAGCCACCCAGGTGTCCCCGGTATTGCATTTTTACATAGAACTACTGACTCTCAGAAGTATACAGTCTCTCTTGTGCCTAAATTACAATTATGCTCTTATTTATACCTGATATTCACTCAACAACTATTTACTGAGTGCCTACCATATGCCAGGCACTGTCCTAGGTGCAGGGGCAGTGATGAAAGTGAAGAAAATCTTCATGGGTCTTAATAGTCCAGCCCTGTCATGTGGTGCTGATGTACGGCACTTGGTACCATCTACTTTATGTTTCCATTAGCTGGGTATTTCTCTTATTTCCCCAGAAGAATCTAAATTTCATGAAGGCGAGGACAGTGACTCATCCATTGATAAGTACAGCACAGTGAGTTTTGCCTGAAGCCATACTCTGCTGTTTGAAATCCTGCTTGAATTCTGCTGGTGACTGCATTTGTGACCTTGGGCAAACGGCTTACCCTCTCTGAACTTCAGTTTTGTGATCTGTAAAATGTTAGAATAAACCAAGGGCATGTCAATACCCTGAGCCACCTTTCATATCTGAATTTCCTGGACTGTCAGACACAGAAGTCTGGCCATCACCAGGGGGATGTGCGTGCCAGACCACAGCTCAGTTTGAGGGCAAAGCCATCTCTGTCCGTAGGACAGCTTTGAGAGTGCAAAACCCTGATTATTTCATTGCATTTCCCCTTAGCTGTCCCAGCAGGAAGTAAAAAAGTGAAGATATGAATTGGCGATAGGAGCAAGAAGCCTAAGTCCACACGCTTAACGCAAGTGAGACCAGATGGAGCTGACAAGCCGGGCTGAAGATCGGACTTCCTGCCCTTAAGCAGACATGCGAGGAAGTTAATTGTGAAATGAAGAAACAAAAGCAAAAACACAGATGAATTCTAGAAAATGTATCAAAGATTGTATTTTAAAGGCAAGAGGTGATTATTCTTTAGCTTTTTATTTTCAGTTTTTTGGGCAGTAGAACCCTTCCTGGCTAGCTGTAGGCTACTGTGTGACTTTCACACAAATAGAAGGAAGGGGCCTGCCTATGCAGAGTCCTATGCAAGATCATAATAATTACTGACAGAGTCCAGTTGGATCTCAAGTTTTCAGACACTGTGTGTAGCACAGTGCAAAGCAACTGCTGTCTCATCGACGGCAATATCCCACTTTCTGTAAAATAGTTGTGAAACTAAAAAGAGACCCCAGAGAGGTCTCTTGTCCTTCCCGCCATGTGAGGCTGCATTGGGAAGAGGGCATTTAATGAACCAGGAAATGCACTGACTAGACACCAAATCTGCCGATCACTTGACCTTGGACTTCCAGCCTCCAGAACTGTGAGGAGTAAATTTCCGTTGTTTATAGGCCACACTGTGGATGGTATTTTTGCTACAGCAGTCTAAAGACTGCTTTATATCCCACCAATTTTACCAAAAACGACTGTTTGCTCTTTCATATTTCTAGTGAATACTAAAGGGGCTAAACAGGAAAATTAAGAGTGTTTGAAACAAAGCCCTTTAACCAATCAAGTTGGGTCTCCACTTCTGCCCCACTCACCTCTTGGTGTGTAATTCGAACTCCATTATAAAAAGACATAACAGTATTAGGTCCCACTGCTACCTTTGAAAATAGTCCTTCTCCAGCACTGGATATGAGAGATTCAGCAACATAAACCCTAAACAGTAAAAAGAGTCAAATGATAGTTCTTTCAGTTTGATATGTCACCCTTTATATCAACTACCATCATATCAGTATGGCTACTGAACCCAAAACATCAGTTCATAGCAATCCAGTGAGGAAGGAAGGAAAAAAGAAGGAAGGAAGGAAGGAAGGAAGGAAAGAAAGAAAGAACGAAACAACGAAAGAAAGAAAGAAAAGTTAAGCCACATATTTGGCATTAGAAATTGAGGAACTGGTATTATGTACCTTTTAAGAGTGGTGTCTAGGGGGTGCCTACGGGGCTCAGTTAAGCATTTGACTCCTGGTTTCAGCTCATGTCACAATCTCACAGTTTGAGGTTTTGAGCCCCACACTGGGCTCTGTGCTGACAGTGTGGTGCCTGTCTCTGCCTCTCCCCTGCTCATTCTCATTCTCTCTCTCACACACAAAATAAATAAATAAAACTTAAAGAAAAAGAGTGGAGTTTAAAATATGCTCTCTAATAGGGGGAATATTATATACAGTTGACCCATGGGTATAAACTGTGCAGGTCCATTTATATGTGGAATTTTTACAGTACAGTATCATAAATGGATTTCTCTCCCTCATGACTTCTTATGTATTTTTTTATGGTTTTATTTTTAAGTAATCTCTTCACCCAGCATGGGGCTCGAACTCACAACCTTGAGATCAAGAGTTGCACACTCTACCAACTGAGCCAGCCAGGAGTGCCCTCTAATGACTTTCTTAACATTTTCTTTCTTTCTTTTTTTAATGTTTATTTATCTTTGGAGGAGAGAGAGATAAAACATGAGCAGTGGAGGGGTAGAGAGAGGGGGAGACACAGGATTCGAAGCAGGCTCCAGGCTCCAAGCTGTCAGCAAAGAGCCCGACATGGGGCTCGAACCCATGAACTGTGAGATCATGACTGGAGTCAAAATTGGTTACCTAACTGACTGAGACACCCAGGCGCCCCCTTAATAATATTTTCTTTTCTCCAGCTTAATTTATTGTAAGAATACAGTATATAATAGATATAATATACAAAATATGTGTTAATCAACTGTTTATGTTACTGGTAAGGCTTCCAGTCAACAGTAGGCTATTAGTAGTTAAGTTTTGGGGAGAGTCAAAAGTTCCATGTGGATTTTCAGCTGTGTGGGGTGGGGGAGGAGGATGTTGCCCCAACCCCTGTGTTGTTCAAGGTTTCACTGTATTCATAAAGCAACTCAGTGTTTGATAAAAGGTTTTATCAAAAAATTATGTTTTTAATTGATGAGTATATTCGCTATCTTCCTGGACAAGTAAATTATTTCCAAAGTAATTTAAGCATTGCCCAGTTGTCAATGCTAAATTGGAAGGAAAGGCTGTTTTAATTTAGCCCCAAGATGAATCTTTCACTTGAAAGACTGACAAACAGTTAATAAAACATATTCAATAAGGACTTCCCAACAAAAAAGTTTATAACGCATCCGCTAACTATGGCCCAAGGGCCAAATCTGGCAGCTGCCCACCCTTGTAAATAAAGTTTTATGGAACACAGCTCCGCCTATTTGTTGTTTCTTGCGGCTTGAGCGTTACAAAGGCAGAACTGAGTCATTGCAGTAGAGACCCAGAAAGCTTAAATATTTACAATGTGGCTCTTTATAGAAAGAGTTTGCCAATCCCTGGTTTACAAGAAAACAGCACTCACTCATCATTATTGAACTGGGTTTAATAAGAGAGTGCACACCCCATGAACAACTATTTCAGTTCTTTGGGTGCTGTGTTATAACGACTCTGGTGGAAATGCTCAGCTCTAATTTTTGTTCCATGGACCTTATGCTTATTTTATGGACTAGAGGACTAAATTATTGCTTCCAACTCTACACCTTCCCTGTGGTAGAATTATACATCCTGCTAGTTTGCCAGGTGACCTTGTGGTGCCTCCTTCACAGTGGGTAAACCATGTACCCCTGACAGGATCACGCTGGGCTTGGCTGAATGCTCTACTTTGCTACTTGAATATGGGCAGGAGGACTGCATGCCAGGGCCCAGGTGTTACGAGGATGGCAAATTTCTGCCAGCCTTCTGCAATTTCCATTCATCTCCACCAGAAGAAGATGTCCCTGGAGGCCTCAGCTCCTTCGGCCTGAATTTTGGAATACAGACATGTGAAACAGACCTGAACCCAACATGAAATCTGGAGTCCAGCCATGTCCAGTTGAGCCAAATTGAGCCTGGTCAACAGTGGCTGAACCTCAGCTAACCTACAGAATCCTGAGGGTAACATAAAATGTTTGCATTCATAAACCACCGTTAGGTTTGAGCGTATCATTCTATGGCATCATCATAACAATAGTAACAAAAAAGACTGATACATATGATTATGGTGCTATTGTGTTTCAGGAGGGTTAACAAGAGACCGAACCCTTCTCTTTGTAAGTGGACCAGAGTTTTGTATCAAGAAAGAGGCCATTCATTCATTGTGACATTGTGGTGGGAGTCTTATCAGTTGAACCAGGGACGAGGCTCATTTTTCAGATGAGAACAGAACAGAAGTGAATGGGAGTTGTGCTTTGTAAGCCAGGTTTCCAAAGAGTGAGGCAAAGAGACAGCCAGCTGCAGATGGCACTCTTCCTTAGGAGCAGGCCAGCTGCTAGCGGACAAGCATCGTGGGCACGGCACAAGAGAAAGTCATACCAAGAACCGAGAGCTGGAATTTAGAGAAAATGAAATAGAATGAGACCTGACACTTGGGGAATGAGTTTATAGAATCGGGAGCTTGTCTTTTATAAGATGGAATGGTTTTATGCTTCTTATATTGTCTTTCTTTCCACTCCTGTTCTCCCTTAGTGAATATAGAAATCGTCTTGTGTTCCAGACCCCCTTCAGCTGTGCTAAGTAAAGGAGGCATTCTGGTTCCTGCCTCGCTAGGTAGAGCTTTAAAGAATGTGAAATACTCCTCTAGAGGCCAGCATGTGGCTGCAGCTTGAATTGCACCAGGGCCCTCAAGAGAGGGGACATGTGGGTCGGGCAGAGCTGTCTGCCTGGCCCAATGGCTGTCTATATGTAGAAGGTTCATTCTGGGACTGACATGTGGCTGTTCTGTGCTTTACAGGTGGAGAAACTCTTTCACAGGGACAGAGTCTAACGAGCATAAAAACACTCTTCATCAGAATATATGAATTTTTTTCCCCAGAGAGCCACAAAGAAGCATTAGTTCTCACCATTAGGGTTATTTAACCTCCCATAAACAGTGCTATTAAAACTACAAGGAAAGAAATTACCTCTCTGATTCATATGGATCTGGAAGAAGAGCATTGGTAGAAATGCAAGATGAAGTCGATTTATCAAAGTGGTACACCGAACCTGAAAAGTAAACAAAAATCTCAATCCAGGGATTACAGAGTTAGGGAAACACATTTACAGCACCTCTTTGTATTCATGGAACAGAAAGAGTTAAATAATAAAAAATGTTATTCAAGTTATACCACCTGGGATAAATTCTTCAATATAATTGTAAAAAATTCCCGGGGCACCTGGGTGGCTCAGTTGGTTAAGCGTCCAACGTCGGCTCAGGTCATGATTTCGCGGTTCACGGGTTCGAGCCCTGCATCGGGCTCTGTGCTGACAGCTAGCTCAGAGCCTGGAGCCTGTTTCAGATTCTGTCTCTCTTTCTCTTTCTCTCCCCCATCCCCCACTCATCCTCTGTCTCTCTCTGTCTCAAAAATAAATAAACTATAAAAAAAAATTAAATTCTTTTTTAAGTTTATTTTGAAAGTGAGGGGAAGGGGCACAGAGAGGGGGAGAGATGGAATCCCAAGCAGGCTCCGTACTGTCAGCACACAGCCCGACGCAGGGCTCAAACCCCCAAACTATGAGATCATGACCTGAGCTGAAGTTGGATACTTAACCAACTGAGCGACCCAGGCGCCCCTAAATTCTTCAATATAAATGAATGGTTTTTAGATTTGCATTTGAGTTTCATTTTTAGGTCTTAATGAACGGCCATCATATATATTTCTTTCTTTTTTTTTTTTTTTTAAATGTTTTTATTTATTTCTAGGAGAGAGAGAGACAGCATGAGCAGGGGAGGGTCAGAGAGAGGGGGAGCCACAGACTGAAACAGGCTCCAGGCTCTGAGATGGCAGTCAGCACAGAGCCCGACGCGGGGCTCGAACCCACGAACCGCGAGATCATGACCCGAGCGAAAGTTGGACGCTTAACCGACTAAGCCACCCAGGCGCCCCCATCATATATATTTCTTAAAATCCCACTTTTGTTTTTGAATTGTATTTATTCAAATGGTTTAAAAAATGCTTGTGCATTTTTTAATCTAGAAAACGCTTTGTCATGAAATTCTGGTCAGATCAGGTTGGATGATGGTTTTTAAATTTTCTTGCGGTTTTCTTCCTACTAGACACAGTCTGTAGCCTCCAACCACCCAAGCCTGGCAATTGTCTCCTTCACTAAAAATAAACATTCAGTCTCACCAGAATTAAGAGCAGAACTGCTTTTGATAAAGCAAAAACAAAGTCATCTTATTTCTTTTTTTTTTTTTTAATATTTTTTATTTATTTCTAGAGAGAGAGAGAGACAGCGTGAGCAGGGGAGGGTCAGAGAGAGAGGGAGTCACAGACTGAAACAGGCTCCAGGCTCCGAGCTGGCAGTCAGCACAGAGCCCGACGCGGGGCTCGAACCCACGAACCGCGAGATCATGACCTAAGCGAAAGTCGGACGCTTAACCGACTAAGCCACCCAGGCGCCCCAAAAGTCATCTTATTTCTATTAAGGTTTTCAGAAGCCAATTAGTAATTTATTCCGGAAGGTACGGTACACAACTATCCTAGATTTAATGTTGGTTCTCTGCAGAGGATTAGCCTCAGAGAACCCTCCCAGAGCACAGTGAAGACATCTGACACTCTAACGCACAGTAAGTAAGGAAGTGCATTTTAGAACCTATGGGCTTACTCCTGTGAGGTAAATTCTTTTAGGTCCTAAAGTATCACAAATAATCCCATTAAGCAATTCCCCAGTGGTTCCCAGTGGTTCCCAGTGGTTCCCAGGTCCTCTTTCTGTTCTGTTTTTGTTTTGTACAATCACAAAACCCAAAGTCAGTATCTTAAACTAAAAACTAAAAAGCAATCCGGATCAGTCAAGGTCTAGCCAGGAAACAGACCATTTGAGTATTCCAAAGAGAGAATTTCACTCCGGGAATTGGTTATACAGAACATGGAAGAACTGAGAAGCCAAACGGGCAGGTAAGGAGCCCAGAAACTGGCAAGAGCTGGCCGCCATATAACCCTAAGCCAGAGGGACAAAAGAGGAAAAGGTGTGCCTGGGGCTCTAGAGCTGGATTGATGGGGGACCTTCAGGGTGGGAGATGGAATCGCGAGACAGGCCACTGCTGGAGACACTGCTGGACACAGAGAGAGTTTCTTCCTGATTCCTTCCCCCTCCGTGCCCTTGGCCAGTGCCTCCCTGTGGTCAAACCCAGACAGAAGCCAATGTACACCAACAACCCTAGGAAATGTGGCCTGCCTGTGGCACAAGCCCCCTGCAATGAAAGCAGGACATACAGACAAGAACTGCATCTGAGAGCAAACTGGTTAATGGACCAATGCACAATCCATTAAGGGAAGTTAGTTTAAAAAAGAAATCCATGTGAAATCCATGTTCTATTGTACAGAGAATCTCCACCTCCCTTCCTTAGACTAAACATTTCATCAAAAACGTGCTAAGTGCCAATTACATGTAAAGCACTCTGTTAGGGACTATGCTATCTTTTCCAACCTTATGTCCCTTCCTGTTTTTCCTAGAAATGCTTCAGGCAAATGGAGCACAATCTTTATTTTTACTCCTCTCCTCATTAGTTTATACTATGCCCCTTGACCAGAATTCATTCATTCTCTTGACAGACATTAATTCTAAGAGGTGAGCCAAGCCTTAAAGACAGAATGGGCATGAACAGAGAAAGGAGTTCCTTTGTGGAGAGGTGAAGAGATGAGGCAAGAAGAAAATCCTGCCTGAGGCATACCGAGGAAATCAGCGTATATTAAGTGGAGAACTAGAAGTAATTTGTGGGGAGGGCCTGGGTGGCTCAGTCAGTTGAGTGTCTATTGATTTTAGCTCGGGTCATGATCCCAGGGTCATGGGATTGAGTCCTGTTTTAGGCACCGGACCTGCTTAAGATTCTCTCTCTCCCTCTGGCCCTCTCCCACATGTGCTCTCTCTAAATAAATAAATAAATAAAAATAGAAGAAATAGTGTGTGGTTACAAAAGCATAAAGAGACAGGGTGTGGTGGGAGAGGTCAGCGAGGGGTAGGTTGGGAGCACTTTGTGTGAGGTATTTGCATTACATTCTCCTCCTCCTCACGGTAGCCCCTGATGGCATTGTGGCCCTGTCAGACCTCATGCTTAGGTTAGTCTGCAGAGCAATGACTATAACTGAGAGGGGCTGGGGGGAAAGGGGGGGCAGAGAGGGAGAGGTGCGGGACACTGAAGACCTGTGTTCTTCTCAGTCACCCAAAGCAGCCATGCTTCTTGACCTTTGTGAAACCCAAATTATTCAGTATATTCTTAAATTAAGAGGCCTGCCAGAATCTCACCAATTATTAGGCCCCTCCTCCCACCTTGCTGTGGCTTTATGTGAAGAGGGGTTCATTGTTTACAACCAGGAGGTCTAAAAAAAAATAACCCTTTGAGAATTATCACCCTCACTTCCCAAAATCTGTTTCTTACTTACTAAGAAGGATGTAATAATAACAATGACTTGAATTATGATGTTTTATAGTAGGTACCAGTACCTGTCTTTTAAAATGAAGAAACAGGTTCTGAGGGGATAAATAACTTGCCCGAGACCATACTGTGGTACATGCTGAAGCAGAAACTCAAATGAGGTGACTCCCAAGTTCAAGGCTCTTGCCACTAAAACACGCTGCCACTTCTAAGGTTTTAAAATTGGCATCACCAATTGGGACCCTCCCCTAGCCCAGGACCCCTCACATCTAACACTGTGGCACTGTCTCCTTTCAGAACAGATGTGAAGAGCACAGATAGGAGAATTTGAAGTGCAAAGGTTACTGTTTCACTTAAAAAGAGAAACAGCTTTTCATTCAGAATGATTTTAAATTTACAGAAAAGTTGTAAAGATAGTACAGAGCTTCCCCAATACCCCTCATGGTTTCTCTTAATGTTAACTTGTTCCTCTCCTTCTCCTTCTTCTTCTTCTTTTTTTAATGTTTATGTATTTATTTTGAGAGAGAGAGATTGAGAGAGAGAGGCGAAGGAAAGAGATGGGGAGAAAAACAGAAACTCAAGTCAGGCTCTGCTCGAACTCACGAACCGTGAGATCATGACCTGAGCCAAAATCAAGAGTCAGACGCTGAACCCAGAGCCCCCCAGGTGCCCCTCTCATAATGTTAACTTCTTACGTTGCATGGTATGTTTGTCAAAATGAAGAAACCAGCATAACTACATTACTATTAACTAAACTTCAGACTTTATTCAGATTTCACCAGTTTTTCCACTAATGCCCTCTTTCTGTTCCAGGATCCAATCCAGAATCCCACGTTGCATTTAGGGTGCCTCAATTTTTAACTTAAAAAAAAAAAACAAAAACCGGAGACATTTAAAATAACTCACGTTGTAAATGTTAGATTTCCTTTTTTTGGACATTCTTCTCTAGAGATTCTCCTTCAGATCACAAATAACTAAATATTATTTAGGACTATTAATGCCTAGATTATCTTTTCTACTTTTTTCTTCTTAGAACCTAAGTTAGATTGGAAATACATGCATATATTGTTTTCAAGGAATCAGACCAATTTAAACAGCTGGTCTCTTTTCTAGACTTTCTACAATATATATTTTTGCATTGTTTTTGTCTCTCTCAAAATAACAAAAACGAAACAAAAAAAATTAAGAAAAACTAAAAGGAAATAGAATTTTTCTCTAATATGATTCCACTGGGCTCACTCATGTGCCCAGGATGTGTCCTGTGAAGATGCCAGACTCTGAAGAAGGCAAGGGATGCCAGTGTGCATTTGTCTTTCCCAATCAGAGCTTGGGCTGAATCAGCTCTACAGTCTGTACAACCTAGAGATCTACATAATTAGATTCTTTAATATCATTAAACTGTATTTCAGTTTTTCCTGAGCTACATGGAATTCAGGAAATTACTGCTGTCATTTCTTCAATTCTTCCCTGTATTATTATATAGCTACGCATCTGCTACTGAAATGCATGGTATGTATTTCCCCGTCTCACTGATAGCTGGCTTGGCCATGTGATTTACTTTGACCAATGAAAAGGGGGTGAAATTAATTCAACTTCAAGTCAAGCTTTCAGAGATAGTCTAGGTGTCTGCTCATGCTCCGATTTCTGGTGACCCACTTGGGGAAATCTTGACCCAGGCCACCAGTGTCCCTTTAGATGGCCCCAGAATTAAGACTTATAAGACATAATCAGGTAAGCCTCAAGTTCAGCCATGCCCAGCCCAGCCCAGCCTAGACTCCAGCTGGAGTACAGCTTGTCACCTGTATTTGAGATGTTAAGGTGTCTGTTATGCAGCAACATTGACTAATGCATGATTAAAGTGGACTTGACAAGGAAATTAACTTCTCTCAAATATGCTCTAGCAACCTGCCCTGGAATCACAGCAAACCATCTGAAGCAGATCCAACTTACTTCCAGGCATCAGTTCAAAGTGAGGCCTTCCTTCTTCAGTGGACATAAGGTTAGCCAGCTTTCCCTCTATCATCTCTCCGTCAATGAATTTTCCATAAAGTGCGGTCCTCTCGTCAGGGTACACATACGCTATCTTCTCGCCCGTCATCTCCCCGTCTTCATTTACTTCTCCCACAAGGCTGCCGCCGTCCTGATGGGAGAAACCAAAAGCCAGAAAATATTATATATAGTATTTATCCACACGGCACGACTTCAAGAAATTTTTCTTGTGCCCTCCCTTCGTGGAGCGCACTAATGTAGCAGTTTAGGAACTCAGAGGGGAGCGCAGAGGGGAGCGCCTGGTTGGCTCAGTCAGTTAAGCGTCCGACTTCGGCCCAGGTCATGATCTCACAGTTCGTGGGTTCGAGTCCCGCATCAGGTTCTGTGCTGACAGCCAGCTCAGAGCCTGGAGCCTGCTTCAGATTCTGTGTCTCCCTCTCTCTCTCTGACCCACCCCTGCTCACGCTGTCTCTCTTTCTGTCTCAGAAATTAAAAAATTAAAAAAACCATAAAAAAAAAAAAAGAACTCAGAGGAAACCCTGGTGCATTCTTCCCCATCCAGCCTTGTACAGATAAACAGCTAGAGGTTACATGCAGAGAAGCCCAGAAACCTGACTTAGGGAGTCAGAGACCCAGATGCACCTTATAATCCCGGCAAGTTACCAACACTCTCTCCTGGCTTGTGATGGAAGAAGCAAATATGTTGTATTTGTAATATTAGTTACAAACACTTAAAGGAAACGGGACTCTAAATGTTACTTTGGGCCAATCCCAAATGTGCAGAAGATTCAAACCATCTCACTTCTCTATGCTGCATTTTGGATTTCTGGTCCATTAAAAAAATCTTTAGTTCAAATGTATTTAAGAATTAATTTAGGGTACATGAGTAAAGAGAGTTGTCTGCAGTTTCTTTTTGAGAAAGAGAGAGAGTGTGTGAGTGGTGGTGGGGGGGGGCAGAGGGAGGTGGGGACAGAGGATCTGAAGCAGGCTCCAGGCACTGTGCTGACACCAGGAAGCCCGATGTGGGGCTCGAACTCACAAACCATGAGATCATGACCTAAAGTTAGACGCTTAACCGACTGAGCCACCCAGGTGCCCCTGCATTTTTCTAAGAGATAAAAAATAAAAAAAACTTCTGGACACCGCCTTTCTAAGAATCCTATACCATCACTTTTTATGGCATTAGAAGGAATGAAAAAAAAATCAACTAAACCCTATTCCCTTCCCCATCACCTCTTTCTTCTCACTTTTCTTTATTTACTGCTCCCTTCTGCCTCCTTCCAGGAGAGAAGCCAGCTGTGCTTCCTGCTTAATTGTCCCTTGCTTTCATTCCTAAGGGTCATTAAATACTTAAGAGCAGAGGCTATCACATAATTCTGTATCCTTGTAAGTGCGAGGGACACAGTAGCTGATTCACAAATACTTTTTGAATTGAAGTGGGATACCAAAAAATAACCTAATACATAATCAAAATAATCTAGGGTACAAGAAATGTTTCCTTTTTCACTGCCCATGCAGAAAGTCTTTATGGTATAACTTTGAAAATCTGGGACCTCTGTGAGTTTGATATAACAATGGTGATGCCACAACATCTTCTAAAAGCTTGGTAGCTTCTCCCGCTCAAGGTTCTGGAAGCAGCTAATCAAGGTCAGTGGTACAGGAGGGCTCCTGAGTGATCCCAAACGCTGCTTATGGACAGATAGCAGGAATAAACAACATCAGGTACATGATTTTACCATTCTCCACAGTCTAAGTGTTCTTTGGAGAAAGAACTTTATAAATTTAAAAACAAATCACTGCACTTTCATAGAAAGAAAAATACTTGGTAGCGTTTTTCACGGATAAAAAGTGCATTAGGGCTATATTATTTCTCTTTCTTCTCCCAGAGTTAATTCTTAATAACCCAGCATAAACGAGGATGATACTTCCTGCAGTATTTGCCTTCAGGCTTTCAGGGGTGATTACTGAGCAGCACAGTGTTAGTGCATTTCTGCTTCTTATGTGCCGTAACTAATGTAAGCCAACGTTACCAGTTATTTGTACAGAATTCTGTCTTTCTAGGGTCCCACATTTTTTTCCATTAAATACTCTAAACTTCTGGTTTTGGGGTGGTGGTGGTGAATTTCTTTGTCTAGTATGATAAGGAAGAGGTTCTTTTATTTCCAACAGGAGGTAAACATTTTTAATTAAAATAACGTCACTATTCCAAGGTAAAATCCTGAAAGAAATAAGCTGTCCTGAGAGTAAGCTTATAAATACTATAAGGGGAGCCGTTATATTTTCTTCCCTGTTGTTTCTGCTTTGACCTCATATCACATAAAATGTCCTTGTCTGCTGTGTCAGGGAGCCCTGGGGAGGAGGTCGCTGCCTTCTCTCCTCTGCTCGGAGGCTCCTCTTCCCGGGAGAAGGAAATCACTCATTTGAGTATTGAGAAGGCAGGGTCTGACACTCATGCCACCCATCTCTCTATTTGGTGGAGGTGACAGGGTAAAGCCTTCTGCTCCTAGAGGTCCCGTCCTGGCAGCTGTCAGTGCCTGCAGGCTGCACCTGGTGCCTTCTCCATTCCCGTCCTCTCCTTGGGAGCCCCCCTCCCCCACACCCAGGCCGGGCCTCTTTCCACAGGGGACACCCGCAACTTCCCAGAGCTCTATCTGCAGCTGGTGCAACTGTCTTGTTCAGAGGGGGAAGGAACAGAAGCCCATTCCGACTCAGGGCCCATACCACATCTCCAATCCAACAATGCTGTAATAAAACCAACATCTTAATCTCTGACACCTAGGTCTATTTCTTAGTCGATTCTGAATTCAGAGAGAAGAGGGGTGTGATTAGCCCCCTCAGCTGCCAACAGATACCATATATAAAGCAAGTGTTATCCCAGGTTAATTTTGAAAGCTTGTAACTCCCCAGTGCTTCCTTCATAAGGCAGAGTCTGCTCTGGGTATTTAATAAGATAATAATTAATATAAAAGGCTGATTAAGACAAAAAGCTGATCTCCTTTGGAAACTTTAATTGATTATAATCACAAGTATGACGACAGGTAGTAGGAGGATCTGGTAATCCCTATTTTGCCTCTTTCCTATACCCAACTTCACACACAGAATTCCACTTTCCCTGACTCCATGATTTACTGTCATATCAGCAGAACCCCAGCGCCAAGGAGCAAGATGCCACACCGGCCAACTCGTGAGGCAACAAAACTCCCCATCTGGCTAAGCTGGTTAAGTACCTGCACCACTTCCCTCTTCCCGCTTGCCTTGTAATAGGCAGTGACTGAAAGGACTTTTGATCTATTGGATACATATCTTCTTAGCAGGCTCTGATCTATTCCAGATGGAAGCCTATTAAGAAGATATGTAAATGTTTTCATAATTATTTAAAAAACATTTTGCAGTATTCTTTCCTTCTGCCCTTCTCCTAGAGTATAACTTAAAAAATATTTTATTTATTTATTGATTTTGAGAGAGAGAGACAGAGACAGAGAGAGGGGGGAGAGAGAGAATCCTAAGCAGCACAGAGCCTTATGGGGGGGGGTTGCTAAATGCCACAAACCACAAGATCATGACCTGAGCTGAAATCAAGAGTCAGACACTCAATCAACTGAACCACCCAGGTGCCTCTTTAAGATTTTATTTTTAAGTAATCTCTACACCCAATGTGGAACTCAAATTTACAACCACCAAGTGGGCCAGCCAGGCACCCCGAGTATAAATAAGTTTATTTTTAAAGAACAATAATGTGTCAGTAGATTTAGCTGGGGGCTACTTTTCTTGTTATATCTGTAATAGATTTTTTTTATTTAATCATAAGAAGAAGATAGGGTTCAAAGTAAGAAAAAATGTATTTTGATTTAAGCTCTGGACAAAATTAAATATCATCACCATCATCATCATTATTATTATTATGTTAAGTAAGCTCTTTGCCCACATGAGGCTTCAACTCATAATCCCAAGATCAAGAGTCGCATGCTCTACTGACTGAATCAGTCAGGTGCCCTGGAAAAAATAAAATTTTAGATAAAATTTTCCAAGGTCTATTTTCTGACACATTTTCTGGAAATTCACTAATAACAGATGGGATATTTGAAATGCAAACAACAATTAGAGCATTAATTCCCAACCCAATGAGTTTTGCCACATCTTTTTGCTCTGGTAAGCTCTAGAAATACTGGGGAATGTTATCAAATACTCAAAGGCAAGTTCATTTTAATCACCTTAATTTAAACAACATTAGCCATAAATCACTTAGAAAGTAGAGAGTAGGGTTGTCAAATCAAGTAATAACAGTGCTCTAAGTCCCAAAAGATGGGAGATTGCTGGATCAGTCTCCTGTATGAGAACCAGAATAAAATTAACAGCAATAATGAAATATTCCACCATCTCTTTCTATATCCCAAAAGACTATTTATAAAAAGTATGCTTTTTTTTTTTTGGTCTTTATTAGTGGTAGAATCAAGCCATTTTGTCTTGATCTGTTTGATTCATGACTATTCTTTCTTTTCCGAAACACCACTGAAGTGGAGCGAAGAGTAACTGCGAAGATCGACAGTCTAAGTGGACAGTGAGTAACAGGAGCACACTGAAGCTTCAGCTCCTGTGAGTCTCAAGTTTCAAAGACTGACATTTTCTAACACAGAGAATACATTTCACTCCTTTTTGTGAGGAGTCAAAGCATCGGCTTGAAACATGTTACATTCCAGCAAAATGAGCAGTCACCAGGCTTACTGGGTAGTATATCCAACAGATTCCGTGCCGAATGTTATCTTTGTATTGCCCCTTGAAGATCAGTCTTCCATCCGTGTCATACTCCTGGGCGGGACCATTCAACTCTCCATCTACATACGTGCCCTGGAGAACACCTCCGTCCTCATAAGTGTACACGCCCTGGCCCTGTAGGGCATCGTCCACATAATACCCCTCCAGGGTGCTGTGAGAGAAGGGAGAACAAAAGGGAATGGTCAGATCATGACTGTGCTCTCTGAAAAGAAAGGACCACATGCAAGGCACTGCATGCCCAGCTCCGGTTTGATGCTGACCTGTATTCAGTGCATCCCGATTTCCCTAGATCTCTAGAAGAAACACTCCCGAGAGACAGGTAGGATTGGAGACAGAGGGAGATTTGCTTCTTAACTTCCTCATTCCTATGAATCCTTTTTTTCTGCTAGCAGAAACCAAGAACAAAGGTACAGGTGGAAGCTGAGAACAAGCCTCATCTGAATACGTTTCAAGGCTAAGATGCAGACCCATCCGGGCAATAGAAATGGTGGTGTTTCATACAGAAACCATTCATCCTTAGTTCCCTCAAGAGTGGTCCAGATCTTATTGGTAGTTCTCAAGCTCTTTCAGATGGCTTGTGTATGGTAGTGTCTAATAATACAAACGTGGTTTAGAATGTAAATGTCTACATCTTTGTTTAAGTCATTAAATGTATTATTTATGGGTGGTGACCATTAACTAGTATCCAATCAAAAGAACACCTTCTATTTCTTTGGGTAAATAAGTAAATGTGGGGATTTACTTAAGTAAATGCATGCGTGTGTGCGTGTGCATGCATATGTGTGTGTGTGTGTGTGTGTGCATGTGCGTATATGATCAGGGCAAATGGGGGTAAGTAAGGAAGATTGCAGGATGAGCCCTGCTAATATTGTTAGTAACCCAATAGTATCGAGACCCATACTTCTAAAACAGAAGAAGGCTCACACGGGTGCTCATGGTGATTTTACAAGAACTTCTCTGTCTCTCCTCATAAAACACTTTTGGAATTTCAATATGTTTTCAGCCTCCCAAAGGCCATTATACAATGAAACTATCTTTACCAAAAATTCTCTTTACATACGGCAATTTGGAATAAGGGAAAGACCAGCTCAAATAATTTTTAAAAATTAAAATGTAAGACATTTAGCAACAAAGATAGTTTATTTTAGCATCTGCAGATAGCGTTCATTCATCAATTCAGCTAACAAACATTTAGAGGGTGCCTTCTACGTAGCGGGCATTGCGGGAGGTTCTAGAGAGCATTAGGAACAAAATAAACAAACAAGAGGCTGGAAGGCACACAGTGTGTAGTGGGGACAGGTGGGGTGCAGAGGGGGCAGAGAGGACTAAGGTGGCTGCACCTGACTGTGTCTGGTAAAGTCTTGTCTTGCTCACTGAATGACAGAGTGATCTATAATTATGAAATGAAAAGCACAGTCTAAACAACAGTAGCCTCTGATCACATTGTAATTACACTACCAGTAGTCTCCCAAGGAGATAAATAGTTCTCTTTCAGTTTTGTTTGTATTACCAACGATAAACAGGCGGAGTAAATTCATGAAGAGACTGAAGTGCACTTTAGCATAGCCCTTGCATAAATAATCACAATTCTTCATCAGTGAGGTTGGCACTACTGAGATTTGATTGTCATTAGACTTCCCCAATGGCCAAAAAAATGAAAACAAAAATAAGAACAACCTCACTGAAGGATAGTTAATCAACTAATACCATGATGCAGTAGATAGTGCAAAAAACGACTTCAATCATCTATCTTCACGTTTAGCAATGGCCAGATAAGATAGAGGATGTTCATTTAGGCTTGAACTTCAGAAAGACAATGGATGGTTTTTTTTAGTTTAAATATGTCCCTAATATTGAATGGAACATAGTTATCCTAAAACACTTTCTGTTGCTTATCTGAAATGCTATTTTAACTGGGTGCTGTGGATTGTTATTTGCTAACCCTGGGAACCCTATTGACTAGATTCTCAGGGAGCATTCAAAACATTCCTGTGGGTGTTCGAGCAGAATTATTCCCTGACAGACTAGTCTGCCAATATTTCTCAGGTCGGTGGATCAAATCTACAAGGCTGGGTCTTGCAAATCCTTTAAACAGTAACATGGACTTGCACATATTTCCCCGTAACCATCCCCAGAAGCTTGTCCCCTCTTCCCTTACCATGGAGCTTACCATGATACTTCATTAGTATCAAAACATTAAGAACAAACAGCTATTTCCCTCTTAGCCTGACCGACAAAGGTGCACAAATGCAAATTCTTAAGGAACCAGAGAGCAAATTTACTGCATTATTTTTCAGCACCTGCTTGAAAGAAACAGCTTAGCTCCTTTAGCAAATTTGTATGATAGCTGGGATGAAATCTGACGACAAAAGGGGCATATTATCCCATGAACTGGATTCTGCAGGGCAATAAAAATGACAAAGCTCTGAAATCCTGTCACCAAGGAAAGAAAACAAAAGCTGCTTAGTCTGGTGTGAAAGGTTCTGCCGTTCTTTCTAACTTTTTCTTCCAGAGGATGCTGGCAAACCACGGCCTGCTGCCTGTTTTTGTAAATGCAGTTTTACTGGAACACAGCCTCGCACATTCCTTTCCGTGTCCTCTGTGGTTGCTTTCGTATTATAACAGCAGAGTTGCAGAGTTGTGCCAGAGACTGTATGTGGTCCCCAAAGCCTAAAATATTTACCATCTCAGCCTATACAGAAAAAGTTTGCTGACTCCTGTTCTATAGTCCTCTGGTCACCCTGGTTTATTCGCTGAGCCCAAGTAGACCTCTTTCTATCTTAGCTTCTATACCTGTGATGCTTGCTTCTTCCTGTAAAGCATATGTAACTAAATGTTTTAAATCCTGGAGGACACATTCAGGAAAAAAGTTGTGGGTCACATTTTCTTGTTGTTCATTCAAAACAGAAATAACCTTGGGATAAAAATGAGTCTTCTCAAGCCTCTGGCATTTTTCTGTGCAAAAAAGAAATAAACTGAGAAAATGGCACTGTTTTGTGGCTGCTAAATTGTTACTCTCTGAGAATATTTGAGAAGTGGCTACATGCAAGTAGCTTTCTAATCCTTCTTGTGGAAACTGGATTGAGAGTTGCATTTTGCAGGAAGTCTGCTCATACTGGCTTAACCAGAGCCTACCCCTACTCTCTGCATGGAGTCCTACTTCCCCCAGTCTACCTTGACCTCTGCAACCGTGGTTCACCTTTCTCACTGGCACCTCATCATGAACCATCACAGGACTGTCCATGTCTTTAATGATGGCCAGCTAATGTGTCCATTTCTCTACCTAGATTGTAAACCCTTTATAGGAACAAATGAGGCATTATCCATCCATGCATCCCTCCCCTGACATACGAACACAGCTTATCTTCAAGTGGTATTTCCTAAATCAAAGAATGGAAATGGAAACTGGGCTAATTTTGCTTTGAGAAGAGAAGATTAAGAAGGAACATGACAATATTAACGATGTTACTCAAGCGCAGGGAGTAGTCTTTATATGCAGGATACATGCACACAGTCTTCAAGTTAGGAAAGTTTCTTAAACTCTGTTTCATTTCTCTATTTGTCAACGGCAGCTACTAGTAGCCTTATTATGAGGATTAAATGGCTTAATACTTATCAAGTGCTTAGAAGATGATCTGGGACATAGTGACTGTTCAAATAAGTAATAACTATTATTATGAAGCATGTACACGTTTGATGGTGAGCTTTCTACTGAGAAACTAGGCTTAAAACAGCATCAGGGAAATGGTTATAAGATACTAGAATAGTCAAAGAAATGTATAAAACTGCTTAAATGTACTTTAAAAATAAGCAAGAAAAGGGGTGCCTGAGCGGCTCAGTAGGTTAAACGTCAGACTTCAGCTCAGATCATGATCTCAGGGCTAGTGAGTTTGAGCCCCGTGTCAGGCTCTGTGCTGACAGCTTGGAGCCTGGAGCTTGCTTTGGATCCTGTGTCTCCCTCTCTCTCTGTCCGTCCCCCACTCATGCTCTCTCTTTCTCTCTCTCTCTCTCTCTCTCTCTCTGTCAAAATAAAAATAAACATTAAAAAAACAGGCAAGAAAGATTCTTCTGTCTGGAATAATTTATGAATGATCCATTGCACAGTAGAAGGATGGAATAAATGCTTCTTTAAGAGAAAAAAGTAACATGTATTCATTGCAAAACAAACAAAAAACAAATCCAGCACTACAAAGATGTAGAAAGTAGCAATTCCTACTACTGTTACAATTTGGCATATACCATTTAAGACTTTTTTTCCCTGTGTATAGATCATGCACTTTCCCACCTCTGTTGTGGCTGTTTTAGGAATAAGATCATACTGTATACAATGTTCTTGACTTGTATTTTCTTATAGTCTCTTTCAACATGTTGGCAGGTTCTTTGGTATGTTGAGAAACTGCAAAAATGGTCTTTTGACTTAGCTTTTTTTGGGCACCAGCAGCTGAATCAAGTAACCAGAAAATGTGGAGAAAGTTGAAACATCAGTTTTAATTAAATTTCTTTCTCTACATATATACACAGACCATTTTCATCTATTTTGTCAAAGCTCTTATATTGAAATTTCCATTAATAATTCCATTATGAAATCTAACTTAAAAAGAAATGAGGGATTTTTATAATTATTTATTTAGAATGACATTTCTGCATTTTATTTTATTTTTTAATGTTTATTTATTTATTTTAGGGGGAGAGGCAGAGAGAGAGAGAGAATTCCAAGCAGGCTCCCTGCTGTCAGTGCAGAACCCCACAGGGGACTCTCTCTCTTGAACAGTGAAATCAAGACCTGAGCTAAAATCAAGAGTCGGATATTTAACCAACCACTCAGGTGCCCTGACATATCTGCATTTTACTCAAATATTACTGTATTATCATTTAAAAATCTTCTTTAGCACTGAATACACAAAAATGTTTCTAAGGGACTTGAGGGCTTTGGCTTTTCCTTGGTATTGTGTGGCTAGAATGTTTCGGGCTTTCCACCTCATGAGGCATACACTCTGTTATGCTCCCCACTGTGTTCCTTTCCTTCGGCCAGCTATAGTAATATAAGAACCAAGATGACTGGGGAAAGTACTATCATACTTCCAGGTAATAGAGTATGTTGTCTGTCTTTAAAGTTTTTTTTTTTCTTTTTTTTTATCCTTTAATAGAAGGTTTGTGAGTCCGTAGGATCTGATTATTATAAAGGCTCAAGATGACAGTAGCATTTTTTTAATTTTATTTTTAATGTTTATTTTTAAAGAGAGAGTGAGAGGAGAGAGAGACACAGAGAGACACAGAGAGAGAGAATGAGAGGGGGAAGGGCAGAAAGCGAGGGAGACACAGAATCCGATGCAGGTTCCGATGCGGGGCTTGAACTCACAGACCATAAGATCTTGACCTGAGCCGAAGTCAGATGCTCAACCGACTGAGCCACCCAGGCATCCCTGACAGTAACATTTCTGAAGAGCAATTATTGAAATTAAGTTTTGCTCTCTAAAAACAAATCCTAAGAAAACTCTGCTAGCCACTATTATCAACAAATAATAATAAAAGATAAATTATCAACAGCAATAATAAAAGATAATAATAATAATCCATCTTGACCTTGAGGGCTTTATGCTAAGTGAAATAAGTCAGACAAAGACAAATGTTGTAAGTCCTCACTTACATGTGGAATCTAAAAAAGCCTCACTCGAAAAAAAAAAAAAGCCTCACTCATAAAGACAGAGAATAGAGGGGCAGTTGCCAGGGGCTTGGGGAGCGGGAGCTGAGGAGCTGTTGTTGGTCAAAGGAGACAAACTTCAAGCCATAAGATGAATAAATTCTGAGGATCTAATGTATAGCATGATGACTACAATGAACAATACCATATTATATACTTGAAAGTTAAGACAGTAGATTTTAGATATTATCGTGATCGGGGCGCCTGGGTGGCTCACTCAGTTGAGCGTCCAACTTCTGCCCAGGTCATGATCTCACAGTTTCTGAAGTTTGAGCCCTGCATGGAGCTCTATGCTGACAGCTCAGCCTGGAGCCTTCTTCGGATTCTGTGTCTCCTTCTCTCTCTGACCCTCTTCGGCTCACACTCTGTCTGTCTGTCTCTCTCTCAAAAATAAGTAAACATTAAAAATAAAATAAGTAAATAAATATTATCACAACAAAAACAAAGGTAATTATATGAGTGGATGAAGGTGTTAACTAACCTAATTGTGGTAATCATTTTATAATATAAATGAATCATATCATCATGTTGTATACTCACACTTACATATATCATATGTCAAAAATATCTCAATAAAACTGGAAAAATGCAGATACAGAGTAAACAGAAAAAAAAAAACCATGTTTTCCCATGAATGCCTCCTAGGTAGTCTCCACTCTGCAAGGTTTTCACAGGTTTTCTCCTTCAGTCTGTACAACTTGGAGAAGTACGGATCATTATCTTCACTTTATACATGAAGAAACAAGTTCACTAGATCAGAGCTCTTCTGGGTTGATTCTCAAGTAAACTTTCCATCAATCTGCCAAGCTCCTACCAAGGCTGTTCAAGCTCTTATGAGAAAGTAAATACATTCACCCCAGGACTCTGAACTTGTCACAATTACTGCTAATGAGTGACCTCAAGTAAACTTAACACAAAAAAGAAAGGCAGTCAGTCAGGGTCAGAGCTATTTCCTCACTTCTGGCTTCTTCTGGCTTCTCCCATCTCACAGAAGATTGGTAGGTGCAGTGAGAAGAGGAAGGCTCTGGAATTGAACTCACCTTGGCCTGAATCTTAGCTCCAACTCCTACTGACTAGGTGGCCTTGGACAAGTTATTTAGCCTTTCTGTGCTTTAGTTTCTTTACACGTAAAATAGGATTAAAAAGCTTACTTCACAGGTTGTTACGAAGGGAACATGCCCAATGTGGAGCAAACGGTAGGTACTCCAAGTTCTCCGTCTCTTTTCCACTCCCCCACTTCCTGTATGTCACGGGAACTGTTCCCTTAATCAAAACAGTTCATTACAATGCAGATGAATATCTTTGTTGAGCCTGGTTCCAGCAAAAGCTGGATGACTATCAGGAGCATTGAAGGGACTTTTGCTTTGTGTGGGAGGCTGGAATACATGACTTCAGAAGTCCATTCCAACTCCGGTTTCCCTGAAATGTGACCAAGCGCTTTCTAAAAACCAAACCCAATAAATCCTGCGTAGGCCTGTCACCTGGAAAATGGCAGCCTTTCTCAGTGGCTCACCAAATAAACACCCTTGCTTAGATTATTTGGCTGATGTTAAACTACAAAAAGCCCTCTTAGCTTGACACATTAGTGTAGGGAATCAACATGAGAAGTAGTTAATAATACTTTGAAATCTAACTAGCACATCAAGAGGGAGCATTGATAATATAAAAAAAAATAACTAAATGAATTCATTCTTCTTTATCTCATAATGAGGCTAAAGACCACACAATTCCCTAATATTCCACAGCCCAAAGCCAAATACCTCTTTCTTGTTACCATCCTAAAATTCCAAGAAGTTCTGCAGAATTGCCTTTACACCCATAAATCTTGGTTGAAATGGTAACAATTAAGGAAAAAACACCTTAAAATGAACATTCAGGGGCACTAGATGGCTCAGTCGGTTGAGTGCCAGCTGCGGCTCAGGTCATGATCTCACAGTTTACGGGTTGGAGCCCTGGTTCATGGGTTCGAGCCCTGCATCAGACTCTGTGCTAACAGCTCAGAGCCTGGAGCCTGCTTCAGATCTGTCTCTCCCTCTCTCTCTCTGCCCACCCCTCCTCCGCTAACATTCTGTCTCTCTCTCAAAAATAAAATAAAAAAAGTTTAATGTTTATTTATTTCTGAGAGAAATAGAGAGAGAAGAGAGAGAGAGAGAGAACCAGCAGGGGAGGGGCAGAGAGAGGGGGAGGCACTGAATCCCAAGCAGGCTCTAGGCTCTGAGCTGTCAGCACAGAGTCTGACAAGGGGCTTGAACTCACAAGCTATGAGATAATGAGCTGAGCTGAAGTCGGATACTTAACTGACTGAGCCACCCAGGTGCCCCTAAAAAATTTTTTTTTAAATGAACATTCAGAACGGGGGATTAGTATAAAAACTGGAGCTGTGCACATGAAAGTATTCTGCACAGTAAACATTTTCATAATACTCCAGCACAGGGCTCCAGCAAATCCACTGGGGCCAGATAGACTCCAGAGCCCCATTGACAAAGCCTCAGATCCCTTTCTCCTCACTGCATAAATGCCCTCATCTCGGCACCAGACCCGATGTTAAGTCCCAATTAACTAATCTTAGTCTTTGGAAATTGGCTTCATTTCTTTACAGAGGGGGAGAAAATGGAAAGCAATAGCTGCTTGAAAAGAGAATTTAAAAAATAAGGTCCATTTTCCCATTCATTCCAAATTTGTGGGATAAATTATCTGGTAAAGAAGGGCTGGTCTGACTTTAGGTTCTGACATCAGTTTTAATAAGTTTTTCTGTTCTACATTTTGCCATTTAAAATAAAGATCAACTGTTGGTTCAGATCTCAAAACTAGCAAACAGTCTGAGGCTGAGATCATAGTAAAAAGGCAAACCATATACATTTTTGCTATTTAAATTGATTTAGAAATAGATAGCTATTTCCTGATTTTACCTTGCATATATTTAATTAAGATGCTTTAATTCTCCACCAACAGTGGGCACCTCTGTGGCGTGGTGGTGGGGGGGGTGAGAAAAAATGGGGAAGTGTGTTCGCTTTTTACACTGGTGTATTTCTTAAAGTTTGTTATTCTATCAGAAGTATTTGGTATACCTGCAAAATTTAAAAATAAAATATTCTGCTTCTATCTAGGAACTTAGTTGAAAAATTTAACAGGGCCAATTTTCCTGGTGATCTCAGTGTTTAAAATTCTTATTCAGGGGGCGCCTGGGTAGCTCAGTCGGTTAAGCGTCCGACTTCAGCTCGGGTCATGATCTCATGGTTTGTGAGTTCGAGCCCTGCATTGGGCTCTGTGCTGACAGCTCAGAGCCTGGAGCCTCCTTCAGATTCTGTATCTCCCTCTCTCTGCCTCCCCCATGCTCATGCTCTGTCTTTCTCGGTCTCTCCCTAATAAAAATGTAAAAAAATTTTTAAAAATCTTATTCAGGATTATCATATTCTATGTAAAGTAGAAAAGTGATTCTAGACTTTCCCTGATATAAATTTATATTTGCTTGAAACCCTCTCATAAATCACATGCCCCATTTTTGGCAGAGGTTGTGGTAATGGTTTCACGAATATATACTTGACTCCAAATTCATCAAGTTGTGTATATGAAATATGTACAGCTTGTTGTGGGTGAATTACACTTCCATAAAGTGGGGTTAAAAATGCCGTGCCCAGTTTCACGTTTCATAGAGGATTAGAAGACGCCGGGCCAGATCTTCTGTCACTATACTTTGCGATTTTCCAAACAGGCTCTGGCAATTGTAAACCAACTCTTTGACGGGAACATAAGCCAGCATTACAGGTGTGAACAACTTTTAAAACCTCTTAAAGAAACTTTTTGTTTCTTCATCTGTTATTTCAAAACCTTGATTTCAGCTTTTTTGGGGGAACTTTATTTTCTGACTAAAGCCTCCTGACTGGCAGTAAAAGCACAGGGTCCCTCCTCTGTTTTACCCAATATATCAGCCCTAAAAGTTGAGAGTCGTAGTAGGGAGAAAAATAAATAGACGAATGTAAATTAAGGTACTGGTGCCTGGAGAAACAGCAGACTTCTCCATGACCATATCCCGTACCCGCCTTAAAAAGACCTAGTAGATTCTACTGTCTTTTTTTCTCTCAGTCATAAGATTATGTCACTAATGTTTATGGCAAATCCTTTTAGCAGATGTCTCATAATATGATCAGTATTGGGCTTAAGAAAGAAGGTGACAGTGACCTTTTGAGAACTTGTCACCCTGCCACTACATCACATGTCATAAAAGCAGTGATCCTGACCTTCTCCCCTCAAAGTATTAGCCCCTATCTATCTGAAGAAGGCTAACAAAGATAATCTCTTAAGGTCCTTGCTAATACCAGCATTCTTTGATTCTACCATTTGATCTAAGTCTCTACAGGTGTTTGAGTGGTATGTATAAAAACTCGTGAATTAGTGCTTCAAAAAGAAAAAAAAAAGTCAATGAATTTATTTCTGTTTCACAGATAGTTACTGGCCTAGTGTTTCCACCTGAGCTAGGGCTTCACCTTTTTCATGCTGGGACACCCGTACACCTGACCGCAGGGGTAAGTGGATGAAACTACTCGTGGCCAGAAGTGACTAGCTTACTAGCTTGACAGAGGGAGGAAGGCGCTTGGGAAGTGTCAGGCCCACCCGGCTACCCCCAGAGCCCACAGGATCAGTATCTTGGAGCTAACACAGCTCATTCTTAGCACACCGGTGCATAAGTTCAGTCGAATCTTACAGCACCATGCGCCAGTCTGGGAAGCAAGACTGTAACCAACGTTAAATTAAACCAAACCTGTTGGACGGTTTTCCGAGTCAGTCAATGACAGGGTATGATCATCACACTACCAGACTGAAAGCATGAGTGTGTGTCGCAGGAGGAGGTGGGGGCTGCGTGGAGTGGGTGCTCTGGGTGAATTCTACCTTTTCTTTCAGCTCTCATACTCATTCAGCAAGGCTTTGGTTGTGGTTGTTTGTTAGTATCAAATTAAGAGAAAGTGCCACGAAGCAGATGAAACAGACACAGATTCTACCCTCGAGGAAACCTCTGTCCTGTAGGGGAAATCAGACATTTACGGAGATATAAATTTGTTGAATGAATAAAAGAATAATTGTAGCATCATGAGGTAAGAAGTAACACTTTCCAGAAAAGAGGTATAAATAAACTGCTATGAAATGAGGCAGGAAAAGTTTCCCTCTGGACAGGTTAAAGGAGCCGTGAGAGAAGAAAGCATTGATACCAAATCTTGAGAGCCCTCTAGGGGACCGAGGATCCACCAAGCATCCACAGCAGGACAAAAGAAGGGAAGTAAAATATCTGCCATTTAAAATGAACAGTTTGCAAGCAAACCTCGGCTAAAAGGAGATGTGGTGCGGGGCTGGGGGCAATGAGAAAGAAAACATTGGAATTAATAATGAAAATACAATTTTACAAAAAGTCTCTGATGGGTTTTTATTGCTTTCCTTACTCTTCCTTGTATCAGGTAGTGGGAGAGCCTGAGGGACTGTTAAAAACTTTAAAAACAATCCACGCCAGGGGCATCTGGGTGGCTCAGTCGGTTAAGCATCCGACTTCAGCTCAGGTCATGATTTCATGGTTCATGGGTTCGAGTCCCGCCTTGGGCTCTGCGCTGACAGCTCAGGGCCTGGAGCCTGTTTTATATTCTGTGAGTCTCTCTCTGCCCCTCCCCCACTTGTGTGTGCTCTCCTCTCTCTCCCTCTCTCAAATAAATAAATAAACATTAAAAAAGAAAACCCTCTCCGTCTATAGAAAAGGGATTCTGGGTCACAAGCCAGTCTCTTGATCACCCTTGAAATGCCAGCTTAGACATTTTCTTTCCCAAAAGAAATCTGTGGTTGAAGAAGCCTTAGCTCATTAGCAATGTCCAGAGCTTGGACGTCCTATAGATGCCTATAACCTTCGTTAGCTAAATCCATTTCTGCATTATCCAACCAACTGGTCAGAAGGAGAGCCGGCCCTCCCACGGCTCTGAATTCGTCTAAATGCTAGAGAAATCCATGCTCTTTGTTTCTGAAGCTGACATGGTTTAAACGCCACGGTTCGAAGGCTAGGCGTGTGCAACACCAACTCTTCTTGAAAGAGGAAGTCACTTCTACAGTCATTCCCCCCTATCTCAAGAGGGGAAGGAGCTTCTGCCTCACCGCATTCTCAGGTAGGAGGCAAAAGCAAAGTAATAAGAACCCTGCTGGGAAACATATTTTAAGTTATGACGTCAGCACTAAAGTCTCACACATGATGAAGGTTATCCCAAAGAGCAATATTTCAAACACCGTGGGTCTGGAGCTGTACACCTCCAATGTTTACCTGTCCCACGTCTCACTGCCTGAACTGTGATGATGTGGCTCTGATGAGCTTTGCTGAATATTTTTTTGACTAATCTCACGAGGACAGAGAGTATGCTGAGGAAATCATGAACCCACGAGCTGGCCGCATCATCCTTCGGGATATGAAGAAACCAGACCGTGACCACTGGGCTGCATGTGGCAGGCTGAGTGTGTGT
The DNA here is from genome assembly GCA_017311185.1 of Proteles cristata cristata. NCBI lineage: Eukaryota > Metazoa > Chordata > Mammalia > Carnivora > Hyaenidae > Proteles > Proteles cristata. Next base: position 1,432,348 of record JAESUZ010001241.1, read on the forward strand.
GGTACTAGAGAAAAACCGAGAAGCCGTCGCTACCTGAACTGCCCAAACTGGCCCCTGGCAAAAACAATCCCCATTTGTGGGACTTCATGGAGACACATTACCCAGAGGATCAGGTGGAATCCGTCAAAGAATTGGGTGACCCATGTAACTAACAGGTGTGCGATGAGCTCCCCGATTCTGGCGGGACAGAGTGTCTGTGTCAAGGAGACAGATCATCACACCATAGAAGGCAGTGAGGACAGACCGAAGCCTGACGCTGGCTTTGCCAAAGCAGCACGGGTGACTTTCTTGGTCCGCAAGGCAGTGCATACATGTTGGGGCTGCTTTTGCCTTTTGTATTAGTTGTACCAAAACATTTACTGAAATTTCATTTGTATCATTCCTTTCAGTACAGTAATTTGGTACCCCCCCCCACGCCCCTGAAACAAAACAAAACACAACTGTGAGTGGTACCTGCCATCAAAGAAGAAGAACTTCCCCCGTCCGTTCTTCTCTCCGTGAACAAAGTTCCCCTCAAATCTGTCCGTGGAGGAGTAGGTGACCGTGCAGAACCCGTGAGGTAAGCCATCGTCATCCAGGTGCCCTGGAGAAAGGGAACCACAAGGCAGACCTTAAGATCTTCAACGCTCTCCCACTGACATGTCTGTGCTCAGATCCTGCCAGCAAGTTCCCTGAGCAGGGCCCCCTCCCTGCTTGAGCAAGAGAGAATGCCAAGGTCTCTGTGCCTGCATCAGCAGTATGAACTTGACTGTGAGGTACACTTTGTGAGTGGACGCGGGCCACAGGAGAGGGACTTACACACATACAGAATATGAGCCAAAAAAAAAAAATAAGCTTGTGTGTTACTGGGGACTAAATTTATTACCAATAATAACACGTGCATGTTTCAATTTATGAAGTACTTCCCCACGAAGCACTGCTTCTGTTTGGTATATGTGCTGCCGAAGCGAGCACTCACTGCTTCTGTTTGGAATTAATGCCCCCAAACATTTCATGCTTAATTGAAATGTGACTGAGATAGCACCATTTTATAGCCTGTTGGAAGGTACACTATCTTTGCAATAAGGTATCTAATTGTAGAACTCAATATATAGTATGATTTTATATAACATTATACAGTATGGTGAGGAGGATTGCTAGCCAGGTGACTTTTGAAAACCTCACTCACTGCTTGCTATTTGTTACATTTGAAAAACAAGGGACATAGCCATGTCTCTAAAACTGCCCTGATATTTATACACCTCATTGTACTAATGCATGAACTCCGAGTCCTTCTAAGCCTGAACTTAAGCTTGACCTTGAACTTGCTGTTTTACTTTACAACTCATTTCAGCTTTGAATGTTTAGTAATAACCTTGTCATATACCCTCTACCACGATGTTCAGGGGGCTTGTGCTTTAAACGCAGCTAGAAGTATCCACATGGCCATTTAGGCAGTGATGTTGAACATCAGCAGCATTTATTATATTGTGATCTTTAAATTGCTAGTTCTTCCTGAAGCATAGACTGGTATATTCTAAAATTTATGTATACAGTCAATATTTAGTTTTTTTTAATCATTATCTGCATATTTCATAAAACCCGGGAATTACCTCACTGATGTCTTCCCAATTACTCTGGAGAGCTAATTTTATGGAGGTGGGTGAAAGTGAAGGCAGTAGTTAATCTACTGGCTTTTCCTGAGTTAACGACCTGGGTCATGGATGAAAAAGGTATGAAAGCATTAAATACTGTGTGCAGTGCAGGGACATTAAACACTTAAATGTGGCTTCCAGATGGTTCACAGACATAAAAGAATACACAAACCATATCACCACAATGAATGCTTTGGTCTCCTAAAATGATTTCTTCTAACATGATAAAAAATATATATATCATCCCTTAGAAGAGACATTAAGTGACAAGTGTTATTATGAAGAACAAAACCCTCTTTATTTGTGTTACTGATCACATAAACATAAAATAACAATGAACAACTACACTGTTTTATTGTTACATCTGACTCTGTATAGAATGAGTTACCTAGAATATTACAGCAAAACATGGCTCCTTAAATAAATCACAATCAATATGGTTCCTTTCTCTTCACACAAATTTTTTCCTATAAAAGGGCCAGGAAATTAGAGATTAGAAAGCTACTAGGCCATAATTGCTTTCTTCTCCTCCAGAAGCTAACTACACATGACATATTCAATGATACTTGAGTCATACAAAATAATTTGGACAATTATTTCCTAAACACGTACTGATAACATTTCTCTGATTGAAATAAATTACATATATTTTTTCCTTTTCATTAAAAAAACCCACTCAGTGTACAGCTAAAAGCGTTCTTCTATGAAATGTTGGGATTAACATTTCTATGAGTTTAGCATTCTACTTATATTTTAGGTATAAATATCAGGATAATCATTTCAGCCTTATACTGAAGCAGTTACTAATTAGTTGAAACTGTTTTCCCCACAAAAACCAGTTCATGTATTTCAGGCTTTAAAAAGTTAACATGTGATGAAATTTGTTATTCTACTTTAGATCAAGAGTACTATTATGAGAAACTTGAGTACTAAGGGGGAAAAAGTCCAGTGTAAATTCATTTCCACCTTCTCTCATTCACAACAGTCCTGTCCCATTTCTGGATAATACACTGCAGGTGCATCCCTGGCAATGGAAAATTAGAGAATTATTAAAGTGTCACATAACACGCTAAAAGCACTTGCGGGAGAGTACTGATCCCAGTGAGATGAAAGCAAAGACATCACTCAATCCCGTTCCATGAAGGATGCTTGTGTTGATGTGTCTTTCCACAGGCCAGTGAAGAGATGTCCCTCACCTTCTTAGTCTCTAGGGTGAGAGAGGCACAGGGAAGAGCTGCTGAGTGAGGGCCATTTCTCGGGTGACACTGTGTGTTTGGACAGATGTGGACACGTGACACTTCCTCCTCCCTCTATCCGTCCGCAGCAGGACCCTTGTTGGCTTGTTTGCTTTGTTTTCCTCTCGTCTTGCCAAAATGAGGATGATGTTATCAGTGAACAGGATCAGTTATAAAGGGTTAGAAATTACAGGCTGTGATCATTCAAGAATTCCACTCTGGGGGCGCCTGGGTGGTTCAGTCGGTTAAGGGTCCGACTTTCGCTTAGGTCATGATCTCGCGGTTCGTGGGTTCGAGCCCCGCGTCGGGCTCTGTGCTGACTGCCAGCTCAGAGCCTGGAGCCTGTTTTCAGTCTGTGACTCCCTCTCTCTCTGACCCTCCCCTGCTCACGCTGTCTCTCTCTCTCTCCCAGAAATAAAATAAATAAATAAATAAAAATAAAAATAATTCTACCCTGAATATTTAACAGCCTGGAGCGGTTTTCCTCACAGTAGAACTTGGTATCTAAAAACAACAGCCACAACAAAAGGAATAACAAGGACAAAGAGACTTTCCAAAGAGAGAAATGTAGGGGAGAGAAGAAATTGAGGTGTAATGCCCTCACGTTGCCTTTCACATAGAAGATCCTCTGGTACAACTCTTATCCAAACGCCCTTTGGATAATAACATCCTGTACTATTTGTCTGGTCAGTAACAGCTGTTTAATGGAGGGGGCTGCTGCTATACAGAAAAGAAGTGTGCAAACCAAAGGGGTAATGTCCTTCCCTGTTATCTAAAGTAAACCTTAATACAACTCCCCACATTCCAAGCTTATTTTCTCATCCGAGGAAGCTAATGCTGAGCACCCAAGAAACCCACTAACCACTCTGAGCGTGCTAATGAGTACTAAAGCCCCTTCCCAGTCCTTTTCTCTCCAGAGAAGGGCACACTAGTGGACTGCCCTTTCTTCCTTGCTGCTGGGGGAAGAGGGTACTGCTAAAGAGGTAAGGTATCCTCAGGACCCAGGAAGAGAAGTGGAAGAAGCCTTTGTAGTTAACACAGTTCTCAAGAAAACCACCAGGATCTTCAACAGCATGTCCTGGTTCCGAATTCTTACCCTTTCCAAGCGTTAGCTAACTCAGAGACAAACACCAGTCCTCCTTGCTCTCATTGAGGTCAATTTGTAAAATGCTCCAAGGCAGCCAACAGCCTTCTGGGCCAGTTCCCACAAAACGGAGGTTGAACACCAGACCCAAACGACAAGGAGAATTCACTTGAATGACTGTCTGTGTTGATAACGCTGTCCTGGCTCATGTGCTATGTTATCTGTCTGTAGCATGATTCTAAATATTTAGAGGTTAGAGAAGGAAAAATGTACTTTTTCACTCTGTTCTACGGAACAGATACAAAGTTAAACTCCCCACCCAGTTACCTCTCAGCCTTTTCCCTGTATTCTTGTAAGAATTCAAGACCAGACCTGTAATTTGGGCAATGATGGTACACCTGGGCAAAGGAAATCGCCTCTGGATCAGATACTGGCTGCCTACCTGCCTCAGGCTTACCCATAGGAGATCTGAGAATAGGGTGTGTGTGTGTGTGTGTGTTTCCTTCAGAACAAGAGACACTTATATGCATTGCTGGTTTCACTCTGGATCAGATACTGGCTGCCTACCTGCCTCAGGCTTACCCACAGGAGATCTGAGAATAGGGTGTGTGTGTGTGTGTGTGTGTTTCCTTCAGAACAAGAGACACTTATATGCATTGCTGGTTTCACAGAATAGGCCTACTTTAAAAGTAATAATAATAAAGGGCAAAAGTATTATTAGTGCAAAGAACAGGTCCTTGTGATGATGCATTTACACTGGTTGTTAAAAACATACTTCGATTTCTGAGAGTGATTCTTTGTAAGAGCTCAATTATTAGTTGTGAAGGTCATAATTTTAATGCGTGGCCCACAGGGAAAGGGTTCTCCCAGGGCACTGAGCATGTGTTTTTCCCAAGTACAGAGTGTGAGTCAGCCTTATTAGAGACAGGCAGTATCAGATATTAGGGGGCCTTAAAAATATTTTTAATATTTTGAGGAAGTTGGGGGGCAGTGAAACACTGAGGTGCTTATTTTCCTTCTGGCTCCTTAGTTCTGAAAATTCTGATATTTCATTTTTTGAGTATTCTCCCTCAGTGTCTCCTCTATTTCTCCAGCCTTTCCATTTTTTTTTCTTGCCTGCTTAACCAAATATCTGGATTCTTTCAAAGCACCTTCTAGGCGATCCCTTATCTTGCAGAGCTCTGGGCCTGACATTCCCAGCTCTAAAAAGCCCTCATAGCTTCCTATTGCTTGCAGCACGCAATTCACATTATCAGCCACCGTGTCTTAGCCTCCACACTTCTCCTTGGCCCTCCGAGCAGAACTGAATGATGAATCTCTGAAGGTGCCTACGTCACAAGATGCCAAACCCGTGTTCACTCACGGTGCTCCCCTCTCCACCAGAACCAACTCGGGACCACCTCTTCCGGGAAATCTTTCCTCAACCACTTCCCGAAGCTGGAAGCGATTCTTACTTGTTCTCAACCACCATAATTCATCTGTTTGGATATGATACACTTATTGAAAATTATATTAAGGACCACATTATATTCATCTTTGGATCTATGGGTAGACAAAGAAATAAATCTAGTAATAAACAGCTCTGTTCCCAAAGCTAAACACCACCGAACCAATGAGCTTTGAAGAGTTTTTTAAAAAGCCACAGCAGGATCTCAGGTGGCACTGTCAGGCCCTCTGAGACCAGGGCTTGCTGCCTTCCCCAAGGAGCACAGCCACTAGGAGTACACATGTTCCCTCCACCACCCAGCTTTCCCCTGAGGATTCATTCGCTCAGAGCCTAGAACTTCACCAAGGCTATCGTTCCACCCTGATAGAGAGCCGACATTTAAACTCTGATCCTGCAAAGAGAAAATTCTCCCCCAGAGCAAACTGCCAAGCAGGAAGAAAAAGAAAAAAAAGGAAGTCTGTTGGAGAGGCTGTAAGCTAAATTCTCTTTCCCCAAATACATTTTTCTGAAAGTCACTGAACTCTGTCAGAACCAACCTCTCGAGTGATGAGGAGTGAAACTGACAGAATACTTAGCTGTTGCTTCCACACTCAGCTACCAAGTATTTCATATATTTGAATGACTCATTAAAAAAATTTATTTTAAAGGAAAAATGTAGGGAGAAAGTCTGGTATGGGGACAGAGGTCGTCCTGGAGGCCCAAGCCTGTCTCCTACCTCACTGAGTGTGCTTGGATTTGTGCCTCAGTTTTCTCCTCTGTAAAATTAGGCTATTAGTGCCCACCTCAGAAGACTGAGTGGATAACGTGTGTGTGAAACATTTAGCACAGAGCCTGAACACGATAAGAACTAAATAATTACAGCAATGATAATAATTGGGAAGACAAGCTGTTTATGGAGAGAGGTAGGTGATAATTCAAAACCAAGATATTCAGGCTAGCCTCTTACCAGTCTCCCGTGCATGCGGTAGACGATAAGTCAAGGCTATTACAGAGGCACTGAAAAGGCCAACAATAGTTGGAGAAAAGCCCACTGCTACAGTTCACTTCGTGTACACACACATGCTCTGGACACTGAGTTTGAGCTTTAGATGCTTCAAAGATTCTGTGCTGCTCTACTTGTTTACACTGAGGTACAACTGAGTCACCACGTGTCATGGAGTGACCCAAACAGTCAATGCTTAAACTAGTTTTTTCCAGCATGAGCATATAATAGTGACCCCTCTGGCTCTCAAGCACATTCTGATTCGGGACAGTAATGTACATGGCCGTTCTATATAACAGATTCTTTCTTGTTTGTACACCGAATCCTCCAAAACAACAGAAACAGTTCTAAAGCTGTTTGTTCACATTTTACAAGAAGCCCAGGGACTGCGGACAACTGGGTCTTATGTTTCTAAAGAGCTTCAAAAAGGAGGGTGGTCTAACCTGGGGAGCACTGTCTACGATCCAGGGTTTGCATTAAATTTTTACAAGTAAAAGTAAACTTTGAAGAATGACAAGTCCTAACAATTTGAAGAGAGCACATTTTTCATTTGTCTTTCATAACATGAAGGCACAAGAAGTCAATTACTTAACTTTAAGGAAGGCTTCCAATAAACCCTCTCAATGTCTTTGGGGCCCCCTAAGCCCCCAACGTTGGCTTCAATTATTAGATAGTTCTGTGAATTCACAACATTGTGAAATTAAAACAAAAACGAATAGTCTTTGAAATTAGATAAAGAAATAAGTTTTAACAGTTATACCAAGATGGATAATGTTTAGAGAATTCAGAATAATTAAGACCTCGAGGTCATTGCAAACAGTTAATTATGTTTTATAAAAACATTAAAAACGGATTTCTTCTCCAATGTAGCAATAACAATGAATTCTTATGCGTTTGTACAGTTTTGCTACTTTTTCTTTACCTTTCATGAGAACTTGTTAATACAAATTAGACGCAAACCAGACTCAACCGAAAGCTTAAAATTATTTACTTGGATGCTTGGTTTAAAATATTCTGGAATAATACCACACAACACTGCAAAACATCACGACGCACTGTCTGGGGTGGAATCAAATAAATCAACACGCTAAAGAATATTTTCCAATATTCAGTGTTACAAAATCATAACATCTCCTGATACAAACAAGTAGATTGTATAACGTCCCCACCTCGCTCTTTAGAACTAGGGAAAAAAAAAAAAGAGGTGGAGAAACTCAGCAAAACAAAGTGGCGAGAAAAGTCGGGGGAGGGGCGCTAGAAGCGAAGGGGCGGAGAAACACGACACCAAGGCGGTGATATCACCCACAGCCAACAGCATGGAATTCAGAAAGTTAAGTGTCACCCAGCAATTTCGGTCAGGGCTTGCGGCGCGCCTGCACCGCGTGGCGGCGGCGGCACCCGGGCTCCGAAGCAGGAAGGGGGAGGGGTGGTTTGACTGAGTTCGCTCGGGGGCATTAAAGCGGAGGGCCACCTCCTCCTGGTTGCCGTGCGTTCAAGCCCCGGGGCGGGAGCGGCGTTCTCTGCCCTGCAATGATTTCATCTTTTCGCAAGAGCGGCCGCCCGGGCCGCGGCTGCCACGTGCCTGGTTCGGCCCCATGCGCTGCGCCGGGGGACGGACCCGGCCGCGGTCACCGCAGGTCGCAGCGGCGAGCGGAAGGAAAGGGCTGGCAGCCGGAGAGGGGCTCGGGGCGGCCAAAACCGGGGCGTGGGGTCGTTCGGCCGAGACTGCTGGTCTCAGGGGGCTGTCTCCTGCGCACCCCCACCTTCCATCCCCCAAAGGGGGAAGGCCAGAGTGCGGGGCAGGTTCGCAACTCGGAGGGCGGACGCAGGCGGTGGCCGGCGGGCTGGAGTGGCCGTACCCTCCCGGGGGCCCCGGCCTGCGCCCCAGCGCGCAGCGCGCGCTCCCGGCGGCGTGGCCGTGGCCGCCCGGCCCGTGCCCGAGCCGGGCAGCGGGCCACCCGCGTAGGGGACAGTGGCGGCCGCCGGGCCCGGCGCCGCGCGGGTCGCAGCCCGCCACTCCTTCCGCGTTCCAAGCCCTCCGCGCCTCCTCCCCCAACCCCAGAGAAAAGCTTGTACCTTCCACCGCCTCCTCCACCATCTCGTCGTCGCTATCCATGGCGGCTGGGGACCGTGCCCAGCTCCGGGCCGCGCAGCTGCCTCCGTCCGTCCGGGTGCTCCCGGCGGCTGAGCGAGCGCTGGGGCTGAACCCAGCGAGTTTGGAGGAGGAGGAGGAAGAGGAGGGGCAGCCGGGGCTGGCTCGCACTGCCTCCCCCTACAGCCCTTTCAATTCCTTGGTCTTAAGCCGCTGCGGCAGCAGCCACCCCCCCTCCCTTCGCCCGCTGGCCCCTAGCCTCCGAGGCTTCGGGGTGCCGCCGTGGCCGCCGCCGCCGCCGCCGCAACTTTCTCCTGTGATACCCCCTCTTTGTTATCGAGCAGATGATCCGCTGACATCACCCAGCGCCGGTGCGCTCCCTCCCTCGCTGATTGACAGTTCCCTGTCCCTTCCCAGAAGTAAGGCTCCTTAAAACGAAAGGCGCTCCTGGTCCGCGCTGACTCTGCGCCCCAGCCAAGCAGCCCCCGAGCCCATCAGGGTTTATCTCTCGCTTCTGCTCGGCTGGGTGCGCTCCGAGAGCTTCCTACGGGTACCTGGGACCACCCGGTTACCGCCCTCCGGGGGGCTCAGCGCTCTCGCCCTCCGGCTGTGCTGGGGCAACTCTGCAGGCGCCCGTGCCGGGCCCTCCAGCCCCGCCTCGGGACAGCCTCCACCGAGCAAGGGAAGCCGCGGCAGTGCTTCTGACGCCCCGGCACCTCAACTTCCTTTCGCCCTCGCCCCCACTTTACCCCGTTTGCCACCCGGAGCTGCACGAGTGAGGCACGTAGGGGAGCGCAGGTGTCCCTGCGTCGCCGCATCACATCCGCGAGCAGGTTTCCCAAACTCAAGGGGGTGACATTCAGCCCCGATTCCTCCGGGCTGGGGCTCCCACCCCTGCGCGCTGCGTCCCCACCCTCCTCGGGACTGTCAGGCGTTTCGAGGGATTCGGAAATTCAGCAAATCCAAATGGCAGCGGGCTCGTTATCAGGCAGGAAACCAGCTGTACGGAAGGCCCGGCAGGTTCCTCCTCGCCGCGGCGGTGATGGAAAAGAAGCCACCGAGTGGAGCTGACGAGGAACGACCCTCCGTCTGGCGCGCCGCCTTCTCGCGCCTTCCGCCCTGTACGTGTGATGCCCCAGCTGTCTCCCTGTTTCTCCAAGTGCCAAGCACTCCATAGATTCGGGCTCTTCAAAGTGGAGAAAATCACGGGGCACCCAGTTCCCGGCCCAGCCACTTAGTGTCATTATGGCATCGCCTCTTACAGGTGGCAGTAAAGGGCGGCTGTAAATAGCTGGTTAAATGGATGCAAATGTACACAGTGTACCGTGGAATTACAGGGTGCTGCTCTGGGCATCTGCCAAGAACAGCTACTGCACGGGAGGAGGGGACAGGGGCGAGCAAAGAAAGTTGTTCCATTTTGTTTTCTGAACAGCGAATGAGACTTTGGGGATTTCAGAGTACTTCCAGCACCCGGAGACCACGCCTTGCTTTTGGCTTTGTGCTTAAATGCTAGATATTTTTATCGAGTATTGTGAGTTTCTTCTTAAATTCAGTTTTTCTTTTGTGGAAAAAAAAAACCCCAATGTTAGGGACATTTCGTCCCATACACTGCCTGGAATTTCAATCTCTTTTGACTGATTTTAGAAACAGAGAAGGACCCTGAACCAGCAGTTAGGACACTTGGGTCCTGGTGCTGCTGACCTGCAGAGGGGTCTTGGGAGGCCACCCTTGCCAGCCTGAATTCTTCCCGCAGGAGTGAAGAGGCTTGGGCCACTCTGGTATAAGGGTGCTCAGGCATAGCTTTACTACCCTGAGATTCCCTGGCTGAGGCTAGACCACTCAGAGGTCTCCTGGCTGAGGCTAGACCACTTTGAGTTCCTCCTGCTTAGGCATGCTGATATAAATTCCCTCCAGCTTAGTCTAGATCACTCAAAGGACTTCCAGCCTTGTATTGACCACCCCGAAGTCCCCCCCCCCCCCCGCTGAGACTAGACTACTCTGAGGTCCACCGGCTTCGACTGCACCTCGACTACACCTCTCTGCAGTCTTCTGGCTTAAGAGTCACTTCAGGTTATGTCATTTTCAAACACGAACCACAGAAATAGGATTTTATTTCTGATTTTTAAAAAGCTACCAGGTACTGCACTTGGTCACTTGCTGGTATTATGTGGTATTTTTTCTTATTTCCTTTTTAAACATATCATCTCCTCCCTTACCTGTTACATGATGCACAAAAACACACCAGTTCTTCTCCCCCCACCTTCTAGTTTATGAGAGGCAAAAACATGCCAAAACCTAAGGAAGCAGAAAGAATTTATTCCTTTGTTCTGAGGGAGCTAAGGCAGGGGGAAGGTGGCTTGGAAGAAATCGCCTTTCCCGACACACAGGTGGAACTACAGACACTGGGTTTATGGTGAGTAGGCATGTGGGGGTGTGGGGATGAATCACGTCACAAGTGTCCTACCCCTAACCTTAGGTTCAGAGGAGGATGTCCAACTGTTTACTGTGCTGTGAGGTTCCCCTGCCTGTACTGCACGCCCAGACGTCAAGTGCTCACTTTCCACCTGCTCCTTTGAAATTACCTGCAACACTGCACACAGTCATCACTGAAGCAGCCCCCTCTGGACTGTGAGGGTGGGGGTGGGAAGCACCAGGACCTTTCTGCCAGAATGAGCAGTAGGGATCGAAAGCTTCAGAGAACCTTCCTCAGATTTGCACATGAGGCCGGCAGCAGCCTGGACACAGCCCCAGGCCCCTCCCCCTACCATTCATCCCTGCTGGCTCTGGGCCCAAAGTTTAGGCAAAATTGTGTTTATGGCTCCCTTAAGATACATTTACCTTTTTACAAATCCTTCTGTGTATGTTTTCAATCCCCTTCTCTATCTAGACTGACTGATTCTTACGTGTAGCTGCAGAACCCAACACAGCACCTGGTGCAGAATGAAGGTGAAGCATTGTCCAGGGTGATTCTGCAGAGAGGAATATTTAGTTTTACGGAAACAGCACAGAGGCTCACAGACTGGATCCTCTTCCTGTGTTCTGGCAAAGTGCTTTGTTTGAGCTCAAGTCTGGAGAGTGATTTTGAGTTGTTCTACTTTCCCACATCTACTGGCCCCAAATCTGCTTCCATCGCATTCTTTCCCACAGCTTCCTTCATTGAGAGCTCATTTCATAAGCCCACTTTGCACTTGGCTCCCCGCCACTCTCCTCTGTCGTACTCTGTCCCCACCAATGTGGTCACGGGCTAGAAAATCAATAAAGCCCTTAATCACCATGTGCAGCAGCGGCAGCAGCACGGCCCAGCTCCTAACTCAGCAGATCCGGGAGCACCGCAGCAAGCCCTGGCAGGAGGAGGGGGCCGCACAGGAGCTCCGACAACCAAGGCCGAGGGTGGGATCGCTTCCGTGCTCACACCGAGGCGTGACTTCTCTAAGCTGCTCGGTCTTGCTTCCTTTGCATTCAAGGAGATACGCCTTCTCTTCACACTCAGCTTGGGAAACGTAAGTCCGTCTTCCGCTGCAGCAAGCAGTCACAATACTGAGTTATCTTACTCATTTTACTGCCCGGGTCTTTCCCCAGAGAAGGCTGGTGCTTACTTGGAAGACTCCTAGAACTCTTGCAGTAAATATATTTTTACCGGCGTCTTGTATTTTATGCACCCTCCTGCATTTAGGGGCAACAATTCTGTCCATACATCACTATGCGCTAAGTGAATTGTGAAAAACCTACTGGATGTGGAGCTCGTGTGGGATTCACTAGTGCTGGCTGGTGACCCGTGGCTAGTGACTCCAGGATCACTGATCCCTCATCCTGCCCTGCTGGTGGGTCTGGAGGGGCCCAGGCAGTCTTCTGAATCTCCATGATCCAGGAAGGCAGAAACGCCTCAGGGGTCCCTGTGGACCTGTGGCTGATAATCCTGGCTCTACTTTAATTATTTGCTTACACTGCCAACAAGGAGACAAGAGCAGAATGGGTGAAGGAAGTCTTAAATAATCATCAAGTCTCATTTTGGCATTGCTCACCCCATAACAAGATTTTTTCCCCACCACGTTCACCAATTTGATTGCATTCTCACCCCACTTATTTTGTATCCTTCAAGAACTGGCCATGCACCTGGGCAGTTAAGCTCTCTGGACCTTAGTTTCTCCATCTGTAAGCGGGCTCTAAAAATTATTTTCCTGAGGACAAGTTAAACAGATCATGAAGAGCCCCAGGGACATGCACAGAGAAAGGAAAGGGGAAGAGGCCAGGACAACTCTAAAAGCTGAGTATTCAAGACCCAAGTCAACTCAGCTTAATGGCACTGATATCTGGGGGCGAGAGAGAGAGACCTTGACCTTACTCTATCTAGCAAGAGAGGCATGGGACTTTCAGGAGAACCAAGGTGCTTGGATTCTGAATTACTGAGTCACTAATCAAGTGGCTGTGTTGGTGACAACTGCAGAAACTGGAGGGAGGGGCAGGGAGAGGAGCAGCAAGAAGGAGAAGGGTGTGGGGGAGGAGATGTGCATGAAAGGGAAGCATTTACAGCATGGGGTGCACAGCAAAGAGCAACCAGGAACATCAAGGGCACCAAATAAAGGTCCGGGAGCAAAGGAAGAGATGGAGAAAATTCATTCTGCTGGAAATAGACATGACTGCAGTCATGAAGAGGATTTCCAAATTCAGGGCGACCTGATTTGATTATGGCAACAGGAAGTGCAGGAGAGGGCAGAATAACCTGACCTGAGGAAGTGAATTAAATAATAGAGAAGACACTGTAGTTGCCATGGCATTAAAATACCTCGCACCACATTAAGCTTCTTTTTTTCTCTTTTGCTTGATTCTTGTTCTTGCAACATGTTAATGTCATTGCAGTATAGCCAGTAAACTAAATTTAGATCTTCTGGGGCATGGGGGAAGGGAAGACGCAGCCCAGATCTCCCTATTTGGGTCCACTCTGGGCAAATACTCTTCCTCTGCAGCGTGCCTGGTACTTTCAGTCCTTGCCCTGTAAGATATGAAAATCCTTGTCAGGCTTGGGTCTGGTGAAGCTGCTGAGTGACATAATTTGGTGAAAAAAGAAAAAGGAAAATGGGAAGCAATTTTCAAAGAGGCACTTGCTTTAGAAATTACTTCAGAAAAATCAATAGGATGCTGAAATTTGAAAAATACAAGTACCATCAAACCTAATGTGTTTGGGGCACCTGGGTAGCTCAGTTAAGTGTCTGACTCCTGGTTTCAGCTCAGGTCATGATCTCAGCGTTGTGAGATTGAGCTTCTCACAGGGCTCTGTGCTGGGGGTGGAACCTGCTTATGATTCTCTATCCTTCTACCTCTATCCTTCAATGGTCCTGCTCGCTCTCGCTCTCTCTCAAACAAAAAGAAAAACAAAAAACAAAAACAAGCCCCCCCCCAAAAAAAAACAAAAAAATGCAACTAAACTAAAAACCAAAGAGAAGTGTTTTCCTAAGTATTATTTTATTTTTATTACTTTAAACGTTATTTTACTTGGCAATAATTAAGATTTTTAGGTGCTGTCAAATACATGGATTAGGAGGAACTTAACGGAGGACCATGGGGGAGAAGAAGGGGAAAATAGCTGGGGAGAGGGAGGGAGGCAAACCATGAGAGACTCTTGAATGCTGAGAACAACTAAGGGCTGATGGGTGTGGGGGGGAGGGGAAGGGGGGTGATGGGCATAGAGGAGGGCACTTGTTGAGATGAGCACTGGGTGTTATATGGAAAACAACCTGACAATAAACTATTTAAGAAAAAAAATTAAAAGTTTACAGTGGGGAAAAAAAGATTTTTAAGTGCTGCTATCATTCATATACAAATGCTACCATGGCAGAGGGTGGGGACATTGTATTGTCTTTTGATATTACTGTACACAGAGTGAATAGAAGGGTGTTTTCAGCTGGCTTATTTACCACAAATGTTACCACATTCATCGAGGCCCAGATCCTGCCCTTCCTCAAGTGGATTCACATGAGTCAGTCCTCAGAGACTGGTGTATCTAACTGAATTATGACCTACAGACCAGAATATTCATGTTGTCATGGCAAGCACAGTCTCCCTTTGTAGATAGGTATACTTGAGAAGACAAATTCCATCCAAATGTTTGCTTAGTTAGCCTGAGTTAGAGTAAATGAGATTAGTTCTGTGGTCCCCAAGAGACATGCTCCTGATATAACGTCCTGAATGCCGCCACCCATACCCACTCATCTCTGCTCAGATGGCCCTGCCAGTCTTTGAGACTTTGGGCTTCTTTTCTGCATGCTCCAGTCTCCTCAAACCGGTTTTTCCACACAGCATCCTATACAGCCAACGAGGCAGATTCACACTTTTAAAGTCATAATCACATTCTATTTCTACCTTCCTGATATCACAGTCCAGTCACTTTGATGGGGATTTGGAGCATCTCCAAATTCTTCAGTCACAAATTTAGTCACTGTCTTGGTTTATGCCTTCTGAATTCTAGTCAAATCCATTGTGTATGCAGATTTTGCTAGTCTAACATTCTGAGGGCAACCTGGTTCCCAAGTCCTTACAGAAGCAGCACGTTTTTGCTGCATGGGTCACTGCCAGAAGCCCAACCTACCTTAGGTGACAATGCACTTTGGATAAAGAGATCAGGCTTATTAAGATCTGTGTATTCTGGGCTGTGATAGAGTTGTCCATGTTTTCCTGGGTATCCAGTCAAAGGATAGTTCTCTCCTCTATGCAGGAATAGAGAGGTTGGCTTTTTGCTACAATGACTTAGGCTGTGAAATTTCACCTGGAGGGGTACAGGTGCATCCACTAGAAAATAGAGAGCAAAATGTGTTACTCGTTGTCCAAACGGGATTCGGATTTTGAATTCATTATCCAGAAATGAATATATACACATGGCCTTGTTAACAGGTCACAAACAGGTCTCAAACAAGGTCAAGTTGATGAGGTGTTTGGTATCCCGGGCATTGAAATGGCACCTTTGACCCATAAGCAGCCCATACCCAGAGACACTTGATGCTAAGCCATCCCTTTTATGAATGTACTTTGCTGGGGACATACTTTGCAGTCTTTTTGAATGTAGAGTGTCCTTTCAGGTCATTTAAGGTTCTATTGATCCTCCTTGTTGGGTCCATAGATCAATGGACTAGGATCAATTCCTAGGAAAAGATGCTGTGGCTAACCCTTTGGAATATCTTTCAGCCACATTTAAAGAGCCCAGCTCAAAAGCCCCAGTGCTCAAGACATAGGGAGGCAAAGAAGAGCCCTGTGGCTGGCCTTGCACTGTCTCCACAGGGAACAGTGCTAGTTGAGCAGCCCAGTCTAGGGGAGGTGGGGGCGCGTGTCTTCTGTAAACCCTAAGCATCTCTTCCCAACCTGGCCTCTGGGCGATGCCTCAAGCCTGAGCTGAGCGTGGGTTCCTCAGCAGAGCGGGCAGCCTAGTTACTGTAAATCTGGGAGGGCGGGGCATGGCTTCCGCGTAGCTGGTGCTCTCCCTCTCTGAACTGGCCTTCCCTGTGATTCTCTACCCATTCTGGTGAGGACAGCCGTAGTGCATTAAAGCAGGCTAGGTTCATTCTCAGTTGTAGAATGGTCAGTTTTCTTTTCTCTTCCACCAATCTTGTTGAGTATTTTGCAATTAACTTTCCTATTTCAAACTAGTCCCTCTGAAAGGATTTTTGGAAGTTTTTGGATCATACAGTGGATCTATCATACTTATAGATTCATTTTCATCCCAGGGCTGTTTCTCTTATTCTCTCCTAGTTTTTGAAGAGCTTTGTCTTGAATAAAAAGTGATTTGGTATCTATGATCTCATGTGTATCTGAAAGTAATCCCCAAGACCGTGAGGATATAAAGCCTTCCCCGGGATCCCACAGCAAAAAAAAAAAAAAAAAGGACTGATTGGGGCACATATCAAGGCCCATTTGGGCCTTCAACCATTACCGCACACCTCAGTGCAGAGGAAGAGAGCCTTTTAAGGGTGAGCATGGGGAGGGCAGGAAAGAAGCAAGGAGATAACGGAATGTAAGGATGGTCTATTGTACCCCAGGTACTTGTTCCTTATGATTTCATTTAATCCTGAGAATGACCTTGCCAAATATTAATGATCTCCATTTGTCGATAAGGAAACCCGAGACTCAAGAGCTTAAATCACTTGTCTAAGGTCACATAACTAGAGATCGTGGGATTGGAACCATGATTGTCCACACAATGACAACACCTACAGAGAGGAAGGCAAGTAGCAGGAGAGTGGTGAGGAAACCATTCGGAAGAAGGCTGAGTTGAGGAAAAGTTCGTGGAGACGCGTCCCATCAGATTTCTTGGTGCTGTCCAGCTGGATGTATGGGGACTCAGATGTCAGAGGAATTTATCTCTGGAAGTGCACTTTGATAGAGGTGTCTCGAATGACAGCTTGAGATGTCCTTGAGATATTTGAGATGACCTTCACTGTTGTTGAGATGACTTACTACTTGGGCCCAAGTGGTGCAGTGTGTTTTTCTGGCTCTAGCAGCTGAAGTGGAGGGCAGAGATTAGGTCTGCTGCTGCTACAGTCGGGCATCCTGATGCCAGCACAGAGCGGGCTGTGCGGGACATGTGTGCAGGCTTAGTGCCACGAGGTGTACTCTGCTGCTGACCAACCCAAACAGGCCCACCAGAGAGGCTTGCTGAGTATGGCCATCTTGGGAACATTTGTGTCTCTGACAGATGATTTTTGAACTGTCAGCACAGCAAAGGACAGAACAATGCTTTTTGAAGAACTTCATTACATTAAAAAAATCCAATCTTACTCTATAATTTTAAGCCACCATTTACTATGTATTACAAGTCAACATTCTTTTTCATACCTTCATTCCAAATGGATTTGTGGATGGTGTTTCTAAAATTAAGAATAAGAATGTAAAAAACCTGTACTCTAAGAATTACGTCACATACAGAAGTAAGGAGTCCTATGCTTCTGAGAATAATAGATAATATATTTCTGTAGCACAACATCTATGAATATATGAACCAGCATGTTAACAATAGTTATCTCAGAGTGGTATGGTCTCAGGTGATTTAATTTTTCTTTTGCTCATTTAAGAAAGTTTTTTATAATAACTATTGTTAACTTATATAATTATAAAAGGAGGGTTTTTCATTTTTATTTTATTTTTTAATTTTCTATGTTTATTTATTTTTGAGAGAGAGAGAGAGATTATGAGTGTCGAGGGGCCGAGAGAGGGAGACACAGAATCTGAAACAGGCTCCAGGCCCTGAACTGGCTGTCAGCACAGAGCCCAACGAGGGGCTAGAACCCACGAACCATGAGATCATGGCCTGAGCCAAAGTTAGACAGTTAACCGACTGAGCCACTCAAGTGCCCCAAGGAGGGTTGGTTTTTTTTTTTTTTTTTGTAATGCTACCAGCCAGAAAGAAGTTTCTCTACTTTTCTTTATTTTCTCTATGTGTGATTTGGAAATTCTAATAATTTCCACTGTATAGAGTGGTTGTAAGGATTAAACCATATATTCCAGGTAAAGTGCTTTAATTATTTAAGTTTTTATTTATCCATTTCAAGAGAGACAGAGAGAGTGAGCAGGGGAAGGGGAGAGAGTGAGGGAGAGAGAAGTCCAAGCAGGCTCTGCCTTCTCAACGTGAAGCCGGATGTGGGGCTCGAACCTACGAACTGCAAGATCATGACCTGAGCTGAAACCAAGAGTCAGACGCTCAACCTACTGCACCACCCAAGCACCCAGTAGGTAAAGCATTTTCAAGAGTTTCAGGCACAGGGTAAGTGCATAGTAGCTGATGGCCACCACCACCTGACTGTCTTCTATTAGTTAAACTTCTGCCTCTCCTCTGGCCTTCTCGTGTTGTAGGAGAGTGGACTTTCAAGTCAAATCACATAAGCCATTGCCCTGTTCAAAGCCTTCTAAATGTTGCCTTTGCACTTAGGGTCAGATCTAACCAGCTCACCAGGGCCCCAAGGCCCTGTGGGATCTGATTTCTTACCATCTCTGCAACTAGCCCTCACATGGCCCTCCCTCTTTCTCATGTGCTGCCCTCCAGCCACACTGACCCTTTTGTTCATGGAATAAAATCAAGTTCTGTCCAACCTCAGGGCCTTTGCATTCCCTGTCCCCTTTGCCTGGCATTCTCTTCCCTGTATCTGTTCATACATAGCTGGGTTTTGATCTTGGCGTAAAAGTCCCTCTTTGGGGAGGCCTTCCCTAGCCATCCAATGGGAAAGTAGCTCCCTAGGCTCACTTCTCCTGTTCCATGCTTCCCCTGCTTGATTTTTCAAAAAAAAAAAAAAAAACACCAAAAAAAAAAAAACCCATCTGTTGCTACTTTTACATGTTCTTGTTTATTTGTGTAATTCTGTTACTGAGTGTCAGTCCCCCCATAGACCTCGTTCGTTTTGTCAGTTTTCACAGGAATACCTGGAATAGTGTCCAGCGCATCATCCGTACTCAATATATGGTTGTTGGGTGATTTAATTAATTAAGTGGATGATTGCTGCCAACAGAAAGAACAATTTAGCCACCTTCCACCACCTTCCCCTTAGAAGGCTGGCATTTTCTTAAAGAGGAAGAAGGCAATCATATCACTTTATTTCTATACTCCCCTCCTAGTTAAAACGAGGATGATAAAATCAAAGTGGTCTGTTTCTCAGGGTCCCTCCACATGTGGCCAGATTCATAGCTTTCTATCCCAGATTGAGATTAAAAAAAAAAAAAAAAAAAGGCTGCCCAGATTTGAAAAGAGATTGCTTGTGAGCTTTAACTCTGATACATGAGGCTGGACAGGCGGTCCCTACTTTACAAAGAGGTCGTGTTCCCAATGTTTCTTTGTGTATGTTGTTTGTTTCCAACACAGAATGCATTTTTTCACTGGAAACAATGTTCCCGGACTAGCCCACAAAAGCCTCTTTAACCCGCAATGCTCAGTATCAAAAATATGTTGAAATTCTAAGAAAGGAAATGAAGAAAATGAGTGCAAAGTACAATTTAAATGTTTATCTGGAATACTAGTGCTTGAGGAGAAGCAGCTTTCCACAAATGATGGGGGGGGGGCTCGAGCCAGGGGTGTGGAAGTTTCGGGGAGCAGAGTGGAAGACCAGCCACGGTACCATACAAACCTGATATGCTGAGGCTGTGCACAAAAGCCACACTGCCTGTCAGGGCAGCTGGGTCACAGGCAGGTCTGAGCTTGTCCGAAGGAACATTGCTGCAGGTCTACATGCAACAGAGAACGGGCAGGCACTGACGCCAGCACTTCCACCCGGCAAATTTGAGAGGCTAGACTCAACATGTGAGCATTCTTCCATAAAACCAAGATCTGAGTATGTAACAATCAGGGACTCATGAGCTTTCCCGAGGAATTTCTGCTTGAGTTATCTGAGTACAAACATGATAATGCAACTTAAAAAAATCATAGGTTCAGTTTGGTGTCATCATTGAAAATCACTGAAATTACCACTAGGTAACATCAGGCATTTCCCGCCCTTGTAGCTGATCGTTACACCATCACCTTGCAGCCAAAGCTTTTAGCGCCTAAAAGTTAGACCTCATCAAGGAGGGGGCAGGTATGTCTCTTTCTCAGGGAGTTCTAGAATTTCTCATGTTATTTTGAATAAGAAAGTGTTGTGTTTGGGAAAGACTCATTAACCCTGAACAATTCTAATCAACCTTAATTTTGGAAGCTTATAGAGGTCCTGGTAGAATTGACAGAGAAGGAGGCAAAGAAATGTAACACATGGGCACTCAGTTATTATTATTCCTCCAAAGAGGTCCTCATGGTTGTTATGCTGTGCTGAGTGGCATTGTAAATGAATTCTTAAAGATCATTTAAGAGCAATAGTGATAAACAGTCACAGAGATGATGAATCTAAATTTAGAGGGCGATACAAGAGGAGGTAACACTTCCAGCCAGTGCTCTATATGGAATTTTAAGTGCTCAGGCAGGAGCAGAGTGTGCTTCTGAAAACCGTGTTAGGTGATTCCTGAAAGGGCTCTTGTGACGATGAAGCCACGAAAGCTGAAGATGTTTGTGAAGAGTCTGAATAAAATGGTTTCATGAAATGTGAGATTGAAAATAGCAATAGTTCTTATGTAATGTGTGATTTAAATATATGTGCAACCACATTAATATCTTAAATATTATAGACGTTTGACTCTTTCACCTCCAGCCCCAGTAGTTGATATATTCAACTGGGCAAATTCAGGTGAAAATAACGTCAGTGGACAAACGAGGAAGGAACACCTTATATATGTTATCTCTTTATAATTAGCTGTGTGTGGAATGCCGCACACACGTTTGCTTCTAAAGGAGGCAGAGCGTGCTGGACGAAGAGGGAGAGGTTTTCGCTCTCCAGGCTCTGGTTCTGGATCTGGTGCAGCCTGTCCTCTGGAACAGTCACTTCTCGCTCTGAAGGGCTCAGTTTCATTGACTGTGATGTGGAAACAGTCGTACTTCTTACATCACTGCTTTTGTCATCTTTATAAATAGGCAGACTCAGTCGTTGATTAATAGATACTAAGAATTAGAATCAGGGTCTGGCCAATCTCAGATGACTTACTTTAAAACAATTTTACATTTTCCTTGATACTGTGTTTTGGTATTTATCTATTCTATCTGGTCTGCAATTTTACTCTAAGCAAAACAATGAGATGAGGCCCAAAATATCAGCCTCAGCGTTTTTCTAGGAATAGCTTAGTCCCTCCCTCCCCCCCATCCCCACCCCGCCCCGCCCCAGGTGTGGTTTTCCATGGAACCTACTCTACAGTGTCAGCAGCAATATAATATGAGGTGGGGTGGCCCTAGACCAAATCCAAGTCCCACTCCTTTTTAGCTGTCTGATCTTTAGCAAATTTCTTATGCTTGTCTGTCTTTCTGTCTGTCTGTATTTATTTATTTATGTGTGAGAGAGAGAGCACACACATGCATGTGCAGGAGAGGGACCGAGGGACAGAGAGAGAGAGAGAGAGAGAGAGACTCTCAAGCAGGCTCGGTGCTCAGCATGGAGCCCGATGGGGTGCTTGATCTGATGAATCAATTAAAGCCGATGTTGTTGTTGTTTTAAATGTTTACTTACTTTTGAGAGAGAGAGAGAGCATGAGCAGGGGAAGGCCAGAAAAAGAGGGGGACAGAGGATCCGAAGTGGGCTCTGCGCTGAAAACAGCAAGACTGTTCTGGGGCTCGAACTCATAAACAGAGAGATGATGACCTGAACAGA
This sequence comes from Proteles cristata cristata, assembly GCA_017311185.1. Taxonomy (NCBI): domain Eukaryota; kingdom Metazoa; phylum Chordata; class Mammalia; order Carnivora; family Hyaenidae; genus Proteles; species Proteles cristata. The sequence goes on from JAESUZ010001241.1 coordinate 1,454,015, forward strand.
AGTCAGATGCTCAACCCACTGAGCCACCCAGGTGCTCCTGTTATTTTAAAATATAGGCTAGTAATTGTATGTGTCCTGGGGTTGCTATAACAGAGCATCATGAACTGAGTGGCTTTAAATGACAGGTATGTATTATCTCACAGCTCTAGAGGCTGGAAGTCTAAAATCAAGGTGTGAGCAGCACCTGGGTTCCCTCTGCAACATGTAGGGGAGTCCTTCCTTGCCTCTTCCGAGTGTCTGGTGTTTGCTGATAGTCTTTGGTGTTCCTTGGTTTGTAGATGCATTATGCCAGTCATATGGCATCCTCTCTTTTCTTTTTTTTAATTAAAAAATGTTTATTATTTATTTTTGAGAGAGAGAGAGAGAGAGTGAATGCAAGCAGGGGAGGGGCAGAGAGAGAGGAAGACACAGAATCGGAAGCAGGCTGAGCTGTCAGCACAGAGCCCTACGTAGGGCTCGAACTCATGAACTGTGAGATTATAACCCAAGCTGCAGTCGGATGCTTCACTGACTGAGCCACCCAGGCGTCCCATACAGCATCTTTTCTATGTGTGTCTTCATATGGTCTTCTTGGTGTGTGTTTCTGTCTCTGTGTCTAAATTTCCCCTTTTTATAAAAGCCCAGTCATATTGGATTAGGGCTGACACTAGTGACCTCATTTTAACTTGGTTACCTCTGCAAGATCCTATTTCCAAATGAGGTCACATTCTGAGTCACTGGAATTCGGACTTTACATATCCATTTTTTGCAGGGGGACATAATGCAGCTCATATAACAGCAATAGTTCTTACGAAAATTCTCCAAAAATAACTAGTGTCTTGGATTTTTCTCTTTAAAATCTCTTCTTTGCAAGATATTATCATCACAGGGACTTTGCTCATCAAAGCATGCTTAGATATAAAAACAAACTCAAGTTGGTTCTGTTTGTCAATAAACTTGGAAGTAAGGAATCTGCTCTGTTTACAGAGCAAAACATTCTTCCCGGCAGGACTCTGTCAAGAACATGTTACAAATTGTCACTGTTTCCAGTGAACTATTCACCGCCTTCTATCAGCCAGGCAAGAGCCAAACCCCATTCTCTCTTGGGTGGCGGCCAAGCCCCTCACTGGGTCTTGATTTCAAAAGGTCATCAAAATTCACCCTTGCAGGGGTGCCAGTTAAACATCTGACTCTTGATTTCAGCTCAGGTCATGATCTCATGGTTTGTGAGATGGAAACCAGTGTTGATTTCGTGCTGACAGCTTGGGATTCTCTCTCTCTGTCCTTCCCTTGCTTGTTCTCTTTCTTTCTTTCTTTCAAAATAAATAAATAAACATTAAAAAAAAATTCATCCTTGCAGTGTCTGGTCTGCAGTAGAGACCAATATCCCTTTTACCTGACCTTTGGAATGTACTTGGCAATGCCTGAACCGTGGGAGCGCAATCAGGCCACCCTTAGCGGACTAGGGGGATTTTTAGCGGTTCCCAAGCCTGGCTGTAGGTCAGGATCACCCAGAGAACTTTCAAAACATATTGATTCCTCAGCTTCATCTGAGAGATGTTCAGTAAGAGTCGTAGGATGGAGCCGAAGTTTTAAAAGGCTCTCTGGGTGATTTGGTTACAGTCAACCCAGCACCAGCCTCTGGAAGTCACTAGCAGGTGGGTTGCTGAGGCCCAGAGAGGCTGACGGATTACCAAGGTTGGTCAGTTGTTAAGTAGTTCATAGTGATGTCTAGTGAAGGGCCAGTTCTGCTGCTCTGTCTTCTTCTTCTTCTTTTTTTAATGTTTTATTTATTTCTAGGAGAGAGAGAGAGAGACAGCATGAGCAGGGGAGGGTCAGAGAGAGAGGGAGTCACAGACTCTGAAACAGGTTCCAGGCTCTGAGCTGGCAGTCAGCACAGAGCCCGACGCGGGGCTCGAACCCACGAACCGCGAGATCATGCCCTAAGTGAAAGTCGGACGCTCAACTGACTAAGCCACCCAGGCGCCCCTGCTCTAACTGTCTTCTTCTGTGGTGCCAGGGCCTTCGTACTGGTGAGATTTGCGAGGAGAGCACAGAGGACCTCGCCTTGTGTGCATCAGTTCCAGAGAGGCTTTCAAGGTGTAAAATAGCTTTGCGAGGGGCTGTACAGATTTGGTACATCTCCTTCTAAGAGTTCTGTCTTTAATGTTCTTTGTTCTGACATCATTTTCTATTTCGCTGAACCATGCTTCCACATTTTGAAATATAAGCTTGTTTTTTTTTTCCATTTTTAAAGAAAGAATTAAAAGGGTAGTTACAAAGAGCCATCAACACCTTTCCATCAGAAACCACCCGTGAAAGGTAGAGGGATTAAAGGAAGTATGGGCAGTCCAGAGAGAAAAGTGGCAGGAAGTCAGCTCCCCGCAGAGACGAGAGTTGGGGATACAGAAGAGCAGGAAGAGCCCCTCACTGGAGATTATCGAGGTCCCTACATTAAGACACTGTCTGCTATCAGTGCTGGTTGGCACGAGTCAGCCTCCTCAGAGGTAGGCTGACTGAGGAAGCATGTATGAGTAAAGAACATGGGTGTTGAAGTCAAGCAGACCTGGGTTCCGATTCAAACTCTGTCACTAGTGGGCCGGTTACTAATGTCTCCAAGCCTCAGTTTTCTCATCTGTAACATGGAGGTAGTAATACCTTCGAGGGCATGGTGACATTTGGGGTTCCTGATTTCTGGTAGACAGTGTACAAATGGCCGTGCTCTTATCATGGAAGAATTATATTTTGGAGACTCATGGGGATATTTTTCTGCACTTGCTTGAGGCTTTCTACACATATCTTCCTGAGGGAGAAGAGTGGACCTGCACCCCACGTTAGCAGAGTAAGTGGTCTGATTTGCATGTGGCCTCATTTTTCTCTCAGAGGAGGGGGCACTGTTTCTGGCCATCTAGCCCCCTTTCCAGTCGGCCATTGGTGGAACTGGGGTAGAAACCCCTTCTTTGTACACATGAGATCAATGCAGGAGACGCGAGTTGGGTTGGGGAGGGGGGCTGGAGTGCGAGGCCTCGGGGAGAAAAGGGTATTTGGCTGTGAAGAGGGCCTGGGGCCAGGCCAGAGAGGGCAAGCCCCAGACACGGGTTTTGCGGGCGGGCATGAGGCCCCAGAGACCAGCCCTGCAAAGCAAGCAGGCAGGCTGGAGCAGAGAAGGGGACACAACAAAGACAGGGCAACCTTGTGCGCCTTCGGGTTCTGTCCAGGCCTGCCCTGCTGGTGGACTCAATTGTAAACTGAATTCCTTCCCGCCTGGGCAGGGTGCTCCTCTCCAAGCCTTGGCTTTTTCATCTCTAAGATGGACAAAACCCAAGGCCTCTGTCATAAATTCATTAGAACAAGTAAGCCGTAGATCAAGAATGGCTGTAAAAGTCCTGACTGTATTCCTTCTACGTGAAGACAGCGCATGGGCACATTCCCGCTCCTTCGGGGCTTTGAGGGGGGCACTCTGTAACCCTGGGAAGGACTCAGGCAGGTCTGTAGCAGCCAAATCACATCATCCCTGTTTTCAAAAGCTTTATCTTTTGTGCTCTGTGATTGCGGCTGAATTAGCTGGAGTTGTATTAACACAGGGCTAAGCGCTGAATTGTGTGTGAGTGTGCTCTTCACTTCACAAAGACAACGTCCAGATGTTAAACCCTGACTCCATTCTTTGCTTCTGAAGTTTTCTAAGTCCTTTGATATGGTGATTATCATCCAGTCACTTAACACATTCACTATGAAGTTTCTAGAGAAGCACTGTGGGCAAGTTTCTAGATGAAGCAGAGATCCAGGTCATTTCTTCTCTCCGAGCCTCCCTTTACTGTGTAGAAAAGGTTGTCTGAGCAACAACTAGGGCCGCTCATTGTGACAAAATCCTCCATCCCAAGAAGCAGTGGCCCAGGGCAGTCCACAGTGGGGGTGATACAGGCAACTTGTGGTCAGTGCCACCACCAGGTCAAAGCAGGGGAAAATATGTGTCACATGCTCTCTTAAAGGGGAAGAATGAGTCCATTCACTCTTCTTTTATCTTTCATTCAACAACCATGTATGGAGCACCTAGAACGTGCAAAGGAACCACAAAGATAGGGCACAGTTCTTAAGGAGCTCCCAACAGAAGGAAATGTGGGAAGACCACAGACCTCTCTGGAAGGTTGATGTGAAAGGGAGAGACTGTTCAGGAAGTGACAGGGAATGCAAACTATGCCTTTTGATTTAAAATATCCAGCCTCATTTCACTATAGTTACCTTCCATTTGCTAGACATGTACCCCTCTACTGAGCTCAAAACATTTGGGCAGAGTGGGCATAGGGTAAGAGGGAATCATGAAAAAGCACCCTTCCCCCCTCCCCCATCACCCTCAAAGTCTGAGGGACAAACCAAGGCCCAAAGCAGCCCAATTAGCCTCAATAGTGGTGTGGATTCTGGGTGGGCAACTCAGACTCTCAGGCTGTGTGTGTGGATGAGCTGGAGGGGTCTTTAAAATACCACCTTTTCCCCAATATCTCCCTGAGTTCTACAGAGGTGGGTCAAGACTGGGCTGCTCTGCCTGTAGCTCTTTTCCTTAAAATTTCTTTTCTGGCGGTGCCTGGGTGGCTCAGTCAGTTAAGTGTCTAACCTTGGCTCAGGTCATGATCTCATGGTTCGTGAGTTCGAGCCCCGCAGCAGGCTCTGTGTTCTGTGCTAAATGCTTGCTCAGAGCTTGGAACCTGCTTCAGACTTTGTGTCTCCTCTTTCTGCCACTCTCCGTCCCCCCCCCCCAACTCTCTCTCTCTATCTCTCTCTCAAAAATAAATAAGTGTAAAAAAAATAAGAATAAATAAAACTTCTTTTCTGGATCACACAATGAAGCCACTTGCCCTTTTGTGATGAAGGAAAGAGGAGTTACTATCTCTTATATTTCACACACAGGAGTACTAAAGAATCAAAAGCTTAAGTCATGTTCTCAAGGTCATAAGGTGTATAGGTAACAGAGATAGGGAAAGGATTCAAGTTCCTGGTCCCCTTAGTGTTGCTGCCTCAGCGTTAGACCTAGCTGCTTCTTTAAAGCCCACATTTAGTTAGGATGAGGGGCTGGGCTGTGAATTATTTCCGCCTTAACTTTCCTCATCACAAGAAGAAAAAGTGGGGCAACTCTCTTGCTTTCCTCTGCTTCCGCTGCAAAACTGCTTTATGGCTTTATGGGCACGGCCGGTAAGATGGTGGCATTTTCCCCTCGGCACGTATGAATGCCCTTGTTCTTTCCGCTATTGGTATTCTGCAGCAGCTGTCTTATGGAGCCTGGAGAGCTCCAACGAGGATGGGCTGGAACTCCAGCTGCTGGTGAGCAAGTGTTCACTATTTATAGCGAGAGGGGGGCTGCGAAGCAATGGAATTTTTTCCTTCTGAGTAGTTTCGATGCAACCAACAGGAAGTGGCCTGTGATAGATGCTCAATTCTGTCACATGAATGAAGGCTCTTCTAATACTTCGCAAACTTGGCTGTGCATCAGAAACACCTGGGTGGGCCTGTTAAACGGTGGATGGCGGGGTCCCGCCCCCAGAGTTTCTGCCTGGGTAGGTAGACAGGTTTTTAGGCAGGGTTGGCGCAGCTGTTTGGAGGAGCAGTGTTATGATGGTGGCGGTGGGGTGGGGAGGAGTGTACAGGGAAGAGCCATCCTCCACGGCAGTGGATTCAACCAAAGGAATGTACAGACAGGCACCAAAAGACACTTTTTGGTGATCTCACTGTCCTTGTCAAATCCATTGCCAGAGCAAAAGTGTTATTTTATACAGGAAAAAAAACTGCATTAAAGTTAAACGATAGGATTCATAAGAAATGTGTACGCATACTATATAATAAAAATTCTTTTTCATCTCCTCTTTTTAGTGAAAAGATGCAATTTGCTTGGTCATTTTGTCACATCATAATGTGTGGAGTCAAGGCTGGCAGATATGACCTCCAGCTTCAAGTTTAAGCAGAACCAAACCTGGGCCTTGTTGGCTGGTGAGGCCATCCATCCTTGGTCAAGGGCCAGGGAAAAGCAGGCAGGCAGGCACTGGAAGAATGTGGCTTATCTGCAGAGCAGATCAAGACCTTGACTTTGGCCTTTGATTGCTTCTATGAGATTGGTCTGGTTAGGTTTTCTGCTCCTTTTGGAATGATTCTTGTTATCTTATGTTTTCCTCAAAAGTTATCCATTTAACTCAGATTTTCAAAATATTAGCACATATTTGTACAAATGATTCTTTTATAAAAGTTGTAGTTTCCAAAGACAAATATTGAATCATTATGCTGTATACCTGAAACCAATATAATGTCAATTATGCCTCAAACCGATAAATACAAATTTTTAAAAAGAGAATTACGGTTTTTTTCTTATTTATTAAAGTTTTTTTTTTAATGTTTTATTTATTTCTAGGAGAGAGAGAGACAGCATGAGCAGGGGAGGGTCAGAGAGAGAGGGAGTCACAGATTGAAACAGGCTCCAGGCTCTGAGCCGGCAGTCAGCACAGAGCCCGACGCGGGGCTCGAACCCACGAACCGCGAGATCATGACCTAAGCGAAAGTCGGACACCCAACCAACTCAGCCACCCAGGTGCCCCTATTAAAGTTTTTTAAAAATGTTTATTTATTCTTGAGAGAGAGAGCATGAACAGGGGAAGGGCAGGGAGAGAAGGAGACACAGAATCCAAAGCAGGCTCCAGGTCCAAGCTGTCTGCACATAGCCCGACGTAGGGCTCAAGCTCACCGACTGCAAGATCATGACCTGAGCCAAAGTCAGATGCCCAAATGACTGAGCCACCCAGATGCCCCTTTTTTCTTATTTTTTAAAGTTTATTTTTATTTATTTGGAGAAAGAGAGAAAGAGAGAGAGAAAAGCGGAGAGAGAGAATCTCAAGCAGGCTCCACACCATCAGTGCAGAACCTGATGTGGGGCTCGAACTTGCCAACAGCAATGCAAGATCATGGCCTGAGCCCAAGACAGACACTCAACCAACTGAGCTACCCAGGTGCCCTTAGAATTGTAGTTTCTTATATACATGTGCAAATTCACTTTCTAATTCCTAAATTTATTTGTATTTTCCCCCTTTTTCTTGATCAAGCTTATTGAATGGGTTATTTATTATTTTTGCTGTTTTTGTCTTTTTCAGTGAATCAACTCTGCATTTTTTTATCCAAATGAAGACTGCAAAGGGCCTGAGATTTTATTCTATTTGCAAGCGAACTGGTTAGTCTGCTGGCAGAACACACAAGCCTCCCAGGCCTGGGAGAGCAGCAGGTCTGCGGTTTGGACGGGTCGATGCCTGAAGGCCCTGCGCTGCCTGCTCACATAGTGGGTTGTGTTCCAAGGCCCTGCGCTGCCTGCTCACGTAGTGGGTTGTGTTCTGGGAGAGGAATTTGAATCCCAAGCTTAGGGGACTTGAGTCTTTTGTAATGCACGGTAAGAATGTTGCCCTTGGTTCTGGGTAGAGGCACTCTCTATTTTTCAAAGCTGCTGGCTACACAAACCTCCTTGAAAAGCTAGTCTGCAGCAAAAGCAGCTGGTGCGTCTGCTCCTGAGATGTGGAGGGACACAAGAGACACATGCGGCATTTTCTCCCAACAGTTGGTTCCATTGATTTTGTTTTCACATTCATGTTATTCTGCTTTTATTTAATTCCTTCCTTCTACTTTTCTTAGATTTTTAAAATCGTGCATTATCTTATTTTATCTTCTTGAATAATCGCTTCCTTAACATGCGCTCTTCTTAAACTAAAAGAAAAATTTAGTTTTCTGAAAAATTTTTAATGTTTTTATTTATTTCTGAGAGAGAGAGAGAGATGAGCAGAGGAGAGTCAGAGAGAGAGGGAGATATAGAATCAGAAGCAGGCTCCAGGCTCTGAGCTAGTTGTCAGCACAGAGCACTACGTGGGGCTTGAACCCACAAACTGTGAGATCAAGACCTGAGCTGAAGTCGGATGCTTTACCGACTGAGCCATTCAGGCGCCCCAAAAGGTTTTTTTTTTTTTTAATTATTTAATGTTTAGTTTTGAGAGAGAGACAGAGAGTGAGCAGGGGAGGGACAGAGAGCGAGAGATAGAGACAGAGACAGAGACAGAGAGGGGTGAGACACAGAATCTGTGTCTGTGTCAGAATCTGAAACAGGCTCCAGGCTCGGAGCTGTCAGCACAGAGCCCGACGTGGGGCTTGAACTCCTGAACCCTGAGATCATGACCTGAGGTGAAGTCAGATGCTTAACCAATGGAGCCACCTAGGCGCCCCTAAAAAGGTTTTAAGATTGTATTTTTTCCTCTGAACAAATCTTTGACTACTTCTCCTAGATTTTAACAAGTAGTGTGCTCCTGATCATTATTTGCTAAATTATATAGCTTTTCTTATTTACGGAAGTAGAAGGCTTTGAACAAAATTAAACATCTCTGCGTCTCCTCACTCTCATGGTTCACTCTGGAAGCTACTGTTTTTTCCTCAGTCTCTGGTATTTAATAGGATGTCTGTTACTGATGTGCCAAACTAAACAAGGTTAAATTGCACTTCATTGCAATTTAAGAGGAAATGGAATTTGGAAAATGAAGACTCAAGTCCTGACAGCCACTTCTTACGGATAACCAAATAAACCATGCACTATGAGTCTCCTTTTTGTCCACAAATGTAGGGTTGAATTACATGATCCCTCACGTCCTTTTCAATGTAGGACTCTAAGACATTTGGACTTAGTTTCAATTAAAGGGGTTTGATGATTTCTAGGCTGACTTGTTAGTTGAGTTAGTTAGTTAGTTGGAATAGCGGAGTTTACCCCTTGCCATGTTTTCTTGTGTGACACTCTCCGAGGAGAGAAAGTCACATGGCTCGTTCCCTTCTCTTTTGTAGTAAGAAATCAGCTCGGCTGGTCTGACTCAGATAAGAGAGAACAAGGCTGATGCCAAAGGTGGAGCCTCTTTCTAACAAGGCTGTTTCATGCTCGGGAAGCTCCATGGCCACAGAGTTACCCAGATGTTCCTGTTCTTTCTCCGAATGTGCGTGGAGCCCTGAAGGCACGGATCCCTTTCCTGGGATTTCTCCGGGTGTACCTGTCCTGTGCTGAGACCAACACACTACCCTGGGGAATTGTGGGACCTCGGAGCCTCATCAACAGTCATTATTTCTAGGCCTTTAGGTGTTTCCCCAGTAAATCTGATTCGTACTTTACACCACGTGTGCTGTTAATGTGCTCTCATTCTTTTTGCACAACGCGTACTATTTGAGGAATGCACTGCTCAGTGCTTTATGTACATGGTCTCATTTAATCCCCACAAGCTTGATAGTTAGGTAGATTATCCCCATTTGACAAATGGGGAAAACCTAGTGCTCAGAAAAGTGAAGCAGTTTGTCCAAGGTCACACTGTTGTCCAGAGCGAGGACTAGAATCCACATTGTCCTGTTTTAGGGCCTGTGCTTTTAACTCTGAGAGGGCGCAGTTCACATCCTAGACACCACAGACGGTTTCCTGCAGGTGGCACTAATGGGTCTCATTCAAACACAATCAGTATATAGTGACCGGTTTTTCCTAGAGAAAAGTGAAGTGGAAGGGACATCTTTTCTACTTTGTCCCAAAGCACCACATGGGTGGGCAGCAGCTCTGATGTCATAGGGCCGTATCATAGGAGGCGACTAATACGAGGTGAGGAAAGTGTTTTTTGTTTTTTGTTTTGTTTTTTGTTTTTAAAGGAAATGGTTAATTCAAGAAACATTCACCATTGAGGAGAAAACAAAGCCAGGTGTCAGAGGGAAGGAGGGAGGGAGGGGCGGAGCGGGAGGTGGAGTGGAGGTTCCGAGGCCCTAAGGCCAGAACGTTCAAGATAGTGCAGCTTCTAACTCCTTCCTCACTGCTCAGCAGCACACACTTCTCAGATCTTCTAGCAAAATTATTGGGGACCAGGATGCCTGTTCCACAGCACTGCTCCTCAAAGGAAAAACCTACTGTTGTTGGGAAGGTTCTGACTAGGAACATCTGTTTAATGAGGCAGATGGGGAAAGAAATCTTCATTTTAAGGAAATGAACTTTAATATGTTTCATGAGATGGAAATGACCCTTTGGCTCCATAGTGCCTCAGGCCCACAGGGACTACAGAGATCCCCTACCTCCTGAATGGCATTTTGTTACAAAGTATCCTTTAATTCTTTTCCATACGCTTCAATGTCCTACTTCCATATGCTATTTTCAGTTTTTGTGAGCAAAATACTCTTCTGAGATCTGCCAGCATTCACATTAACTCATTCCCTGCTTTTCTCCATGGCTGAGCAAACGGCAGATTCTCTGGTGTCCAAGAAGAGCCCAGCCTTCTAGAATCTCTCTTGACTCAACTTTCGTCTAGTTTAAATGGATTGTCACTTCAGGGCATCTGGCTGTCCTGAGCAGTCCTCAAAGTGCCTCTGAAAGATTTGTATAGTAAATACTTGTGTACACCTTTTTTTGTTTCTTAAAGTTTATTTGTTTTGATGGGGGGAAGGGAGACAGAGAGAGAGAGAGAGAGAGAGAGAGAGAATGCACGCAAGCAGGGGAGGGGCAGAGAGAAAGAGGAGAGAGAGAGAGAGAGAGAGAGAGAATCCGAAGCAGGCTCTGCACTGTTAGCTTCAAGCCTGACATGGGGCTCGAACTCATGAATCATGAGATCATGACCTGAGCGAAAACTAAGAGTCAGCTACTTAACTGACTGAGCCACCCAGGCGCCCCATAAATATATGCATACACTTTCTTTTTTTTAAAAAAATTAAAAAATTTTTAATTAAAAAATTTTAAATTATTTATTTTTATGTGTGCATTTTTAACACCCAGATATGCACATGTATGCACCCTCAGATGGGTGATATGCTTGAACACTGAGGTAAATGTTCACATGGGGCTTGTGAAGTAAGCACAGGGCTTTGCTGTCACACTATAAATCCATGCACCTGAACGCAGATGTATGGAGAGCCCCACAGAGGCACATGCACATATCCATATGGAAGTAGATATGTTACCCAGAGAGAGCATATGGATACATGGAGGCCCTCCTGTAAGAAGCATACAGAAGCCATCATAGACTGCTGATTTAAAAGGATCCCAGGAACTAGGAAGAAAGTAAAGTTGGCACAAGCTCAAGATGATAAATAACTGCCTTGATGACAATAGGTTCACAGACAGCCAAAGGCAGAATCATAGGGCCCTGAAATTTCACATAAGTGTAGTTCCCAGCTTGGAGTGCAGGAAAAGGAAGAATTCCAATAACATGATTTGCTGTCATTCCTTAGTACTACCAAGCTGTTGGAGGGATAGGGGGGAGCTTTGATCTGCTGCACAGGAATGTCCCTAATAGAAAAGTAGTCTTATGTAAGTTGTATGAATGACTTCTATGAATTTTCTGTTTCTTTTTAGTTTTTTAATGTTGTATTTTATTTTTTGAGAGACAGAGACAGAGCATGAGCCTGGGTGGGGCAGAGAGAGAGAGGGAGACACAGAATCCAAAGCAGCCTCCAGGATCCTAGCTTTCAGCACAGAGCCTGACACTGGACTCAATCCACAAGCTGTGAGATCATAACCTGAGCCAAAGTCAGACAGACACTCAATTGACTGAGCCACCTAGGCGCCCATGAATGGTCTTTAAGTCCAGGTAGTTTCCATTTTATTGATTCCAAGTTCTTCTATATTAGCCTTTGGATAATTAATTTGGCTCCCAGAACTCATAAATACTGCTCACCTCAACAGAATTTTAGTAACAGCAAAGATAGTTCCCCTTGGAATTGTTTTGGGTGCTTCCTAGGGAAATGATAAATCAGGTATGTCTCCTACTGCAAAAATAATAAGTGTATCATGGTGTGTAAATTAGTCTCCTGAGAGTCTGGGTAATATAAACTTATTCACTAGAATTTAAGCTAAGAAAATGGTGTCTCTTATCTTTAACATAAGCAAAATAACTCTTCATTGGGGGGACTCACCCTACCTCTTCAGAAGTCATCTCATAGCTCTCATTCATTCAATGAATACTTATTTTGAACCTAATATGTGCCAGGCTGCCTTCTAGGTAGGGAACAAAGCACACACAACTCTTGCGGAGTTTGGGGATAAAACCTTGGACTGTCTTTTCGTGAAGCTTCACATAGGGTGTGGTTCTTGTTTGCGATTGTTAGATTGCTGGTTTTTTCCTCTTGTGTAAGGACTGGGCCAGTTTTGCTGAGCATTACACATCTGGCACTAACGCTACCAAGTGGTAGAAAGCACTCAATAAATATTTAAGGAAGGAGTAAATTAGTAAATTCTCAAAGCTTCGTAACTGGACTCTGGACCTCAAGGAACTGATCCTAAACTCTTAGAACCTTTAACAAGTATGCATGCTTGGAAATTATTCATGAACATTGCTCTCTTGGTACACGATCTCCGGCCCATCCAGACTCTGGCATAGCCATAGAGAAGTAAAGCAGTCTGATCCAGAAAAGAGGGGCCCTGAGCTTAGCTTTCCTGAGCTGCCCTCAGCTTTCACATGGTCCAGAAGCTGAATTGAGAGTTGGTGGTCCTACCATGGGGTCCTTTGTGAACACTAGATGAGTGGCCCCCACAGCAGGGCTTGGGGTAGACCAGCTGGCCATATGGACTGATGAGAAGCCTAAGATTTTGCAGCAAGAACTGAGATGAGGCTGGGTTGAGAAGGAAGGAGTCCCCTGTCGCATCCGTGCCATGTCCCTGCATCGCCTGCTATAGAGTTGCTGAACGGGCAGTTGCCAGTGTCAGCATCTGGGGCCAGCAGCACCAGGAGAAACAGGAAGATTGTCTAGAGACCAGTGGATTGCAGTCAGCAAGTATCTAGGCACACGCACCAAGCCAGGGTCACACTGTCCACCGAGGGCCATGGGGACAGTCAAACACGTGTGCTAATCAAGCACATCAGAGAATGCCAAGCCAGTCTTTAAGCTGGCTGGTTATCCTGTATGGTGCAGGTGAAGACGTTTGCTAGAAAAGGAATGAATGGCAACAAGGAAAGAACTCTGGAGCGCAGCGACGTTGGGATGATGCAGGAGGGCAGTACCAGAGTTTGCTGCTTGGGTTACACCAAGCTAGAAACCCCTACGTCTCCCCTCTTGGGAGGCAAAGGCAGATTCCCCCCGCTTCCTTGTTTCATCATATCCTATATTCCTCTTCTGTTGCAGAACTGGCCAGACTCTGTCCCAGGACAAGCCAGGGACACAAAATTCTCTTCCCTCATATATCCTGGAGCCATTATAGCAGAGAAGCAAGGGGAGGGAAAGGCTATCTGAAAGCGTGAGATCTTAAAAGTTTTTGTAATTGACCTTACTGAGATATTATTTACACACAATAAAACTACAGATTTTAAGTACATAGTTTGGATTTTGACAAAGGTACTCACAAGACCAATAAATGCCCCGGTGAAGATATAGAATTACTTCTATCACCACAGACATTCACTTAGTCCTGAGGAGTGAACATTTTTTATCTGAAAATATTGTATCCTGAAAATACATAAATGATTAGATCAAAACAAACTTAATTTTTTTTCTGACACATCCATAGTTTCACAGCTAAGGAGGAAGATCAAATGAATTACAGACAAAATAAAGTAGCTACATTTTATCTGTGTATCTTAATTTTAGTGGGAGCTAGCTTTGTGTCCTTGCTATGCTTGAGAAATGGAAGAATTTGATGTTGGGAATTAAGGGAATTACAGATAGACTAGAACTGGGGAGAAGAGACTATTTAGATGAAGAGGCAGGCATAGAAAGTCTGGTATACCATATCCGTTGCAGCATTATTCAATAGCTAAAAAGTCTGGGGAACCTGGGTGGCTCAGCTGGTTGAGTGTGTGACTTCAGTTTAGGTCATGATCTCACGGCTTGGGAGTCCAAGACCTGTGTCGGGCTCTGCACTAATATCTCAGAGCCTGGAACCTGCTTCTGATTCTGTGTCTCCCTCTCTCTCTGTCCCTTTCCTGCTTGCATTCTGTCTCTCTCTCTCTCTCAAAATAAATAAACATAACAACAACAATAAAAAGATAACAAGTGGATGAAATCTTAGTGTCCATCAATGGGTAAGTGGATCAAATATATATATACACAAACACACATATATATAAAAATGGAATATATATATTGCATACATACATATATATTCCATATATGTGCATATATATAAAAATAGAATATTGCAATACAAATATTGGAATACTGGAATAATTCGATATTTTTCAGCCTTACAAAGGAAGGAAATTCTGACACATGCTACTACATGGATGAAGGTTGAGAATATTATGTTAAGGGAAATAAGCCAGTCACAAAAAGAAATACTGTATGTCTCCACTTGTGTAAGTTACCTAGTGCGGTCAGATTTATAGAGACAGAAAGCAGAATGCTGCCTGCCTGGGGCTGAATGGGAACAAGGCATTGTGTAATGGGCATAGAGTTGTGCAAGATGGAAAAGTTTCTGGAGATGGGTGGTGGGGATGGTTGCACAATACTGTGATTGTAATTTATGCCACGAAACTGTACACCTAAAAATGGTTAAGTTGGTAAGTTTTATGCTATGTCTACTTTGCCACAATTAAAAAAAAAAGGTGGGTGATGAGAGAGAAATAACATCTGACTCTAAAGCCAGCACTTTACCACGGCATATACACCCTTCACCAGGCCAAAGGGGTCCCATCTCATTCCATCTCCTTTCAATCATGAGCACAGCTGTGGGCCACAAGGCCTCTTTCCCATGACTCTCCAGAGAGGTGTGTCTGTGGCATGCATGCACATGACCATGCACTCACGAGGAGCATACATCTCTAGCATTCTCCTTGGTGCAACTCAAGGTGGTAACTGGCATGTGGGTTCGTGGCAACGAGCGAATCAATACACATGGATTGAGCACTCTTTTGATGACACTGAATTAAGCTTAGTGGAAAATGTCCATAAATTAGCATTCTTCATGATTTGCTAAATGATTTCTATGTTTAGATGCTGGGTTAGGAGCTGTGTGTGTGTGTGTGTGTGTGTGTGTGTGTGTGTGTGTGTGTTGGGGGACTGAAGAGGGAAGACCTACCTGATGCCCTTAAGGAGGTTATGCTCTCCTAGGGGAGGTTAATTTGTATGCAAATAACTACGGAACAAAGTTCAGTTATAAGTGGCACAGTAGAGGCATAGATAGAATGTTAGGAGGAAGACAAATGGAGAAGGAAATTTATCGACCCTGATCTTAGCCTCATGGTTGGCAATTTTACAGAAATAGTTTCATGTGATTCTCCATGCAGCTTTGAGACGGATATCACAACAGGATCATTGAAGTTTAGAGACAGCAAGTGACAGCCCTCCCCAGATCAGATAGGCAGGAAGGGACAGAGCCAGGATGCAAATCTAGTCTTTCTGACTCAACAGTCAATGTTTTATTTGCTGTACCAGTAGTCTCAAAGGAAGGAACCTAACCCAGAGGCACCCTGAGATATTTCAAGGGCGTATGGGTGAAGATAGTTTTAAGGGTATGGTTGATTTTGTTTTCCAAAAATAGCTTAAATGATATTTCCCACCCACATGTTCTTCAGGAATCCTATACACCCCAACAAGTAGAAGAAAGAGTCTATGTCTCTTCTCTCTCAACCTGGAGTGGGCCTTTGTGAACATCTCAACTAATAGAGTTGGCAGAAGTGAAGAAGCGTGACTTCTGAGGCTATGTCCACCTGCTCCCTCTCAGGGTGCTTGCTTTTGGAATCCAGCCACCATGTTGTGAGAAATCCCAGACCTCAAGGAGAGACCCACATAGAAAGGAACTGTGTTGGGGACGCCAAGACCCCAGGCTTGATGATTCACTACGAGGTCTCACAGGACTCATCATATGGTTGTACTCATGGCTAAGATTTATTATTGTAAAAGGATACGTTGCAAAACCAGCAAAGGGAAAAGGTACATAGGGTAAAGTCAGGAGGAAACAAGGTGCAAACCTTCAATAGAGTCACATAGTACATGCTTAATTCCTTTAGCAATGAGCTGTGACAACCCATGTGAAGGGTTGTCTACAGTGCCCAGGGTTTTTATGGTGGGCTCATCATGTAGGCATCCTCTGCCTAGTGGGTACTAAGATTTTAGACCCCCAGAAGGAAAGCAGGGGCTCAGTTTAAACCACACTGTTCGTACAGTTTAAGCACCAGAAGACACCCTTACCAGTTAGGGTGATGGGACCCCTCCCCAAATCCAAAATTTCAAATACCAGTCAGAGCCAGCCGTATAAATAGTTCCACCTTAAGGAGAGCAGTCAGGCCTGCTGTGTTGCCTCTTTTCTGCCTTGGACCTAAAAGCCTCTGACACCATCACCCTAATGGAATCCCCAGTTGACAACCTTCAACACTTGACCTCCATTGTAAGGAAGTCATTTTGGAAACACATTCCCCAGCCCTTAGGCCATTCCTGCTGAAGTCACAGGGAACAGAGATGAGCTTTCTCTTCGGAGTCCTGTCCCAGTTACAGATTCGTGAGCAAAGTACGTGATTGTTATTGTTTTAAGGTACTAAATTTTGAGTGGTCTGTTATGCAGCGATAGATGTGGGAATCATTTTCTAGATTCTACTCTTCCAAATGTATCTTTTCTAAAATTGATCATCATGAGATAATCACAAAGGCCATTCTTTCACTTTACAAACAAAGATGTATGTGCATCTTCCATTCTAACCAGGCTGCTGTGTCCTAGATCAGGAGTTGGGAGACTTTACCTGATAAGAGATAGATAGTAAAGATTTCAGAATCTGTGGGCCATATACTGTCCCTTGGTATATTTGTGCGTCTGTGTGTGCGTGTGTGTGTTTTACAATCCCGTAAAAAATGTAAAAACCGTTATTAACATGAGGGCTGTTCCAAAGCAGTCTAGACAGGATTTGGCCACCCTCAGTTTGCCAGCCTCTGTCCTAGCAATTAAAAAAGCACACCCGCCCAAACCCAAGAACAACAACAACAACGAAACAACCCAGCAAACCAATAAAAGAAAACCTCCAGTGCAGCAAAGAAGGGTACAATTAGAAAGAATGGTGTCAGTATTGAAAATATTTGGCTAACAAACCGTTTTGCAAACCACATGTTTTCTAATTCACTGCTTTCAACTGTATTGAAGAAGAACCTAATGATGTTTTTAGCTGGTGGACCATTAAGAATAGTTTTAGATGTTAGATCACTGTATGATTGTTGGCCTATAACCTGGAAAGCATTCAGGGAATTAAGTAAAAGGAAAATACGAAATTCATTCCATTTTTCACCTACTTTTTTTTTTGTGTGTTTATTTTTGGTAGAGAGAGAGACAGAGTGTGAATGGGGGAAGGGCAGAGAGAAATAGGGAGATACAGAATCTAAAGCAGGCACTAAGCTCTAAGCCGTCGGCATAGAGCCTGATGCTGCGCTCGAACTCATAGACTGTGAGATCATGACATGAACTGAAGTTGGACACTTAACCGAGACACCCAGGTGCCCCATTTTTCACCTACTTACTCATGTCAACAATATTCTTCAGTGCATGTGTCTTTAAAAAATAGAAATAGGAATAGAATTCATATAGAAGCTTGTATCATTCTAGCAATAACAAATGTTGATGAAAAATACAGGAACTAATTGGAAAAAAGATAGCCCCATCTATTTAAGAGATACATGTCCAATAAAATTTTACTTTTCATCTTTAAGAAATATACATATGTTGTTTTGTTTAGTTGTATGCTCATAATAATTGTGATACTAACTAATCCAAAGTAAGAGTCTACTAGTTATAGGAAATTTAAATAAATTCCAATTTCAACTTCTATGTATAAATTCATAACAGAGATATATGAAAGAATAACCAGTAAAATAATCTTAAGAATGAATATATGGGATTAGCATAAAATTCAGTGGAGGAGTTAGAAAAATGGATGATGGTGGCTCTCAAATTGCTGTGATATTCAGATTCCGCTGGGTGCATTTAAAAGAGTGATGGGACAGTTTTATTTGTCAATGTCAATAGTCACAGTACACCAGGACAGCAGTTCTCACAGTGGGGTTCCTGAGCCAGCAGCATTGGGATCTTTACAAATTCTCAGGCGGCCCCAGACCCACCAACTCAGAGACTCTGAGAGCGGGCCCAGCAAGATGTGTTTTGACCCATTGTCCCGGTGATTCTGATGCACGCCCAAGTTTGAGAACCACTGCATCAGAAAGGAGTCTTTTGCAGTTCCTTAAGCTTATAATGAATGTGTTTTTTTAATTAAAAAAAATTTTTTTTTTTTAATTTCTAGGAGAGAGATAGAGACAGCATGAGCAGGGGAGGGTCAGAGAGAGAGGGAGTCACAGACTGAAACAGGCTCCAGGCTCTGAGCTGGCAGTCAGCACAGAGCCCGACGCGGGGCTCGAACCCACGAACCGCGAGACCATGACCTAAGCGAAAGTCGGACCCTTAACCGACTAAGCCACCCAGGCGCCCCGTAAAGGGTCCCTTTAGAGCACACTTGAGTTCATGCTAATATGGTGACTTAAAGAGCCTCAGGATGCACCTGGTCACCAGAAAGACCGAACTGATCGGAACGTTGGAATTTTCAGCCCCACAAGTCAACCTCTGAGAAAGAGGAATAGGGGGCTGCCGATTAAGTTCTACAAAAACTCTTGAGCAAGAAGATTTGATGAGCTTCTCTGTTGGTGAATGCATTCACGTGCCGGGAAGGTGGTACACCCCTGTTCTGTGGGGATAGAAACTCCTGTGTGAAAACCCTGCGGGACCTTGCCCTATGTTCCTCCACATCTGTATCCCTCACAATAGCCTTTATAATGGACTTGCAGAGGTAAGGAGCGTATCTCTGAGTTCTAGGACATGCGGAAGGAAATTAATCAAACCTGAGGAGGGGGTCATGGGAACATTTGACTTCTAGTCAGATGCTTAGAGCACAACAATTTGGACTTGTAATTGGTGTCTGAAATGGGGACTGTGGGACTTTAGCCTTTAACCTGTGTGATCTGAGGCTATTTGCAGGTAGTGCCATAACTGAGTTAAATGTGTAGGACACCCACTCGGTGTCCACTGAGAAAGGGAGAATTGCTTGGTGGTGTTGGAAAACATTCCAAACCACCCAACCCAGGGAGACTGGCAAACCCTAGGGACAGAGAGAGTCCTATGTTGCTGCTCTGAGGCAGCTATGGTCCATCTGTCGCTTTGGGCTCTAGCTTGGTCCCACATTTGAAATCCTTGCCATTTCTTAAGCAGAGACTGTGCCCACCTCCTGAGATCAATGAGATGTCTGTAAGATGCCAGGAGTTGTTCAAGCAGAAGGAATTCACAGACTCCTGGAGCACATTGTCATTATCTTTGTTTCCATTTAACCAAGGACTCGCCAGGGAGAAAAGGCATTACATCATCAAAGCAATCTCTCATTGGCTGCTCATTCCCCAAGGGGAGGGTTTTCTTTCCAGTGGCTTGGTTCTCCTAAGTGTTATTTGCAGCACAGAGGCCTGTCCTGTCACTTCCGTTTCCAGATTCAATGCCTCTTATATCATTAGGTAACGGCAGCAGGAGAGCGAGATAACACAATGATGGTAGATTTTAGTTGCTAGAACCACGTACCTGGTGGTAAGGGGTCCTGAGACTCATGCTGTCTCCTTTAAGGTTGCTTCAGATTTTGCATCACTACATTAATTCATCTTGCAATATGCATGAGTGACAGGGATAATAAAACGGTGACATTAGCTCTTCTATTTAGTGTCCTATAAAATGGGAGGCAAATGAATTGGTTCTGTCGGTGCATTTGAAGCTTCGATTTACAGTTTCTGCAAGAATTACTGTCCCCGTGCGTATGATGTCTGAGTCCACCTCGGTTTTCATTATCTGCCTCATTTCGTGAAGGTTAATGATTTAACTGATTTTTAAAAATAAGCCTTATACAATTATGTTGAAAAAAAGGAGGAAATTGTCACAATTTCTTTTCTCCAGACTTGAATTTGATGTTTCTTTTGGATGAGAAGAAGAGTTAAAATGAGCACCTCATTTTTTTTTTGGCAGTTATAAAGCAACATAATTCTAAAGTGAAATTTCATTTAACCATCAAGCAGTTCGAATCATTTGATGGAAAAAAATGTAAAGAATAAGATTTCAAAGGAACTTTATTTAAAAGCAGCCACTGGGGGGGAAATAGCCACTGGGCATGTACTGGAATAAAACTTTTCTAAAAAGTTTATTTATTTATTTAGAGAGAACGCATGTGTGAGTGTGCATGAACAAGGGAAGGGCAGAGAAAGAGACAGACAGAGAATCTCAAGCAGCTCCATGCTGTCAACACAAAGCCTGATGCCGGGCTCGAACTCATGAACTGGTGAGATCATGACCTGAGCAGAAATCAAGAGACGGATGCTCAATTGACTGAGCTACCCCAAGTGCTCCTGTAATAAAACTTTTAATGACCATTTTATTTTTCATATCTGAGTTCATCTTTAGTGGAGTTAGTTGGTGTGAACAAAACCAGAGCGATGGCCTGGTAGACAAAACTTGGTTTCTAAAATGATGGTAGCATCCTCTGGTGATTTAGAATCTTTCTCAGGAACTCGCTGCTTCCTCTAAGTAGCCTCACCCACACCTCCCCACCTCCCCTGCTTCCTACACACGCCTCTCCCAGAGCTGCACTTGTAGCACTTCATGGGTCCAGGCCTGAGACACAGGGAGGCTTCTCAGCATCAAAGCCCTCAGGGAGACCTGACCCAGCATGTGTTTTCTTTCTTGCGAGTGTACAAGTCTTTCTGGGGCACGGACTAAATTTACTGCAATGATGTCCAAAGGAACCCGTTAATAAAATTGTGTTTTGTGAAGGGCTTTTATGTTTTCAGAGAAGGTTTGTGGTGATAAATTTACACCTGAATGTTAAACACTCATATGGCATTGTAGCTCAGAGCTCAGGCTTTGGAATTACACGGGGTTGGGCTTCTGGATTTAGCATTTACTAGCTGTGTAGCCTTGCTTACAAAACTTTCTGAGCCTTGGGGCACCTGGGTGGCTTAGTCGGTTAAGCGTCCGACTTTCGCTAGGTCATGATCTCGCGGTTCGTGGGTTCGAGCCCCGCGTCGGGCTCTGTGCTGACTGCCAGCTTGGAGCCTGGAGCCTGTTTCAGTCTGTGACTCCCACTCTCTCTGACCCTCCCCTGCTCACGCTGTCTCTCTCTCTCTCTCCTAGAAATAAATAAAAAAACATTAAAAAACGAAAAAACTTTCTGAGCCTCAATTTGCTTTTCTGTAAAATTGGAATACTAAACCTATGTCATAAGTTTTGTGTATGGATTAAATAAGAAGAAAAAAATGGGGGGGCACCTGGTAGCTCAGTCAGTTGAGTGTCTGACTCTTGATTTCGGCTCAGGTCATGCTTCCAGGGTTGTGGGATTAAGCCCCATGCAGGCTCCATGCTAAGTGGGGAAACATGCTTAAGATTCTCTCTCTCTCTCTCTCCCCCACCCACTCATGCCCTCTCTCTCTATTAAATATATATATAATAAGAAATGAGTATATGTATTCTTATATATAAACATATATTATATATAAGTAAGAATATATATATAATGTGTAACACAGTGGCTAACATAATAAAAAATCAATAAATTAAAACTCTTCTTATGAACACTACTACTATAAATTTGATTCATTGTTGAAAGTTCCAGATTACTGAATCCTTTTCTACAAGATAACCCAAGAGTGTGAATCTGAGAGAGCTGTGGTGGAGAAAAAAATATTTTGGTCTCCACTTCCGGAGTCCCTCTTTACTTTGGTTCTGGGAGGGTAGGTCAAGGTTGAAATACCCTACTGGTTTCCAGCTCCACCTCGGGCAAGCTGAGGTTTTCTGTCAAGCGTGGGGGCCTGGAGGCTTGCACAGGGTGAGGTTGGGGGTGGGATTGGAATGGATCCCTCTTCCAAAGGGTTCTAATCATTGCTCTTATTTTCCCAGTGGTTTCTGTCTTTTGTTGGAATTGGAAACAGTCTCCTGGGCTATCATTTTAGAAGACAGACCGTTTCCAATTAAAAAAAAATTTTTTTTTCTAGAGAAATGTCTCAGTTGGAGATAGAGTGGAAATTCAGATGGTTCTGGAAAGTAAACTTAGGTGACAGTCTCTTCTTCAATCATTGTATGCATGACGATAATCTCCCTCCTTTACCTGCACAGAATACCTTCCAAGGCCACCAGTGGGTGCCTGAAACCACACTGGTACTGAGCCCTACATATGCTACTATTTTTCCTAAGCATATGAAGGGGTTCAGGACAAGACCCCTCCACATCTGGCTCCCCAAATGTGCCACTTTGGCTGTGGATTATTTCAAGCTGAGGGCACTTGAGAGCCTACACAGAGAAGAATCTAAGCTGGGGGTCTTTCTCAGAAAAAAGGTTATTAGCACAGATAAATTTTATCTGAGTGACCCATCTGTATGCCTAATTGCCAAACATTCTCTCTTCTTCTTATTGCCCTGTAAAGCTCATTCCTTTCCTCTGAAGTCCCCGACCCCCACCCCCGTCTCCTTGCTTCACGTTCGCTTGTATGCCTCATTTTGCCTGTCTTTGGAATTTCTATGTCTGTGTGGATTCCCTGTACGTAGACTATTAAATGTGATTTTTTTCCTGTTAATCTGTCTCATGGTAATTTCATTCTTAGTCCAGCTAGAAGGACCTTTGAAGGGACAGGAATTCCTGCTCCCTGACACATACATTCCCATGATAAATGAATTTTAATTTATAAATTAGGCACAGTAAGAGATTAGCAACAATAACTAATAATAAAATGGAACAAATATGATAATATACTGTAATAAAAATTATGTGAGTTTGGTCTCTCTCAGAATATCTTATCATACAAGAGGGTGCCTGGGTGGCTCAGTCGATTAAGCATCCAACTTCAGCTCAGGTCATGATCTCATAGTCCATGGGTTTGAGTCCCAATGACAGTATAGAGATTGGGATTCTCTCTCTGCCCCTCACCCACTCACTCTTCCTCTCTCTCTCTCTTTCTTTCTCTCTCAAAAATAAATTAATTAATTAAAAAAATCTTATTGTGCTGCACTTCCCTTCTTCTTGTGATGATGTAAGATGGTAAAATGCCTTGTGCTGAGATGAAATGAGGTGGATTACATGGACATTGTGATGTCGCGTTAGGCTGCTATTGACCCTGATGACACTTCAGAAGGAGGATCAAGTGCTTCTGGACTGCTTCTGCTGCCCCCAACCTCCCCCCTCTCCCCCCCGTAATTAAACCATGGATAAGGGAGACCACTGTGCTGCAGTCCCCAGGGGTGAGTGGCCCCCTGGGGAGAATGGGACCATGATGCCAGTGAGGCAGACTCAACGAAAAGGGCTGTTTTCAGAACTGCCTCCCACCCAGGCGGCTCTGACTTCATGCCCAGGGGAGAAGAGGGCTTTGTGCCTGAATTGAAAGGGCCTGTGACTAAGGCTTGTGGCACTCTGAGGCTCAAGGACCCTTGTGTTGTCAGCCCTCTGATTATGAGCAGGGAATGTTCTTGCTTCACCAGAGACATGAGACTTTTCTCCCGCCTGGAGCTTGAGAGCCACTCGGCCCCACAGGCCCCCGGCTGGGGCAGAGTAGCCACGAGCTTGGAGGAGCTTATCTGGGGTCAGGGTTGAGGTCTCCTCTCAGCCAAGTTTACAGCTTTAAGGACACTATAAATACACACCCTGGAGATCCCCAAATACACTCAAATGAGGGAAATCCTTTTTTAATTTAATGTTTTATTTATTTTTGAGAGAGAGAGAGACAGAGCACACGTGAGGGAGGGGCAGAGAGAGAGACAGGCAGACAGAATCCGAAGCAGGCTCCAGGCTCCAAGCTGTCAACACAGAGACCAACTCGGGGCTGGGCTGGAACTCACGGACCGTGAGATCATGACCTGAGCCGAAGTAGTACGCTTAACGGACTGAACAACCCAGACACTCCCAAGTGACAGGAATCTTAATGCCAAACTGATGGAGGCTGTGAGTCATGGAGATTTAGGTATTAATCTATATGAAATCCCAGTTATGGTCACAGACTAGTGAAACCTGAGATATTTTGGCTACAGATACATAGATATATTTCCACAAGATGCATTCTTTAGGATTTAGTGCTCAATTCTCTAATTTAACCATTCATTATTATTCACTAAAAAACCAAAAACTGCTCAAGATTTCATCTGTATCTTCCAGATGCCCCTTTGGTGGGAAATCCAGTCAATCACCCCACACTGCTTTCCTCCAATGGATGGCAAACCACTGGTTTGGGACGTGTCACTGTATTGATCGATTTGACCAGATGTTTGGCAGTGTGGGACAGACTTTCAGTGAAGCCTGTGGAACGTAGGGAGTTTTAAACTTGTCTAATTGTTGCCTTAATTCTGAAGTGGCTGCCTTATTCGGTAGCAATAGAACCTTGTAAAAGGGTTTCTCTGAGAGATTTTCCTCACACAGCCACCTGTGCTATTCTGGACAAGGCCTCTATCTCAGGGACCTAAAATTGGGAACATTTAATAACTCCAGACTCAGTCTTGGCATCTCTCCTGACCCCGCGTCGGGATGAGTCATGTGCCTTTCTTTCGGAGTCAAGTGCTCTAACCACCAACCCAACAGAAAGGCTTTGCTGATGAAAGTAATAACAAAAACCCTTTGAAAAAAACACTTCATGATAAGGTAACTTTAGGGCATTTGAGACGATTTCACATAGATGCCTCTTGGCTTTCCCACATCGTGCATGAGGACCTACTCAAGAGTTGCAAAATCTTATTACAGGAAGCAACAGAGGAAATTTCAACTTGGGCCTGAAAAGCCAGGTCTGAGAATTGGCAACTGTGATAGCCCCATCACAATAAGGGTCTGATTATACTTTCCTCCTTGGAGTAAGTTCTTCATTTGGCTCCTAGGACCTCACCCTTTACTGCTTCTCCTCCTCCACTTTGGCCACTCCTCTCAGTCCCTCAGCTGGCCCTCTGGATGCTCTCATGCTTCACTCTCTATCTGCCCTCCTCCCCTGGTTGATGTCATGGGTCTCATGATGTCGTTGCTATCCATACCCTGGTACTTCTGTATTTATATCTCAGCCCGTACACTCCCCTGAGCTTGGGCTCATTCACTCAGCCTGCTCAACATCTCCACTGAATGTGAAAGCCATCTTAGGACTGACACGTCTGACCCTGAGGTCCTAGGCTCCTCTCCCAAATCTGTCCAGCCCACATTCTTCCCCATCTCAGTTGATAGCGAGTCGATCCTTGCAGTTGCTCAAGCTGAAATAACTTAAGAGTCGTTGCAGTGAGTTGAATGGTGGCTCCCAGAAAGATGTGTCCACGTCCTAACCTCCAGTGAATGTGACCTTGTTTGGGAAGAAGGTCTTTGCAGATGTAATTACATTGAGGATCTTGAGTTGAGATCACATTGTATATTGGGGTGGGCCCTAAATCCAATGACAAGTGTCCTGAGATGAAAGAAGAGATGACAAAGACACAGAGGGGAAGTTCATGTGAGGAAGGAGGAAGAGACAGAAGTTTTGCAGTCACAAGCCAAGGGGTGCCTAGACACCCCAGAAGCTGGAAGAGGTGAGGAACAGAGTATCCCTCGGAGCTCCTAGAGATAAGGCAGTCCCACCAGCTCCTTTGTTTCAGACTCTCTGGCTTCCAGAACTGTGAGAGAAGACATTTTGGTCATTTTAAGCCTCCAAGTTTGTGATGCTGTGTTACAGCAGTTACAGGAAACTAATACGGTCATCTTTCACCTTCCTCTCTCATGTCCAGTCTCAGAGCGAGTCCTGTAAACCCTGATGGTGGATTTTTTTTCTTTTTCTTTTTTTCTTTTTCATCCTTCTCCTTTTCCTACTTCATCTTCCTTTTTTTCTTTATCCTTTCCTTCTTCTCCTTCTTCTTCCCTTCCTCCTCCTTCATGCCAGTGTCTGACATAAGTTTTGATTGTTGAGGCAACCACTTCAAAGAGGCATCACTTCAAAGATAAGGTATCTCAAAAACCAGGAAAAACACACTGCCAGCCACAGGATCAGATAAAGAGCCTGGCCAGTGTCCCACAGTGAGACTCCTTTGTTTCAGAGGTCTTGGTTGAGTTCAATAACTGACCATTTGGACCACTTGTTTTTTTCTCTTCCCAAATTTTTTTTTAATGTTTATTCCTTTTTTTGAGAGAGAGACACACACAGAGAGCATGAGCAGGGGAGGGGCAGAGAGAGAGGGAGACACAAAATCTGAAGCAGGTTCCAGGCTCTGAGCTGTCAGCACAGAGCCGGATGCAGGGTTCAAACTCATGGACCTTGAGATCATGACCTGAGCCAAAGTCAGATGCTTAACCGACTCAGCCACCCAGGCGCCCCTAACCATTTTTATGTGGACAGTCCAATGGTGTTAAGTACATTTACATGGTTGTATAACCATCACCAGCATCCACCCACAGAACTCTCTTCATCTTGCAAAACTGAAATTGTATACTCATTAAACCATAATTTGACATTCTTCCCCTCCAACCCCTGACAACCACCATCCTTTCTCTCTTTATGATTTTGACTACTCTATGTACCTCTTGTGAGTGGAATCATATGCTATTTGTTTATTTGTGACTGGCTCATTTCACTTAGCATTACTTCCTCAGTGCTCATCCATATTGTGGATGTGTCAGAGTTTTATTCCGTTTTCAGTCAAAAAGCTGTGCTCTCCAGTAGCACCGTTATTCCACAGGGACTTCCCTGGACTGATCCAACCCCTTCAGCACATTCACTGTGGGGCCAGCATAGGGCAAACAACCAAGCTTGATTCCAGGATGAAGCCGTGATGTTGAAAACCACATATCACGCGGTTTCCTGCGAGTTCTGTTTCCCAGGGTGTCAGCCAGCTTTGCTGGGCCCACTGTAGAGACGGCAGAGGGACCTGGGCAAGTTTTGAGGCCAGAGAATGCCCTATTCCTGCCACAGCATCCTTTTCCAGTACTCACACACTCATCCCCACGTGATCTGTTTAAGGGCTTTGCCTCCATTTTAGTGGATACAACTGAACTCCTCATTTCACGAAATAATCTATAAATTCTGAGAATTAACTCAGATGGCAGGCAGTGTGACCAGAATTAAAGGATTTTTGGGGCATCTGGGTGGCGCAGTTGCTGACTTTGGCTCAGGTCATGATCTCATGGTTCATGAGTTTGAGCCCTGCATCTATCTCTGTGCTGACAGCTCAGCGCCTGGAGCCTGCTTCAGATTCTGTGTGTTTCTCTCTCTCTGCCCCTCCCCTGCTCACGCTCTGTCTTTCTCTCTCAAAAATAAAAAATAAACATTACAAATTTAAAAAAGGGGGGGCACCTAGGTGGCTTAGTCAGTTATGCACCTGACTCTTGATTTAGGCTCAGGTCATGATTTCAGGGTTTATGAGATCGAGCCCCCAAAGGGCTCCACACTGTCAGTGTGGAGCCTACTTAGGATTCTCTCTTTCCCTCGCTCTCTCTCTCAAACTAAATAAATAAACATTAATTTTTTTTAAAAGGACTTTCATCATGAATTTCTCTCCCTGGAAGAAGGGACCCTCTGGCTTAGGCAGAGGGGGTGAAACTGGTCAAAGAGGAGCAATCCTCACTGCTGTCGGTGAGGTGCAGAGAAGGCTGTCCACTAATACATGTATATATTTTTTATGTGCCAGACACTATTACAAGGGTTGTGCAACATTGACTTATTCAATTCTCTTAACAACGTTATTTTATCTATGTGTTTAGAAGCACTTACTATGTGATCCTTTTAACAGAGTTTTAAGTGTACAATACAGCATTGTTACCTACAGGGATAGTATTGTACATCAGACATTTAGAATTTATTCAGCTTGTATAATTGAATATTTAAGTACATTGATTACCAATTCCCCATTTGTCCCTTACCCCAGCCCTGGCAACCACCATTCTATTCTCTGCTTCTATGAGTTTGACTTTTTTAGATACCTCATATAAGTGGAATTATGCAGTCATTGTCCTCTGTGACTAGCTTATTTCACTTAGCATAATACCCTCAAGATTTATTTATGTTGTTGCTCATTCAGAATTTGCTTCTTTTTAAAGGCTGAATAATATTCCATATATTCTTAATCCGTTCATCTGTGGATGGGCAGTTATGTTGCACAACCCTTGTAATAGGTTGTTTCCACATCTTGGTTCCTGCAATGGTGCTAGTATCTTTTCAAGGTCTTGATTCTCATTCTTTTGGATAAAAAGGCAGGAGTGGGATTGCTGGATCATATGGAAATCTAGCAACAAATTTTGAGGAACCTCCTTACTATTTTCCACAGCAACTGCACCATTCAGCATTCCCACCAACAGTACAAAAGAGTTCCAATTTTTCTACATACTCTCCAACACTTGTCTTATTTTTTAAATGTTTATTTATTTTTGAGAGAGAGAGAGAGAGAGAGCACAAGCGGGGCAGAAAGAGGGGTACACAGTATACAAAGCGGCGGGCTCTGTGCTGACAGCAGTGAGCCAGATGTGGGGCTCGAACTCACAAACCATGAGATCATGACCTGAGCCGAAGTTGGATGCTCAACCGACTGAGCCACTCAGGTGCCCCCTTTTGTTTTTTTGATACTAGCCATCCCAATAGGTGTGAGGTGATATCTCATTGAGGTTTTGATGTGCATTTCCTTGATGATTAGTGATGGTGAACATCATTCATATACCTGTTGGCCATCTGTATGTCTTTGGGGAAATAAGTCTACTGAAGTCTTTAGCTCATTATGTATGTATGTATGTATGTATTTTTTCAGTTTCCCACATCTGTTTATTTTTATTTTTTGTACATATAATTTATTGACAAATTGGCTAAAATACAGTGTATAAAGTGTGCTCCTGGTTTTGGGGGTAGATTCCAGTGGTTCATTGTTTTTATTTTTTTAAATTTACTATTTTAAAAAATGTTTATTTATTTATTATTAGAGAGAGAGAAAGAGAGAGAGTATGCACAAGTGGATGGGACAGAGAGAGGGAGACAGAGAATCCCAAGCAGGTTTCACGCTATTAGCACAGAGCCTCACACAGAGCTCAAACCCATGAACCATAAGATTATGAGCTGAGCCAAAAGCAAGGGAATTGGATGCTCAGTCAGCGAAGCCACCCAAACGTCCCTTTAGCTCTTTTTAAAATCAAGTTCTAGTTGTTTTGCTGTTGAGCTGGAGGGGTTCATTGTGTATTTTGGAAATTAACCTCTTATCAGATATATGGCTGGCAAATATTCTTCCTATTCTGTAGGTTGCCTTTTCATTGTGTTTATGATTTCATTTGCTGTGCAGAAGCGTTTTAGTTTGATGTAGTCTCACCTTCTAATCTTGCTTTTGTTGCCTTTCCTTTGGTTTCATATCCATGAAATCATTGCCAAGACCAATTTCATGAAGATTTCCCCTGTGTCCTTCTAGGAGTTTACAATTTCAGGTCTTATGTTTAAGTTTCATTTTGAGTTGATATTTGGTTTAAGATATCAGCCCACTTTGTTCTTTTGCATGTGGATATTCAGTTTTTCCAAAACCATTTGTTGAAGGGACAATCCTCTCCCCAAAGTGTGTTCTTGGCACACTAGTCGAAGATCAGTTGACCCATATGTGCACAGACTTAGTTCAGGGTTATCTATCTTGTTCTATTGATGTATATAGTTGTCATTTTTCTGGTACCCATACTGTTTAATTGCTGTTTCTTTGTATATTTTGAAACCAGGAAGTGTGATCCATCTAGCTTCATTCTTCTTTTTCAATATTGTTTTGGCTATATGGGGTTCATAGGGTTCTTTACCACCACTTTACAAAAAAGGAGTGTGAAGCACAGGAGATAAAGTGACTCTGTCAAGGGTGCGGAACTAGCAAACGGCAGCCCTTAGGTTCAAACCCAGGGAGTCTGATTTTGAAATTTGTACTCAACTATCATATTTATTGCCTCTCATATCTTTCCATCACCTCATCTCTGTGCTTCATCCCAATATATTTATTTTTCTTAATTTATTTCTCTGTAGGAAAAGCAAAGTGTAAAATCTCACCAACTGCAGAATCATTTTGCAAACAATCGCATCTTCCAGAAACCAGTTGCATCATGAGGCTTACTCCTGGCCCTTTGTAAGAAGCCAATTAGGGGTGTCAGTGTCCCTTGGGCGTATACAGATGTACAGTGCTGTGAACAAATAGGAGAGTGAAACTATGAATGTATAAAACAAACAAAGTCAGAGGGTGATTGTTTACATTACAAAAGGATTCTTTAATTTAGAAAAGAAACCAGTATTGAATGCCTATAAATAGCATCTCCCTAGTGCAAATGAGTGCTTGTTTGTTTGACTAAATGGTCAGGGTCAGAAAAGTCTCGAACTAAAATGGCATTAAGTCAATGGGATCCTTTGAAGATCAGTCAAAAATGGTGGTAAATTACTGCTAAAATGATTATATAATTGGTGAGAAAAGAAAGTTTATTTACTCCCTCCTCTCAAATCATCGTAAACTGACATTTTGGAATGCACATCTTTGACACGACGCTAAGCATACTCGTACACGCAGTTGCCGAATGGAACAGTCTGGCTTCGCAGCTGACACAGAATTAGAAGCAGAAGACAGTGTAGCTGTTAGCATTTTCATCAGCTCAGGAGAGAAAACAAGTCTGTTTACAGATGGGCAGCCAGACCCATAACTTCTTATTGACAAACAGCACACACCCAATCTTTTTATGTATGTGGTTTGTCAAAAAATAACTTATTTTCTCTCACAATGAAGATTTAAGGGCCTTGGAAAGCACTCCGCCTTAGTGATTGTAAGCAGCTGCTTACAAAACATGAGCTTCCCAAATGCTAATTAGATTCGACCATAAAAACCATGGCTATTTGAGGAGAAAGTGTTGCGGTAAACAACCTGAAATTTTGTTATTTCACAAGAAAACCGTACCATTCAAAAGCACTCAAAAGGACATCTGCGAAGATTTCGGAGGTTATATGCTTTTTAACTCTTTAAAAAAAATTTTATGGCTAAAGACACCATTCTGGTAGATTTCTTTTAACTGTAAAGACAAAATTCAATTTCTCCATAGTGAGAAAGTCCCATACAGCAGCAGGGAACTAGATTGGTGTCAGTCTGGACAGACTTAGAACAAGAGACAATCCATTTCTGACACCAGAGGGCACCAGAGCTCAAGTTGCTAGGAAACCGGCAAGGCCAGGGTCCGAGTCAGGGACTAGAAAACCCTTGAAGGGTCATTCCTGTGGCCTTCAGATGAGACCTTCTTGAATTATTTCGGAGGACCAAGAATGTCTCCTAAAAGGAATAACTTCTCTAGCTTGGTTTTAAAGCTCAGTCTACTAGTTAACGCTTTCCTGGCTAGGGAATTATGAGTACCATTTGTTCATCCAGCTCCAAGGTACTGAGCACCTCCAATGCACCAGGCCCTGGGGAAGCAATGGAGGTCAGGTATGTCAAGGTCCCTGTCCTCATAAATTTGCAGTCTCCAGGGAAAGACTGTCTTCAAACAAACCCTCACAACAGAGTGTGCTCTGCGTTATGAGAAGGGCAGACAGAGGTCATGGGAGCCGTGAGCAGGGGCCTAACCTCGGCTGAGAGGTCATGGGCATGTACTGGTTTTCTGCTCACAACTGTGTGGCTTAACATAACAAAAAGTTATTCTCTCCCAGTTCTGGAAGCCAGAAGTTGAAACAAGGTGTTGGCGGGGTCACTCTCCCTTCCAAGAGACTAGGGAAGAATCTGTTCCTTATCCTTCCCTAATCTGGTAACTGCAGGCACTCCTTGGCTTGTGGCTGCATCACCCCAGGCTCTGCCTCTGTGGGCATATGACCTCCTCCTCCTCATGTGTCTTCTCCCTGGCGTGTCTACATTATAAGGATACAATTGATCGCATTTGGGGAATGTTATGGATTGAATTGTGTGTCTCCTGCCCTCCCCTTGTACGAATCTCTGTGGGAACCTTAACCCCTCATGTGACCATATTTAGAGACAGAGTCTGAATATAACTAAGGTTAGACGAGCTTTAAGGGTAGTTCCCAGTTCCAAAAGAACTGGTGTTTTTAAAGGAGATGAAAAGATACCAGAGCCTCTCCCTCCCTCCCTCTCTCTCTGTAAAGGAAGACCTTGTAAGGACACAGCAAGAGAGCGGCCACCTGCAAGCCAGGAAAAGAGGGCTCGTTAGAAACCAGCCTGCCAGCACCTTGATCTTTGGACTTCCAGCTTCCAGAACGGTGCAAAAAAAGATTCCCGTCTGCAGAATTTTGTTATGGCGGCCTGAGCAGTTTAATATAAGGCCCACCTGGATAACCCAAAATAAGAGAAAGAGGCCAGATGGAGTGGGATGAGTGAGGGGGTGGATGGAGAAAATAGGTTTTTCATGGAGAGGAAGGAGACAGGTTAGAAGTGGGGACTGAGGGAGATTTTGATTTTATTTTTTGAGGTGAGAGAAAATGAACATGTTTAAATGTTAATGTAAAGAGTCTACAGAAAGGGAGAGACTGAAGATAAAAAGAAGAGCTAATCCATCCTTGAGAAGTGGTTGATGAGGGTTTCAGAGCTCAGGTGGATAGGATGGATGAATGTGACCTTGAGCATTGTAACCAGAGGGAAGGGGGTAGAGGGACAAAGGCAGGTGTGAAAAGTTAGTGGCAAAGGTTATAGATGTTCTTTTCTGGCAGTGTCTATTTTCTCCTGGGTGAATAGGCTGGGGGATCTCCTGAGAGTGTAGGTGGGGGTTGAAGCAGTCACCTTGGAGATCGGGAGAGTTGACTCAAGAAACAAGGTGGGGCTGTTGATGTCAAAGAGATGTTATCTGGGAAGTAATTGAGTAAACTAGTTGGAAGGGTAACAAGTTACCATTTTAAGTATTATTTCAGAGGAAGAGAGGGTTGATGGGACAAGTATATTATTTCAGGGGAAGACTGGGCTGGTGTGTCCATGAAGTGAGGAGTTCTGGTCATCAACGTGGTTACCTAAGATGCTGACAGCTCTTGGGTGGGGAGAAAGGGCTCAAATCAGGTGCAAAGATCCTTACTGGAAGACAGAAGCCTGTGTGGCCTAAAGGCAAACAGAAGACTCGTGGTTCCAGGAGGCTGGACTATGGACATGTGTTTCTCTGGCTGATGAAGGTCTACAAACCAGTCTAAAGATGGATTTTTTTCCAACTGTGATAAAAGCTAATTAAAGTGTCTCAGCTAAAAAAATTACCAAAAGTTATCTATGAACGTTCCCAGTCAATTGTGCAATCAGTGAATGAAGCAGGGAAAAAAAATCTGCAGGACAGTTAATGGTTGTTTTCATAAAGACATTTTCTTAATAAGTGTCAATGACTTCACGTCAAAGCCAAACAGTGTTTTACATTATAAACTGCCTTATACTACCAGCTTCTTTGATCCTAAGTTTGCTTAATCCAGAGTTGGCTTAATCTCTACTTTAAATGCCACAGTTAAGCCTCATTATTCATTTCTGTCTTCATGGGGACAGAACACAGCTGAACACTGTACTCATCATGGCTTTAATATCCTTACTGAAGACAGCTATTAATTTCACACACCCTGCCTTTCTTCCCCCAAGACAAATCCTGCTTCTGTTGTCCCGTTCACAGTGGATCCTCCTTAATAATTTTAATGTAAGCCTTACAATACCCCTTTTAAAAAGCAATAGCTTTGAGGCTCCTGGGTGGCTTAGTCGCTTAGGCCTCTGACTTCGGCTCAGGTCATGATCTCATGGTTTGTGTGTTCGGGCCCTGTGTTGAGCTCTGCTGACATCTCAGAGCCTAGAGCCTGCTTTAGATTCTGTGTCTCCCTCTCTTTCTGCCCCTATCCCACTCAGGTTCTGTCTCTGTCTCTCTCAAAAATAAGAAATAAACCTTAAAGAAAATTTAAAAAGAGACACATATAGAATCTTTGATAGAATCACATATCTATTAAGAGTGCCTAAAGTCAGGTCAGCACTTGAACACTGTTGATATCATGTCTAGGAAAACTTCTACTGTAACAAGGGATTTATATTCTTTTGCTGACATACTTTTTGCTATCCCATGGCAAGCCTGAGTCTCGCTTTCTCTGATCTGTAGCAGAATAAAATTAGTCCAGGATGAGTTTATTTTTATGAGTATCTCTGTTGGCTAGTGCATTTGCATTAGTCACTGTATGCCATTACGTGAGAATTTACTCTGTGTCAGGCTCTGGGCTAAACATCTTATATACACCTAATTTAAACATCCCCAACCTTCCAGAAGGTAAGTATTTTTATAATCTTCATTTTATGGGTAAGGACACAAGCCCAGGAGTTTGAGTACATGCCTGATCGGCACAATCAAATGAAAAGGAAACCTTGATTCAAAGTTAGATCAGTCTAAGTCCAAAATCCATGCTGCTAATGAATGGTTTATGACTGTGATAAGAATGCAAGGCTACTGTGTGTGTGTGTGTGTGTGTGAGAGAGAGAGAGAGAGAGAGAGAGAGAGAGAGAGAGAGAGAGAGAGGAAAGGGGTTTTGAGGAAGGCAGGGATAGGGATAGAGAGTTGTGAATGATTTGGGAATAAGTGAGACAGAGAAGCACTAGCACTAACAAAAAAAGTAAAGAAGATATTTACTCTTAATATTTATATTATATATATTTACAAATTGCATCCTTGCAAGAATATGCTTTTACACTTAAAAATTTTTTGTTATGTTTATGTATTTATTTTGAGAGAAACAGAGACAGTGTGAGCAGGGGAGGGGAAGAGAGAGAAGGAGAGAGAGAGAGGGAGAAAGAATCCCAGGAAAGCTCTGTACTCTCAGCGCAGAGCTCAGCACAGAGCTTGAACTCGTGAAACCGTGAGATCATGACTTGAGCCAAAACCGAGAATCGGATACTTAACCAACTGAGCCACCCAGGCATCCCCAAGATCTTTTTAACTTCATGAAAATCTATAGGGATTTGGGACTGCCTAGAATAAATTTTTTAAACAGTATTCTAATTTTGTTTATAATTATCTCTTTTTCATGAGTGAAAGGGCTATAACTTAAAGCCCTGTCTTCCTTTAACCTGAGAACAAAAATGTGACTGTAGGTAAGCCAGTCAGGGGTTCGTCTTACATTGGAATTTGACTCTTAGATGTGCCGTCCTATCCTAGTGGTAGGTCCTCACCAGAATTTTCCTGCTACACAGTTGCTGTTAGCCTTTGAGTTTAAGTTTGGCTCAGTTATATTCCATTGATCTACTCGTCTTTCCTTACGTCAGAATCATAGTCTTGATTATTGTTGCTTTATAGTAAGTTTTTACATTGACAAGCATGAGTCCTCTAACTTTGTTCTTATTTTTCAAGATCACTTTGGTTATTCCAGGTCCTTTGCATTTCCATATGAATTTTGGGATCAGCTTGTCCATTCTATTCAGGGAAAAAAAGGCAACTGAGATTTAAAAAAAATTTTTTTAAGTTTATTTATTTATTTGGAGAGAGAGCAATGGTCAGTGGGGGCAGGACAGAGAGAGAAAGAATCAGAAGCAGGCTCTGTGCATTTGTAAGTGTGGAGTCCCATGTGGTGCTTCATCTCATGAACCTCAAAATTCTGACCTAAACTGAAATCAAGAGTCTGCAGCTTAACTAACTGATCCACTCAGGCACCCCAGGCAACTGAAATTTTGATAGGGATTGTATTGATTCTGTAGATCAATTTGGGGAGTGTTACCATCTTAACAACATTATCTTCCAATCCATGAACTCAGGAAGTTTTTCCACTCATCTAGCTGTTCTTTAATTTTTTCCAATGATGCTTTCTTTATAATTTGCAATGTACATGTCTTGCATTGCTTTTGTTGAATTTACTCTTCAATATTTATTCTTTTGATGTGATTGTAAATGGGGTTGTTTTCGTAATTTCAGTTTCGTTCTTTGTTAGTATACAGAAATACAATTGGTTTTTGTATAATGACACTGTTTCTCACAGTCTTGCCAAACTCACTTGTTAGCTCTATGAGTTTTTTGGGGTGGATTTTTTTTTTTTAGGACTTACTCTATACAAGAAAAGATAATGTCATCTGCAAACAGAGATAGTTTTATTTCTTCTTTCCCAATTTTTATTTCACTTTCTTGGCTCATTGCCCTGGCTAGAACCTATGGCACAATGTTGAATAGAAGTGGCAAGAACAGACATCCTTGTATTATTCCTCATCTTGGAGGGAAAGCATTAAGCTTCTTACCCCTAAGTATGATGTTAGCTGTGGAGTTTTCACAGATGCTTTTTATCAGGCTAAGGAAGTTCCCTTCTATTTCTCATTTGTTGAGTATTTTTACCATATAGCAGGAGGCTAGCATTGAATACATGAAAAAGACCTGTGTTCCATCTATCTTTTCCCTTGTATGTGGACCAGATCCACTCTTGTTAGAGTAGAGAGAAGGAAAAACATACAGATAGGGACCCTGTTGCTAGGGCTTTGATCTACATCATAGAATGTTGTTATCCATTAGGGTTATCTTTGAATGTAAAAAAATAGTGCCTGCAGTGGCTAAGCCATCCTAACTGACGTAACAGTTGGGATGTGGTTGGTCAGGGGATATCTGCTCATGGATGTTGCCAAAGACCCAGGATCCTTCTAGATTCCTACTCTGTCATCATGAGATTTGGTGCTTATCTGTTGGATGATAAAACCACAACTGTGTTCCATGAAGGAAATAGGGGAAAGGAGAGAAGGGCAGCAGGGATGAACTAGATGAGCTTGTGTTGTTTCTTTAACTGTAAAAACTTTTTTTTAAACTATGAAAGTCTTATTTCTAGAAACTTTATTTAGAGTATTTCGGCTTTAATTTCATTGATCAAGATGAGTCAAGGTCATCTCTAATTGCATGGGAGAAATGAATATTTTTAATGAGGCACATTGCTACCTGTTTAAAAATTGAGGTTCCATTGGCTAGGAAGAAGCAGAGAATGGATATCGCTCAAGGTACTAGCCTATAAGTAGAATTTCTGGGAGTCAAACACAGGCAGTTTGATTCCAAAGCTCATACTTTACATTATGGATTATGATAATCAATAGATGCATTTTCCTTTTAATTTATGTATCCAATCAATCGTTAGGTATGTATTTATTGGGCTTCATACACATCACTAAGCAAAAGAGATAAACTCTCTATCCTATTAAAGGTTTACTTTACAATGGGGGAGGGAGTGGGGCCAAGACAATAAAACAACCAACAATTAACATATTAAATAAGTCAAACACACAGAGAAGGACAGATACCATATGTTTGCACATATAGGTGGATTAGGAGGAAGTTAATGGAGGACCATGAGGGAGAAGAAGGGGAAAAGCAGTTGGGGAGAAGGAGGGAGGCAAATCATGAGAGACTCTTGAATGCTGACAACAAACTGAGGGCTGATGGGGGTGGGGGAGAAGGGAAGGGGGGTGATGGGCATGGATGACAGCACTTGTTGGGATGAACACTGGGTGTTATATGTAAACCAACTTGACAATAAACTATTTAAGGGGAAAGAAAAGTTAAACATAAATGATGTTGGCAGGTGTTAAGAGCATAGAGCAAGGGTAATGGGGACTGGGGGACTGGAGGCGTGTGTGTGTGTGAATAGGCTTCATTGACACTTGATCTTAGTCAAAAGGCTAAGAAGCGATTAGGCTTCGTTGAGAGGGTGGTGTTTGAGTACAGACTGAAGGAGGAAAGGGAGTTTTTTGGAATCCTATCTAATTCTCCTTTTTCTATACTTGTAAATATTTCTCAGTGAAATTTAAACCAGTCTAATATCTGCCACATCTGGTCTCTAGGGTAATATTGCATTTATAGCACCATCTGTAGCCTCCTTGGAATGTTCATTGAGCAGAAGACTCAAACTTAGATATTAAGTTACTGGAAACTATAACTAATAATATACAGCTTGGCTTCGATTATTTGAACATTAGATGAAAACAGGTATGGGGGAGAGGAGTGAAGATGTAGGAGAAGTAGAGGGACCAGAATTTCCCTGGTCCCTCAAACACAGTAGTTTTGAGGTCAGAACACTTGGAATACCAAGAAGACACAGTGTGGAGTGACGGAAAAATTTTCACAGATGAAAAGAGTTTGTCGGGGCAGAGGTTCAGATATGTGAATTGGGAAGATCAAACAGGCAGTGTAGGCATGGGGCTGGGTGGGCGGGGTGGGAACTTCTTCCTTCAATGGAGAAACAAAAGGAAGAGAAAGAGAGACTATGGGATTTCATTTGGACAAGAGAAAGACCTCTCTGGATCTCGGATCGGGAAATGAGAAATACAGAGAGAGCTAGTTTCTACTTTGCAAATAGCCTTACGAGCTAAAGATCGTACTTATCAGGGTTGTCTGACTTTCTCCGGATAGGAGCCCACAGTGTGCATGCACCTGGTGGAGAAGGGATTAGCCCTGGGCCGTAGTAGAGATCCTGGGGGGCGTGCTGGGAGAGAGCAGTGCCTTCCCTCTAGTACTGTGGGAAGGTTTATTGACCCCCTCCCCTCCCTGAACCAAAGACCCTGAACGCACCAACCAGAGGCCCTTTGTCAGCCGGGCACTATGCCAGAGCTGGGTTCGCCCCGTGCAAGATACTTTAAGACACTGGGTTTTGAATCCTAGCGGAGCACCTAGTAGGCACAGGACGCTGTGGAGCAGGGCAGGCCGGCTGCATACTCTGGGAGGATGGCCTGAACAGTGTGGTTTGGGTCACTGGGTCTGGGGAGGAGGGACTGGGTTGTTGCTGGTTTTCTCCCCATCACCAGCACGGCGGGGCTTCAGGGAACAGGGCAGCGGGCCCGGGGGAAGCAGGAGCCACTCACACCAAACCCTGCCCCTTGATGGTAGTCTGTTTTCTTCCTCTTTTCTTTCCTTCTCTTTCCTCTTCTTTTTCGTTCCACACTCCTCTTCCCCTCACCCCTCTTTGGAATCAGGCTCATAGTTTCTGATTTGATTTTAGGTCAATTATTATTATATATAATATATATATTTATGTGTTATTATATTACATACATAAAAAATATATACATCTTTCTTTCTTTCTTTCTTTCTTTCCTTTCTTTCTTTCTTTCTTTCTTTCTTTCTTTCTTTCTTTCTTTCTTTCTTTCTTTTCTTTCTTTCTTTCTTTCTTTCTTTCTTTCTTTCTTTCTTTCTTTCTTTCTCTCTTTCTCTCTTTCTTCTGGTTGTTTGCTTAAGAAGGCATTTTTGCTCTGTTTTTACTTTACACCTTTTCTGTATCTCATTATTCTTCATTTTTCTCTCTTTTGCTCTCTGGAGTAAGCCTTATACTTTCTTTGATTCTTGGCCTGGTCTTTTATTTTTTTAATTAATTAATTTTATTTTTATTATTGATTTATTTATTGCCCCTTTCATTTCTCTCTTTGTACAGGAAAAGGTTTCCCTTCTCCCCTTTCCTTTCTTTTTTGCAGGGTTACTTCAATGAACAAATCAAAGCATGCCTGGTAGAAGGACCAATCCACCACTATGAGCAGTGAGATAAAGCAGCCAAATGCACAACAATGGAGTGCACTCAACACACCCCAAAAAACACTTCCTGAAGTGCAAGGTTCTGGACAGGGTTCAGGACCCCTTTTTAATATAATAGCACTTGCAAGTGCAGGACACAAAGCAAGCTATTAAAACAGGTAAAAGACAGAAACCTAGCCAAAATGATGAAGTGGAAGAATTCTCCTCAAAAGAAATTCCAGGAAGAAATGACAGCCAGAGAATTGCTCAAAGCAGATATAAACAATATATCTGAACAAGAATTTAGAGTAATACCTGTTGGACAAATAGCTGGGCTTGAAAAAAGCATAGAAGACAGCAGAGAATCTATTGCTGCAGAGATCAAGGACCTAAGAAATAGTCACTATGAATTGAGAAATGCTGTAAATGAGATGCAAAATAAACTAGATGCAGTGACAGCAAGGATGGAAGAAGCAAAGGAGAGAATAGGTAAAATAGAAGATAAAATTATGGAAAATTATGAAGCTGAGAAAAAGAGGGAAAGGAAATTACTAGACCACGAGGGGCAAATCAGAGACCTAAGTGATTCGATGAAATGAAATAATATTCATATGATAGGAATTCTAGAAGAAGAAGAAGAGAGAGAAAGGGGCAGAAAGTTTATTTGAATAAATTATAGCTGAGAACTTCCCTAATCTGGGGAAGGAAACAAACATCCAAGTCCAGGAGTCGCAGAGAACTCCCTTCAAAATCAACAAAAAGAGGTCAACACCATGACACATCATAGCGAAACTGGCAAAATGCAAAGATAAAGAGAGAATTATGATGGCAGCTAGGGACAAACAGGATTTAACCTACAAGGGCAGACATATAAGGGTCGTAGCAGACCTGTCCACTGAAACTCTGCAGGCCAGAAGGGAGTGGCAGGAAATCTTCAATGTGCTGAAAAGGAATAATATGCAGCTAAGAATCCTTTATTCAGCAAGACTGTCATTCAGAATAGAAGGAGAGACAAAGGGTTTCCCAAACAAAAGCTAAAGGAGTGCATGACCACTAAACCAGCCCTGCAAGAGTTCCTAAGGGGGACTCTGTGAGTGGAAAACAGCAAAGACTACAAAGGACCAGAGGCATCACCACAAGCATGAAACCTACAGATAACACATTGACACTAAATCCTTATCTTTCAATAATCACTCTGAATATAAATGGACTAAATGGCCCAATCAAAAGACATAGGGTATCAGAAGGGATAAAAAAAAAGATCCATCTGTATGCTGCCTACAAGAGACTCATTTTAGACCTGAGGACACCTGCAGATTGAAAGTGAGGGATGGAGAACCATCTATCGTGCTACTGGAAGTCAAAAGAAAGCCAGAGTAGTCATACTTAGACCAGACAAACTAGATTTTATTTTTTTTAGTTTTTAAAATATTCATTTATTTTTGAGAGAGAGAGAGAGAGAGAGAAGTGAGTGGGAGAGGGGCTGAGAGAGAGAGACACACACACACACACAGATTCTGAAGCAGCTTTCAGGCTCTGAACTGTCAGCACAGAGCCTGACGTAGGGCTTGAAACCACAACCACAAGCCATGAGATCATGACCTGAGCCAGCCTACCACTTAACCAACTGAGCCACCCAGGTGCCCCCAGACAAACTAGATTTTAAAACAAAGGCTGTACCAAGAGATGAAGAAGGGTGTTATATCAAAATTAAGGGGTCTAACCATCAAGAAGAGCTAACAGTTGTAGTTTATGCCCCCAATGTGGAAATACCCACATATATAAATCAATTAATCACAAACATAAATAAGTGTATAGGTAGATGAAAACAGATATTCCTCCCCACATATCTGATCTACCTACTTGTGTTGACTCAATCCGAACTATGTCTATAAAACTCACGGGCAAGATAAATGTCATAAATGGCCTACAGAACCAGAAGAGAAACTACTGAAAAATAAAAGCCACACATGCTATTCTCTGGCCTTGGCTGTCATGCAAAAATCTTCCAGTGAAATTAGTGTGATAATACATGAGAAGTATTGAGGCTTACTGTGTGTGTTTTGTTTTCACTTTTGTTGTTTGGTGTCTTGACATAAAATATTTTTTGAACTGCTTTTGAGAAATATATTGAGATGCCAATTGTTATTTTAAAAAAACCCAAACAAACTGGCATTGACATAAATGTCTGGGCTGAGTATCCAGTTTGTTTCAATCATTGACCGGATGTAACAAAGCTCCATGAGACCAGGGATGTGTCTGTCTTGGTGATGCCCAATACTCATTTGTTGAATTAAAGGAGAGAAGAAGAAAAAAATAGTGAAAAGAAAGAAAGGAATTTTAAAAGAAAGGAAGAAAGAAAAGAAAGAATGAATTGTCTTTATTCAGCTGCCTGAGATACATTGAGTGGTATTTGAATAGAAGAGCGTAGGGTAGGGCCGTGCTGCAGAGACAAAATGTTTAACTTTCATCCTGAATGTGTATTAATTGTTTTATGACTATGACAATTGTGAAAGTCGTATTTGTGCTTGACAAGAGTGACACTAATTTACTCTTTTTTAAAAACTGAAGTATAATTGAGATATAACATTGTATTAGTTTCGAATGTACGACATAATACTTTGACCGTTGTCCCCATTGTGAAACGATAGCCATATCAAATATATTTACCATCTGTCTCCATACCAAGCTGCCATATTTTTTCTTATGACGAGAAATTTTAAGATTTATTTTCTTAGCAACTTTCAAATCTGCAATATAATATTATTGACTACAGTCCCCAAGCTGTACATTCCATATTTATTGTATAACTGGAAGTTTGTACATCTTCATCCCCTTCACTCATTTCATCCACCTGCCAATCCTTTTCCCCTCTGGCAACCACTGATATGTTCTCTGTATCTGTAAGTTTTGTTTTGTTCATTCATTGTTTTGTTTTTCAGGTTCCAGATATAAATGAAATCATTTGGTATTTGTCTTTCTCTGACGTATTTCACTGAGCATAACACTTTGAAGTTTGTCTGTGTTATTGCAAATGGCAAGATTTCATTCTTTTTTATAATTGAGTAGTGTTTCATTGTGTGTGTGTGTGTGTGTGTGTGTGTGTGTCTTGTTATGATCTTAAGGGAAAAGCTTTCAGCTTTATGCTACTAAGTATAATATTAGCTGTGAAGTTGTCATATATGGCTTTTATTATGTTGAGGCATGTTCCTCATAGGTTAAGGGCTTTGTTGTTGTTGTTGTTGTTGTTTTGAAGTAGGCTTCATGTCCAGCACAGAGTTTAACTTGGAGCTTGAACTCAGGACTGTGAGATCAAGACCTGAGCTGAGATCAAGAGTCAGATGCTGAACCCGCTGAGCCACCCAGACAAATCAACTCCCCCCCCCCTTTTTTGGATCCG
Source organism: Proteles cristata cristata (assembly GCA_017311185.1). Classification (NCBI taxonomy): domain Eukaryota; kingdom Metazoa; phylum Chordata; class Mammalia; order Carnivora; family Hyaenidae; genus Proteles; species Proteles cristata. The sequence continues at coordinate 1,496,749 of JAESUZ010001241.1, forward strand.
TATACCAGGTTAATTTAATTTAAAAATTTTTAAATGTTAATTTATTTTTGAGAGAGGGCAAGAGAGAGTGTGAGCAGGGGAGGGGCAGAAAGAGAGGGAGACAGAGGATCCAAAGGGGACTCTGTGTTGACAGCAGAGAACCTGATAGAGGGGCTCCAGTCCACAAATTGTGAGCCAAAATCAGTTGCTTAACTGACTGAACCACCCAGGTGCCCTGAGTTACTTTTATTTTTTAAAAATCTATGCCATACATCATTTTGGGAGGAAGTATGTGCCTAATGGAATAAAAATAGGGTATTATAACTCCAAAAATGTTGTGAATCTTGAGAGTGAATTGTCTCCCTGATAAAGTGATTCAGAGCAATCAATGAAGGACAGTCCTGCATCAATTTTTAAAATATTTTAAAAATATGATCTGGCATGTGCTAGAATGTTCACAGCAACACTATGCATGTGGTCACACACCAGACCACTGAAGTGCCCTGACCAGTAGAAGGGATATATAAATCCCACAGGTTTAAGCAACAGGATACCTATAATAATGAGAGCAAAAGTCAATGAACTATAATTACACACCACATGGTTGGCTGTCACAAACACAGGATTGAGTAACAAAAATGACATGAAAGAGTATGCAGTGTGTGATTCTCTTTTGTATGCAAGTTGTGAAATAGGCAAAATGGACTGTTAGAGTTAGAATTCGGTCAGGGTCATGGTTCTACCTGAGGAGGCAGGGGCTGGGAGGAACGAGAAGGGCTTCTTGAGAGCTGACCGAGCTCTATCTCAGGATCTGACTGCATATAAAGCTGACTATTAAGATTTGTGCATTTTCATGTACATATGTTACACTTACATAAAATTTAAAAATAAACAAGCAAAAAACCACAGTAGTCTAGTGTTAAATTAGGCTTAGGCTGAATGGACAGCTCTACTGGTATAAATCCACTTTGTTGAGAGTTTTTATCATAAATGGATGCTGAATTTTGTCAAATGCCTTTTTTGCATTTATTGATATGATCAAATGATTCTTATCCTGTATTCTTTTAATGTGTTATACTATGTTGATTGACTTACAGATGTTGAACCATCCTTGTAGCCCTGGAACAAACCCCACTTGATCAAGCTGTATGATCCTTTATGTATTGTTGAATTCAGTTTGCTAGATTTTGTTGCAAATTTTTGAATCTGTTCTTTTTTCTTTTTTTTTTTTCTGGCAGGCCCAAACCCTAGTTTACTTCGGCCATAGAAGCATCCTGGCCATCACGAAAATGAACTCTACCACGGGCGACAGAAGTCTGTACAGCAAGGCTAAGGGCTCAGCTGTCACGTGGCCAACCAGGGTGCCTGGCAGGCTGCCCAGTGGGCTGAGCAGCGGCCTGGTGGAGGCGGCAGGTGAGGGCGGGCCTTCACTGCGGGGCCGGAAGAGGTCTTGCTCCAGCTGCTGCTCGGTCGCTGTGAGCAGCTTTACACCGTCCACCACCATCGGTTACTGGCTCCACCTCTGAGAACCCAGGTGGCCGGCCCTGGGGACACCGGAGACACGAAGATCCCGCCCACAGCAGCTGCGTCCACACAGCCGCTGCCTTTTTTTCTGAAGCGGCAGCTGCTGAAGCACCTCCGGGAACTTCTCATGCTTGCCCCGCTGGGGCAGTTGGATGTGAACAAGGCCTGCAGCCCTGTGCCCAGATTGGTAGCCCAGGTGAGAATTCCACATGAATTCTTAACACTTGAAGAGAGTTTCAGTCTGGGTGAGGCTGTTGCAGAAGCGAGCGAACACCTCCTTCGTGTGGCCTCCCTTCTGCATGCAGACGACCCGTAGGTGGCCTTCCTTGTTGATCCACACCAGGAGGGTCTTGTTGTCATTGTGCTGGATGCCGTGGGCGTCCGCCAGTCACAGGTCATGTCTGAGGCCAGCAGTGGGGGCGACAGAAGTTTGTTGAACAGAAAGTGGGTCATCAACAAGCTGCTGCTACCCCGCCTCTGTCATGCCCTTGAGCGTGCAGTACCTGATGGCCAGGTTAATGTGGAAGCTCTTTTGAGCCTTGATGTGAAGCCACTGGGTGTGCTCTTGGCACACAGCTACTCCTATAGCTCAGGGGTCAGCACATTGGCCGTGTAATTATTGAGGTTGGGGGATGGCGTGTTGTGGCTATCGGAGGAAGGCACAGTGGTGGCAGGCGGTGGGTGGCAGGTGGGTGGCCCGACAGGGCAGGGGCACTCGGTTCATTTGCAGCTCCAAGCTCTGCATGGCAAACAGCTGCATCTCTGTTCTTGAGGGATAGTGGCTCTGGCTTTCTTGCTTTCCTTTGTGGCTTGCTTTTCTCCCTCCCCTCCCCCTGCCTTCCCCCCTCCTCCCCTTCCCCTTCCATTCCTTCCCTCCCCCTCCTTCCCTCCCCTCCCTTCCTTCTCTCCCCTCCCCTCCCACCCTTCCTTTCCTCTCCCCTCCCTCTCCCTCCCCTTCCCTTCTCTCTCTCCCCTCCCTCCCTCCCTTCTTCTCCCCCTCCCTCCCTCCCACCTTTCTTTCCTCTCCCCCTCCCTCCCCCTCCATTCCCTTTCCCTCTCCCCTCCCCTCCCCTCCACCCTTCCTTTCCTCTCCCCTCCCTCTTCCTCCCTTCCTTCTCCTCCCCTCCTCCACCAACCTTTCCTCTCCCTCTCCCTCCCCCTCCCCTTCCCTTCTCTCCCCTCCCTCCCACCCTTCCTTTCCTTTCCCTCTCCTCCCCTTCCTTTCTTTTACTTCCCTTCCCTGCCCTTTCTCCTTCTCCTTCTTTTATTTCTTTTTGTCTCTGTCCTTGTCCAGTTTTGGTTTCACAGTAATGCTGGCCTTATAAAATGAGTTTGGAAGCATTCCCTTCTGTTCAAGTCTTCTGGAAGAATTTGAGGAGGATAGATATTGAATCTTCTTTCAATGTTAGGTAGCATTCGCCAGTGAAGCCACGTAGTCCTAGGCTCTTGTTTGTTGGATGCTTTTTGATTACTGGTTTAACTTTCTTCCTAGCAAACGGTCTATTCAGATTTTCTATTTCTTCATGGTTCAGTTTTGGAAGATTGCATATTTCTAGGAATTTATCTGTTTCTTCTAGGTTGTCCAATATGTTACCATATAAGTCTCATAGTAGTCTCTTTTGATCATTTGTATTTTTTGACATTAGTTTAACTTCTCTCCTTTCATTTCCAATTTTATTTATTTGAACCTTCTTCTTTTTTCTTAGTCTAGGTAACGGTTTGTTGATTTTGACAATCTTTCCAAAGAACCAGCTTTTATTTTCCTTGATCTTTTCTGTTGTCTTTTTAGTCGCTATTTCATTTATTTCCACTATGATTTTCATTATTTCCTTCCTTCTACTCACTGGGCTTCGTTTGTTCTTTTTCTCTTCCTTTAGCTGTAGTGTTAGATTGTTCGACATTTTTCAAGAGTCAGGTCTGTATCATTGTGATTCTCACTGCCTTTGCTGCATGCCATAGATTTGGGGATGTTGTATTTCCATTTTCACCTGTCTCAAGGTTGTTTGTGATTTCTTCATTGGCCCATTGTCGAGTAGCACATTTTTTTCTAAAATTTTTTAATGTTTTATTTATTTCTGAGAGAGAGAGAAAGACAGCGTGAGCAGGGGAGGGTCAGAGAGAGAGGGAGACACACAATCGGAAGCAGGCTCCAGGCTCTGAGCTGGCTGTCAGCACAGAGCCCAACGCGGCGCTTGAACTCACGAACAATGAGATCATGACCTGAGCCTAAGTCAGATGCTTAACCGGCTGAGCCACCCAGGTGCCCTCGAGTAGCACGTTTTTAAGTCTCCACATATCTGTGAATTTTCCCATCTTCTTTTTGTGATTGATCTCTAGTTTCATATCACGGTGGTCAGAAGACATGCTGGATATTATTTAAATTTTCTTAAACCTATTGAGTCTTGTTTTCTGTCCTGGTGTATGATCTACCCTGGAGATTGGTCCATGTGATCTTGAGAAGAATGTATATTCTGCTGCTTTGGATGGAATGTTCTGTAAATGTCTCTAAGTTCCATCTGGCCTAATGTGTCATTTAAGTCAATATTTCCTTATGAGTGTTTGGATGATCTCTAACCATGGATGTAAGTGAAGTATTTAAGTCAGTAAACTAAAGTCATTAAAGTAAACCAAAGCAGTATTATTGTACTGCTGTCAATGTCTCCCTGTCGGTCTGTTAGTATTTGCTTTTATATTTAGGTGCCCCTGTGTCGGATGCATAAATGTTTACAAATGTTGTATCTTCTTGCCGGTCTGTGTGTGTCCTTAAGTCTGAAGTGAGTCTCTTACAGGCAGTAAATAGATGGATCGTGGTTTTTTTTAATCCATGCAGCTGCTCTCTGTGATTTGGATTGGAAACTGCAGTCCAATTGTTTCAGATTTGTGGGTCCCAGAACTGCAATCCCCCGGGACACCAGAGCCAGGAGCTCAAAGCCAGCTATGGGGGGGCCACAGTGGAGTGGTGTGTGGGAACAAGGCACTTGTCTCTCCAGCTTTGACAGGGCTGTGGTGGAGTGGTGCGGAGAGCGGGGGCACTGGCCTGGATGGCTTTGGGGGGGCCCAGGGACCGGAATGTGGGGGTGGGGGTACCCACTGGTGCTAGTACATTAGAGGGAGAGAACAAAAATGGCATCTGCCAGAGCTGGCACTAGCAGAGTAGAGGGAGAATCCTACAAACGGTGCCCACCGGCTTCTCTGTTCCTCCGTAGAATTTCAACAGACTCCTGCCCTTCTGGCAGATTCTATAAGATTAGCAACTGTATCCCCTTCACTCATGGTCTAGGTGCTTTTTTGTCTTTTTAAAGTTTATGTTTGAGAAAGCACAAGCAGGAAGGGGCAGAGAGAGAGGGAGACAAAGGATCTGAAGTGGGTTCTATGCTGACAGCAGTAAGCCTGATGTCGGGCTTGAATTCAGGAACCCTTAGATCATGACCTGAGCCGAAGTCAGATGCTCAACCAACTGAGCCACCCAGGTGCCCCTAGGTCCTTTTAACACCGTGGCTTCAGGGCTGGGTCCCAGGGTGAGTGTTCTGCCCCTTAGCCCTATAAAAGCAGTCCCTGTTCCCTATAGCCCTATGATTTTCCTGGATGTAGACCTGGTTGGTTTGCAAAACCAGATGTTTTAAGGGCTTTTCTTTTTGGTGCATATGGCAAGTGTTGGGGTATGTGATGTGGGGCTCAGACCCTGCTCCTCATGGAGAAGATCCGTATTTGTGGGATCCCTCTTCACTGCGGTTTGTCATGCAGAGGTAGGAGTTTTGGTGATGCCATGTCTCTGCGTATCCTGCCTGTCTGGCGTTGCCTTTTATCCTTTGTTACAGAGGAGCTCATTGAGGGAGTTTTCGAGTCTTTTTTGGAGGGAATTTTTCCATTTGTAGCTGCAGATTTGTTCTGTCCATGGAGAAGGTGAATTCAGGATCTTACTTTGCCAACATCTTTTTTTTTTTTAAAATAGTTTATTGTCAAGTTGGTTTCCATATAACACCCAGTGCTCATCCCCACAAGTGCTCTCCTCCATGCCCATCTCCCCCCTTCCCCTTCCCCCCCACCCCCATCAGCCCTCAGTTTGTTCTCAGCATTTAAGAGTCTCTCATGGCTTGCTTCCCTCCCTGTCCCCCACTATTTTTCACCTTCTTCTCCCCCTTGGTCCTCCGTTAAGTTCCTCCTAATCTTCCTATATGTGCAAACATATGATATTTGTCCTTCTCTGCCTGACTTATTTCGCTCAGCATAACACCCTCAAGGTCCATCCATGTTGCTACACATGGCCAGATTTCATTGTTTCTCATTGCCATGTAGTATTCCATGGTATAGATAAACCACATCTTCTTGATCCATTCATCTGTTGATGGACACTTAGGCTCTTTCCATGTTTTAGCTATTGTGGAGAGTGCTGCTATGAACATTGGGGTACATGTGCCCCTATGCATCAGCACTCCTGTATCCTTGGGTAAATTCCTAGCAGTGCTATTGCTGGGTCATAGGGGAGTTCTATTGTTAATTTTTTGAGGAACCTCTACACTGTTTTCCAGAGGGGCTGTACCAGTTTACATTCCCACCAACAGTGTAGGAGGGTGCCCGTTTCTCCACATCCTTGCCAGCATCTATAGTCTCCTAATTTGTTCATTTTAGCTACTCTGACCATCTGCCAACATCGTGAACTGCCTTCCTACTAATTCACTCATTTGCTGGTTTACTAATGCCGACATTTGGGAGGTGAAAATCAAGGCAGTGGCAAAGATTTTCATTAAGTTTGTTTTTGTTTTGTTTTGTTTTGTTTTTTTGTACATCAGTGTCAATCAATGACCATACACATATTTTGACTGAGGAAACATCTTTTTATAGTGATTTCCAAATTACAGAAATCAATCTGTTTGTGACCACGTTTTTTAAAATGGCACAGAACAGAAAAGAATAGAACAGATGAGTGCATTGTACGCCATGAGGGTGAGTACAGTAGTGCGTATGTATATACTGGGTTAATTACTGGAGTCATTTCTTGCTATGAAAAGTATTTTAAAGAGAAGTTTGAAAGTTAAACTTTAAATCAGTGAAGTATTTGAGTTGGGGAAGGTACAATCTCTAAACAATGAGCAAGCCATTGAAATTCTTTTGAAGCTCAACTCATATTGAATTTAGTAGAGAAGCCTTATGTAAACTCGCATACTGGTTCAAATCCAAATTTTAGCACTTCCTAACGATATGACTCTGGACCTTTGTTTCCTTTCACATAATGTGATATAATAATAATATCTACTTCATAAAGTTGTTTCAAGAATTAAAAATGAGTTAATATGTTAACTTCTTAGATGTGCACCTGGCACATAGGAAGGACCATATGAGTATTGGTGGTTACTACGGTGAGCAATGTGGGAGATTAAACATATACAGTGTCTTGTTTCACCCAGGACCAAGTGTGAATTTCAGCATACTCAATATTTGTACTTTATTTAAGGAAAGTAGAGTCTGGCTAGCTGGCTTTTAAGCAGAAACACCCAGTGTCTTAGAAAACAACCATTGGGGCATCTGAGTGGCTCAGTCAGTTAAGCCTCTGACTTTGGCTCAGGTCATGATCTGACAGTTTGTGAGTTTGAGCCCCATGTTGGGCTCTGTGCTTAGAGCACAGAGCATGGAGCCTGCTTCCACTTCTAGGTCTCCCTCTTTCTGCCCCTCCCCTGCTCATGCTCTTTCTCTCAAAAATAAAATAAACATTAAGAAAAACAACTACCATCTTGCTTGTGGTTTTTCTACATAAGATCAAGTGGAGTAATTAAAGACTACATTTTATTTGGATAGGTGGGTTTAAAAATATTTTTTTTTAACTTTCAAAATATGAGTGCCCATATGCAGAGTTTATCCTTTCTTACTTACCTCAGTCCTTATCACTTCCTATTGTCTTAGCTTAACCACTTTACAATTTATATTAACTGCCAGACCCCTGGATGCATTTGAGTTTTAAATTTTTGCTGAGGATGGAAGTGCCTATAACTTTCTCACTCTGAGTATACAGAGTTGCTCAACTTCAGATTTAAACCAAATGAATACATTTGTTACTTAACTGTGCTTCCCCCCTTCCTCCCATGTCTCCTGGCGTTTTGTCTGGGAATGCAAGGTGGGGAGCAGTTGCTCTGGTAGAAGCATCTTATCCAGTGACCTGTGGAAGGTGCTCTGAAGTAGAAAAAAGCCTCTATGAAGTACATATTTTGCCAGGCACAAAGTCACACACACCTGTCTAGGACAACACCAGACCTGTGTTCTGAGTTCTAGAATTCTTAAGATGGCAGGTTGAGGAGGTGTGGGAATGTTCCATGTTTATACTGCAGCCTTGAGTACATTAAAGTATATGTAACTTGGTATGTTATGGGCCTTGGCTCATTTTTAACTTGGTCTTAAATTTATATGGCACCTAAAAAGCATTGTTACACATACTGGCTCTAAAGCATCACCACACCACTCCTTTAGAGTAGATAAGTGGGTGGGTGGCGTATGATCTGGAGAAGATATAGCTACCAAATGGCTGCTCATACTAAAAATATCTAAAGTTATATTGATGTGAAAGCCTCAGAGCACAGAGATTTGACTCTTCTGGTTAATCTGATGGATGTAGGTAGCCCAGGGCTATACAAGTTGGCTATCCCTGGTGATAACGTTTGCCATTTCACTTAGGGCTCTGTGAAGACTCCGATGTCTACTTTTCCCTCAACGGCCGTTGAAGTCACTGAGGAGAAAAAAAAAAAAAAAAGATCTTCAGAAAATACAGTGTGAATAATGGCAGCAAGAGAAGACATTCCTGGTTATAGCCCACTCATATATTTTTGAAATGTAGGTCAGAGCTAGAGGAAGTGAAAGAAACTTCCTGTTGAATTTTCATTTATAGCATGTGTCTGGAAATCTCTAAATGTAATTTCTTGGTGTAAAATAAACTGCAGAAATCTGGGATGTGTCAGTCTGCTTTATGTTTATTGAAGCCATTCTATCTGAAGCTGCAATGTTGTAAAATTATATAGTGGAGCGAACAGCTACAATTAGTTTAACAGACATGACTGTATTCCCCAATTGAAAAGCTGTCAAGACCTGAACTATCAGATACAAAAAAGATCCAGGAACCCCATAAAATCCTGTCTCCTAGGAATGACAACATTTCCCTTTGATTGCTACACATCTCTGCATATTTTACTACTTGTGCCCTCTTTTTTGTTGTTAAAAAAAAAGCACGGCCCACAAACAGTCACAATAATGTTTGTTAAAGTTTTGAACTGGTTGGGACAACTTGGAAGTTTTGATGATTCTAGCCAAGTTCTCAAAATAAAGAGTTTGGGGAAAATCTGTAAAAATATCACACTAGAGTGTGATAGACATCCCCGTTTACCTTACCTATAGTCTACCTGGATTTTAGATTTTTCTAAATTGAGGTGAGAATTCAATCTCATTTCTCACCATAGAGTAATGGTACTTGATAAATGCTACTTGGTGATGATAAATGTTACTTGATGTTACATGTAGTAGACACTGTTGATTGCTATGTAGTAACAGTGGGAGCTCTAATTTTGTCATTGTGTCCACCCTCCTCCATATGAAGGTTCTTCACATTCTCTGTGATGGCAACCGTATTTTCCATCCAGGGGTAAATGACAATTTTGCTGAGCCAATCATGATAATCCTGTTTTCCTTGTCAGTGGTTGCTTTAAGGATGGGTTTCTGACCTAACAAGTCATATGCGAAGCTTGGGGCATTTCCTGGAGAAGGTGTCTTCTCTTCCTTTCCGAGGCAGCATGAAAGAGCAATGCACTTAGGGTCAGAATAACTAGCTCTAAACCACACCCTTATTTATTGTTTGTGAGATCTCAGACTGGTTGTGAGGGTTAAATGAAGTAATATGAGATGGAGTCTTCTTGAGGGCAAAGATTGTTGTGTGTATCTTTGTATCCCTACCACACTGGCTAGCATATAGTAGCAAATACATTTTGAACATCTACCTTGGCTAGTGGTTTTCATGTTTTAAGTATTTTGTATGTATTAATGTATTTAATTGTCACAACAACTCTATTTTGTTTCTCTCCTTTACCGATGAAGAAAAAGGCTTGGAGGGATTAGGTCATTTGTCCAGGGTTATCCAGATAAGAAGTAATAGAGCCAGGATTTGAACCCAGGCAGTCTTCCGAGTCTAGGGTCTCAACTACACAATATTCTGCATAGTAGGGGCTCAGGATTTATCAAATGGATGAACAGAATCTTGTAAGAGTTCAATTAATGTTTATTGAACAAACAGGGACACCGTAGTTGAATAACAATTTCTTTTTCCTAAAAGAATGTGCTGCATCCTGATTTTTTGCTTTAAAATTTTTTTAAATGTTTATTAATTTTTGAGAGAGAGAGTGAGAGAGAGCACACACAAGTGGGAGAGGGAGAGAGAGAGAGGGAGACACAGAATGTGAAGCAGGCTCCAGGCTCTGAGCTGTCAGCACAGAGCCTGACACGGGGCTTGAACTCAAGAACTGTGAGACCATGACCTGAGCTGAAGTTGGATGATTTTTTTTTTTCTTTAAAAAAAGTTCTCCTGGGCACCTGAGTGGCTCTGTTGGTTAAATATCTGGCTCTTGAATTTGATTCAGGTCATGATTTCATGGTTTGTGGCTTTGAGCCCGGAATCTGGGTCTGCACTGACAGCACAGGGGCCTGCTTGGGATTCTGTGTCTCTCTCCCTCTCTGCCTCTCCCCTTTGCACGTGTGCTCTCTCCCTAAAAAACAAATAAACACACAAAAAATGTTCTCACAAGTTTAATGGACTTCTGTGACCATGGGTTAATTTAGGGGTATTTTTCCATTGTAATGAGAGTGGCCTCCAAGGTGGCCACTCACAGGATCAGAACTGAATCCAAGGACTAGTCTCTCTTAAGTCTGGAGTCTCTGAAATGGTTCTCTCAATCTCCTCCTCTCCCAGCTGACTTTTAAGAGCACATGCTGAAACTCTTCTGGCTGGTAGAACTTCCCGGTCACACACCCATGACTAGCAGCAGCTAAAATGGCTGATTGTAAGTGAGTTGGTCTCCTCGCTCTGCCACGTCCCTACCCTGTGGCACTCCCATGCCTCTGTCCTCAGCACCTGTACTGATCTGCTCTCCACACCACCACCCCTACCTACCTCCATTAAAATCTGTGGTCTGCAAATGGTCATGAAGGAAAGAGTTCTAAACAATGAAATCAAACACATATGTGCCCGAAATAATAAATTCCATACTGCAGTACAGAATTGACTCATAGCTTAATGAATGTGTTCTTTCTCTGCGGACAATTAATAGACATGTCTCAAATCCGAGAGGTCAGGCTGACAGGCTAGTGGGAAAGAGTTGATTTGGGAAGGGAGAGTGACAAATGACATCTCAGAAGGAGTTATCTACTCTTCTTGCCACAGGCCATACATTTAGTTGTCTCCACGATCCTCTCATCTCCGGAGTATGTAGCCTTCATCTCTCCCTCTCTGTGTCTTCTTTCCCTTGCTCCATGCCTCACTCTTTCTCATCTTCCCAGGGAAGCCAACATTTCCATAATTTGTCTATAGTCTGTTATAGGACCCAGAATGCCAGATCTAGATTGGTCTTTGTGGAAATATTGCTTTCAAATCACTTCATGTTCCACAACTCTTACACCTTATAAACACAAACAGAACAAGGCGTTTAGCATTTTATAGGGGAAAAAAAAAAAAAGACCAGAACACCTGGGTGGCTCACTTGGTCAAGTGTCCAACTCTTGATTTTGGCTCAGATCATGGTTTCACAGTCATGAGTCATGAGAGCCCTGAATTGGGCTCTGCATTGGGCATGAAGCCTGCTTAAGATTCTCTCTCTCTGTCTCCCTCTGTCCCCTGCACATGCTCTCTCTCCCTCCTCCTTCTCTCTCAAAAAAAAAAAAAAAAGGACCTAATAAACATTAAACTCTAAATTAACACTGCCCAACAGAACTATAATGCAAGTTACACATGTAATTTAAAATTCTCTAGTAACCACATTAAAAAAGTTAGAGAAAGTAGAATTAATTTTAATTATATGTTTTATTTAACCCAATATAATTAAACATATAAACATTTCAATATGTAATTAACATAAAAATAATGATATATTTTATATAATTTTGTATTCATTTTTTTTACTCCAGTTTTACATTTATGACATATTTCACTTCAGACTTAGCCGCATTTCTAGTACTATTGATAGTTACATGCGGCTAGTGCTATCATATTGACTATATTCTCAGATGTTCTAATTTTTCTGAACAGTCACATATATTTTGCATACATTTTGAATGCAAAACTCATCCAGTGTACTCAAACTCTAATTATTATATATATATGTATATATATATACATGTATATATGTATATATACATGACACATGTATTTTTTTTTAAATTTTTTTTAATGTTTTATTTCTAGGAGAGAGAGAGAGAGAGACAGCGTGAGCAGGGGAGGGTCAGAGAGAGAGGGAGTCACAGACTCTGAAACAGGCTCCAGGCTCTGAGCTGGCAATCAGCACAGAGCTCGACGCGGGGCTTGAACCCACGAACTGCGAGATCATGACCTAAGCGAAAGTCGGACACTCAACCAACTAAGCCACCCAGGCGCCCCATGACACGTGTATTTTGATGTTTAATGCATGACATATACTTAAATGTGTAATATATATTACACATTTACTTAATGTGTGACATATACTTAAATGTGTAATATATACTAATCTCTGTGGTTGCTGTGGTCTACACAAGTGGCCAATAATTTATAAAGTCTGTCTAAGGATCTTCTGTTGTGTAGACTGAAGGTTTGGGCACTCACCTACTGGGCATCTGAGTAATTTATCATTGTTCTCTGTTCCAAGTATCACTGCTATTAATGCCTTTGTTTTTAGAGTGGAATTCATTTTTTCCTTCTTTCTGTCTCTTTTCCTTCCTTCTTTCCTATTCTGTTATCTCTTTCAGACTTATAGCAAGTGAGGTTGAGAAGCCTCCCTTGCTCAGTTGGTCCAGGATTGACCAACTTTTCAGTATACAAGTGCCGTGGCAGGGGGCATCTATGTCTTCTGTGATACAGGAAAGTCACGTACCAACCGTGGGGCCAGAGCAGTTAATTCATCAATGTGTAGAGAAGGAACAAAGGATGGTGGTGGGGGGAGCTTGAAAGGTATTGAGTAAACAGGTTTCTTTTCATAAAGAGCCCCCTTTATTTTGAAGTGTAATGAGAGGATGGAGTAGCAAAATAGAAGACACATGCATGAATATGGATACAGCTCTCCACGTGGCCCCCCTGACTAGAAAGTGACAATGAAAAGACTATTATGGCTCCTACTACAAAGGTGGCGGGCTGGATGTAATTAGGGACTAACCTGAAATTTCTAGTATGTACCCAGTGTCTCGGGAGCTTGAAAAACTGTCGTCTCTCCAAGACCCCTGGACGAGCAGTGTGGCTGGCGTAATGGAGGAGGGGGTGTTAGGAGGGCCTGCCTGTAACAAACCCCTTATCACAATGCTAATGGACAGAGAGGCCTTCTAAGGGGGGAACTGGAAGGCTGGTGTCACTTTTCCTTTGTTGTGTGCACAGTAGCTGGCATCTCTGCAGGGTGGTGACTCGCCCGCAAGGGGACAAGTTGCTAAGTAACCAGGCAATATGAGGGAAGCCCCTCCCCCACCCCCAGGGAGCTGGAGTGCCAAAGGGGCTCGAGAAGGATTTGGTGGTTAAAACAAAAACAACTACAGCCTCGAAGATGGAAAGATTAAGCGCTACCCTAAGGAGTAGCAGGCTACCGTTTGGGGCGGGGGCCAGGGTGGAGTAGAAGGCCGATTGGAAGAGACATGCTGTGACCTGGGACAGGAAGGGGAGGAAAGGAGAGACCTTAGAATAAAGGCGGACAAGTGTTAAAATGGGAGAGAGCGAGAAGACTGAGGGAAGAACGCATCTCCATCAGCTCCAGAAATGACCTCAATACAGGAAGTGTACTGGAGCCTCCATTAACTCCAGGGGCCTCAGAAGATTAGGACAGTCTGTGCAAGAAATAGGCCAAAGCATGGTCTCTGGCCCAGCCATGACCTAGCTGGAGACCTGTTGGAAATGTATCAAACCCCACCCTAGGCTTACTGCTTCAGAAACTGTGTTCTAACAAACCCTCCAGGTGATTCAGAAACACAAGAAGTATTGAGAGCCACCACTACAAAGGAATGAGATGGCTTTTGGAGGGTGAAGTGGAGGGGGAGGGGGGAAGGGGCGCCAATGCCAAATTGCACCAGAGTTAAACAGAAAAAGAAAACTTTATGCAAGACGATTGCAAAAAGAAGAGAGGTCAGAACAACTCAGTCTGAACTCAACTGCTCTGAAGCAGAGGAGGGAAAGGCTTTTAAAGACTGGCGTGAGCTAGTGGCAAAGTACTAGGGGACATTCGTGGGAGACAGGGGTGGGAGATGTCATGGGCCATTTGTGTTCGTTAATAAACTTCTCCTGTTTATGACAGGAGGTAGTTTTACCACTTGGAGCCAAGGTATGTCCTGCTGAAATTAGCCTCCTACCCTCCCGCAGAGACTGAACATAGAGGAATCATCTCCTTTGATGATTGCATTCCAAAAGATGGTCCACAGGTTCCAGAGAAAGACATTCCTACACTGTAAAATTGGCAAGAGACTTTAAAAAAGGGATTTATATACAACCCAAAAGGGCAGAGAAAGAATTTACAATTATAAGTTTTCAAACGACAATGCTCTAAGAAAAGGGAGGTCAGAAAGAAGTCTGTATAGGGGCGCCTGGGTGGCTTAGTCGGATAGGCGTCCGACTTTCGCTTAGGTCATGATCTCGCGGTTCGTGGGTTCGAGCCCCGCGTCGGGCTCTGTGCTGACTGCCAGCTCAGAGCCTGGAGCCTGTTTCAGTCTGTGACTCCCTCTCTCTCTGACCCTCCCCTGCTCACGCTGTCTTTTTCTCTCCTAGAAATAAATAAAAATTAAAAAAAAAAAGAAGTCTGTATAGAGTTTTCAGAAAACTGGAGGAAATGGTAAGGCTGTCTTGGTCAGGGGGAAAGAAAGACCCTTGGCATGGTCAAGGGAATGTTGACCCCTCTTTGAATGGAATTGAAATCTCTTTGAATTCCCCTGCTTCTCTTTGTTATCTTAACCTAGCACATAGCTATAACCTACAGAGCCTACAGAGGTGGCAGAGACAAAAGACAGCGTTTCCAGAAGATACTTCTTCAGGGTGATGGAAAGGAGAGGGAAGGACAGAGCATGGGGTGTGGGGAACTGGAGAAAACCAGCTTGCACGGAGCCTCCTCCCTCTTGGTTGCTGCTGGTTTCATTTCCTTCAGGAGAAAACAGACCAGGATGTACAGAGAAGGTGGGCACTTTGGGCTTGATTTGCTGGATTCTCCCTAAAGGTTTTCTGAAGGGCTGATAACATTTGCTCAGACCGAAGTGACTGTGGTTAGGAAAACAAGCCAGCTTAAGCCAGGTCTTTTCTGCTGTGCTAACAATCGCGACTCCCCACAGGCCCACCTCTGAGGGACCTGGCCAAAACGGATTGTCTTCCAAGATGGATTTGCAGGAAGGCTTCGTGCCTCTAACGGTAGGGTTCCTGGGGATATGAACACCCTTGTATCTGAGCGTTAGAAGTCCTGCCAGAAGGCCTGGCTTTCTTCCATTCCCATTGTCTGCTGTGGCTGCTTCTTCCACATAGCTGGTGACTGGGCATGCAGCATTGATGGGGCTGTCCTGTTCCAAAGGACAAACAGGCTTTTGCTAGTGACCTTTTAGATAACCTGCCTTTTTTTAGGGTGGGGGAGGGAGGAGAGCTTTTCCTTGGGATGGTAAGGAGGCAGCTGTTCCTGAAAACTCAGCCAAGAGGCCTGGCATGGGGCCTTGGTTAATGTACCGTGAGAGGCTGTGCAGCCCCTCAATGTCCAGTCCTGGTCACCACACACCCCTTGCTCAGCTAGTCTGCCTCCCTCCTGGAACAAGCAGTGAGGCTGCCAGGGCCACAGGGCTTTGATGATTCAGATTGGCTCATCTGAGCACCCGCATCTGCTACAGCCTATGTGGTTTGTGAGTTCCTTCTGGACCAACCAAATGGTGACATTTAGTAAATAAAAGAAGGTCTGAAAATGTCCGTTGTTATCACTTTATCTTGTGATAATTTCCTTATGTGTTTCCTTAGACTGTGGGCTTCTCAAGGGCTGAGTCCCAGTCACTGCCTGGGTCGATGTATAAGTAGGGGAGTGCATGGAATGTCCCAGCGCTCCATTTGTCCACGCTGCTGTTACCTCTTATCATCTTTTATTTCTTTTTTTTTTTCTGCATATTTGTTTTGAATAGTATATTGTCAAGTTGTATCATCTTTTATTTCATCTATAAAAATGTTTCTGGGACACCTGGGTGGCTCATTCGGTTAAGTGAGAGCCTCTTGGTTTTGGCTTAGGTCATGATTTCATGATTTCATGAGTTTGAGCCCCACATTGAGCTCTGAGCTGGTAGCACAGAGTCTGGTTGGGACTCTCTCCACCCTCCCCCCCCCCGTTCCCTTCCCCCATGTGTGTTCTCATCTCTCTCAAAATAAATAAATAAACTTTTGAAAAGAAAAAAAAATGTATCTGAGCTCCAGACTCCAAAAAAGTGTGCTTCCTTCACTGTGCGTAGGAGTTTGAGAATTGCTTCCAGAAGAACTGTCAAAAGATTGGCAATCTTGATAGTGTCATAGGTAATCATGTAATGAAAAACTAAATCAACCAGAAGAGAACATCATCTAGCACATGGTAACATTTTTTGTTTGTTTGTTCGAATTGCTAACAATGCAGCCAACGTAGGGAAAATGCTCATTTGTGACAAAGATTTACAAAATGGCCAGTGCAACGTTTCAGTTGGAGATAAAAGATTAATGCAACTGCATATAAATAATTCACCAAAGAAATGATTTCGTGAGTGCTTGCCCTGTGGTTAGCAGGCACGTGGCCAGACACAGAAATGCTAAGGGCACATTTGCCTCCAGTGATCTGTGCAAGGAAGATGCCCTGCTGATGAACTAGAAGCTCAAGGAGCCTGGAATTGTGTGCCTCAAAATAACATTTTCAGGGCAAACCGTTTTCCGAGACCCGTTGAAAAGACACTACTTTAAATACGTTCAAAACAACAGCAGCATTATACGGTTCCCATTTTAAACTGTTGATCCTGTAGAATACAGAAACTTTTCTTTTTTTTTTTTTACATATAGTTTATTGTCAAATTAGTTTCCACATAACACCCAGTGCTCATCCCCACAAGTGCCCTCCTCCATGCCCATCCCCTCTCCCCACTACTTCCATCAGTCCTCAGTTTTTGTCAGCATTCAAGAGTCTCTCATGGTTTGCCTCTCTCCCTTTCCCCCACCATTTCCCCCCTTCTTCTCCCCCTTGGTCCTCTGTTCAGTTCCTCCTAATCCTCCTATACGTGCACACATATGATATTTGTCCTTCTCTGCCTGACTTATTTCGCTCAGCATAACACCCTCAAGGTCCATCCATGTTGCTACACATGGCCAGATTTCATTGTTTCTCATTGCCATGTAGTATTCCATGGTATAGATAAACCACATCTTCTTGATCCATTCATCTGTTGATAGACACTTAGGCTCTTTCCATGTTTTAGCTATTGTGGAGAGTGCTGCTATGAACATTGGGGTACATGTGCTCCTATGCATCAGCATTTCTGTATCCCTTGGGTAAATTCCTAGCAGTGCTATTGCTGGGTCATAGGGGAGTTCTATTGTTAGTTTCTTGAGGAACCTCCACACTGTTTTCCAGAGGGGCTGTACCAGTTTACATTCCCACCAACAGTGTAGGAGGGTGCCCGTTTCTCCACATCCTCGCCAGCATCTAGAGTTCTCTGATTGGCTCATTTTAGCCACTCTGACTGGCGTGAGGTGGTATCTCAGTGTGGTTTTGATTTGTATTTCCCTGATGAGGAGCGATGCTGAGCATCGTTTCATGTGTCTGTTTGCCATCTGGGTGTCCTCTTTGGAGAAGTGTCTGTTCATATCTTCTGCCCATTTCTTCACTGGGTTGTTTGTTTTTTGGGCGTGTAGTCTGGTGAGCTCCTTATAGATTCTTGATATTAACCCTTTATCTGATATGTCATTTGCAACTATCTTTTCCCATTCCATTGGTTGCCTATTAATTTTCTGGGTTGTTTCCTTTGCTGTGCAGAAGCTCAGAAACTTTTCTTAAGATATAAACACTGAACACAGTTAAACCGAAGGACGACCTCGAGAAATTGGTTTTCGCCAATAAGAGGAGAGAAGGCTGGAAACAAACTAAACCACATCCCTCCAAAGCGTCTTTATTCCATCTCATTCCGGAGGAGCAAGCGGGGATGCTCTGGGAAGCATCTGCATTGCAAAGTAGGCTAGAAATTGACCTTGTGTAAACCATCTCTCCTTGCAAGGCCGCCTCCGTCGCCCACCCTTGGCAGCAGCGACCTGCCCGCGATGAAAGAGGCTGGCGCGTGAGCGTCGCCTCTGAAAAGAAGCCTTGGAACTGCTCAACGGTTTAACTAATTAATGCAGTTTTCTCCCTAAGGTTCGAAGCGGAGGGGCGGGCACGGATTTGCGAGCGGACACCACTGGGGGACCGTTCTGCTCCCGCAGAGGGAGACGCAAGGTGTGCCAGGTGCGCGGTTCCGCAGGCCTGCGGCGGGCCCTCCTGGGTCCCCGCGGGGCGCGGGTCACAGCCGGGCCTCGCGCCGCGGGCCGGCCCTCAGAGGCTCGGAACAGCAGGAAAGGCTAAAGTTGCTTTTGATCCTGGCCTGCATCAGAAGGAGAAAAAAAACCCGCAACTCCCACCACGGAACTTTTGCCGTCTAAACTGGGAGATTTAAAAACTAAGCGAACCTTTGGGAACTCTGTAGAGTGATCCGAGGCGAAGGCAGGGAGCCCCCAAGTCAAACAATTGCCTTTGTTTTGAGCGTTTGCCTCAATCTGACAGCCTTATCCAGAAATCCAGGGAGTGGAAGACAGCAAATAGGGGTGGGGGACTGGTCTGGGAGGAGCCAGTGTCCTGTTATGTGACAATCTGCGTGTTGCCTTTCTCCATTTCTCCCTTTCCCTCCAATTATGCCAACTAGAGCCAGACCTGTGAACATGTGTGAAGAAAAATCCAGGTCCAATATCCAAGATTAACCTCCCCACGTTATTTTTTTTTCCGTTTATTTATTTAAAAATATTTTTATTGTTGGGGTGCCTGGGTGGCTCAGTCAGGTAAGCATCTTACTTCCGCTCAGGTCATGACCCTACCATTGGTGAGTTCAGGACCCCCCCTCCCCCAATCAGGCTCAGTGCTGACAGCCTGGAGCCTGTTTCAGATTGAGTCTCCCTCTCTCTCTACCCCTTCCCCACTCTCACTCCGTCTCTCAAAAATAAATAAACATTAAAAATATTTTATTGTTTATTTCTTATTTTTTTTAATGTTTTTTATTTATTGCTGAGAGAGAGAGGGAGAGAGACAGTGTGAGCAGGGGAGGGTCAGAGAGAGGAAAACACACCAAAGGAGGCTCCAGGCTCTGAGCTGGCTGTCAGCGCAGAGCCCAACACGGGGCTCAAACCCACGAACTGTGAGATCATGACCTGAGCCGAAGTTGAAGGCTTAACCGCCTGAGCCACCCAGGTGTCCCCGTTTATTTATTATTGTTGTTGTTGTTATTATTTTCCTGTATTAGTCTGCCTGGGCTCCCATAACAAAATACCACAGGCTGGATGACTTAGACGATGGAAATTCATTTTCTCACACATCTGGAGGCTGGAAGTCTAGGATCAAGATGGTGGAGGGCTGGTTTCTAGTGAAGCCTTTCTCACTGGCTTGCAGACAGCCACCTCTCACCGTGTCCCCACGTGTCCTTACCTCTGTGCGTATGCATTCCTGTGACACCAGTCCTGATGGGTCAAGGTCCCACCCTCATGACCTCCTCTAACCTTAATTACCTCCTTGAAGTCTCTGTCTCCAAATACAGTCACAGTACCAGGGAGGGCTTCAACATGTGGAATTTGGGAGACACAGTTCTGTCCATAACACATCTCTTTCCTCTTTCCATATTTGCAGGCCTGTCCTTTTTATTTCTCTCCCAGAGCCCCACCAAAACGTCCACTCAGGAGGCTGTGTAGCTGGCATTGCTACATGTGGGGGGATGGGAGTGCTGGATGCTGGAAAGATATTGTTAGGGTCTCCTGAAGACACATGTACCCATTTTGTCATTCCCATTCATTCTCCCACTTAGCCGGGCTTCCTCGGCAATTCTGAAATGTTGTTTATGGAGAAGGCTAAAAACTGCCTGCTGAATGTCGCCCTGCATTGCCCTATAAAGGAACCCCCCCTCCCCCCCCACCCCTGGGCCATGTTGTGTCTGCTCTCACACCAGATGCGTGGGTTTATTCCCACACTGGTCAATTCTGCAACACCGCCTGTGTGTCCTGTTGTTCAATTCAGTTCTGAAACTACCTGGAGGTCACGTGAGATCCCACAGGAAATGCCCGGTGCCACAGAGCCGCCCTCCCCCCCATCAGATGCCCATTTCAAGTCCAGGTTGTCACCTGTGCCTCTGGCCTAGCGGCTATCCATCGGAGGTTCCAATGCTCATCCCTCCCATTTGATTAACATTCTAGAGCAGAGCTCACAAAACTCAAGAAAACAGTTTACTTACTAGCTTACCAATTTATTAGAAAAGGGTATAACTCAGGAACAGCCAGATGGAAGAGACGCACAGGGAAGGGCATGTGGGCAGGGGCGAGGACCCTCCATGCCGTATCCCAGGGAGCCCCTCTCCCTATACCTTCATGTGTTCATCCACCGACGAGCTCTCTGAACCTTATTTATTTTTAAAAATTATTATTATTTTTTGTTTAGTTTATTTCTTATATTTCTATCCAAGTTTGTTAGCATTTAGTGCAACAATGATTTCAGGAGTAGATTCCTTAATGCCCCTTACCCAATCACCCCATCTGCCCTCCCACACCCCCTCCAGTAACTCTCTGTTTTCCATGTTTAAGAGTCTCTTATGTTTTGTCCCCTCCCTGTTTTAGTATTATTTTCGCTTCCCTTCCCTTATGTTCAGCTGTTTTGCATCTTAAAGTCCTCATATGAGTGAAGTCATATGATATTTGTCTTTCTCTGACTAATTTTGCTTAGCATAATACCCTCCAGTTCCATCCATGTAGTTGCAAATGGCAAGATTTCATTCTTTTTGATTGCTGAGTAATACTCCATTGTGTATACATATCACATCTCCTTTATCCATTCATCCATAGATGGACATTTGGGCTTTTTCCATACTTTGGCTATTGTCGATAGTGCTGCTATAAACATTGGGGTGCATGTGCCCCTTCAAAACAGCACACCTGTATCCCTTGGATCAATATTTAGTAGTGCAATTGCTGGATTGTAGGATAGTTCTATTTTTAACTTTTTGAGGAACCTCCATACTGTTTTCCAGAGGAGCCGCACCAGTTTGCATTCCCACCAACAGTGCAAAAGAAATTGTCTTTCTCCGCATCCCCGCCAATATCTGTTCTTGCCTGATGAACCCTATTCTTTTAGGTTTATATGGGGGCTTCATTAGGTAAGGATGATTGATTCAATCACTGGCAATTGAAGATTGATTTTGATTCAACCTCCAGTTTCTTTCTTCCCTGGAGAGAGAGAGAAAGAGAGAGAGAGTATCTGAAAGTTCTAAAACTCTATAATCACAGGGTTGATTCTCCTGGCAACCAGCCCTCATCCTTATGGGCTTTCCAAAAGTCACCTCATTAACATAAGCTCAGGTGAAGTTGAAAAAGGTTTTGTTATAAATAATAAGACACTCTTTTCACCTTTATGGCTCTGGTGCTATTTCAGGACCTGAGGCCAAAAGAGCAAATATTATAACAAAAGATGCTTCCATTGCTCTTATCACCTTGGAAATTCCAAGGGTTTTAGGAAGTGTGTGCCAGAACCTGGGACGAAGACTAACTGTATACTTCTTATTATGAATCACAATATCGTATACACCCATGTACACTTTGTTCATTCATTTAGGCACACATTCGACTGAGCATTGCATTTAGCCACAACCCGGACTCCCCAAGTTGGCTTACCTAGGGCCCTGCAGACAAATGGGCCTTTGGTTCTTGGATCATCTCCTCACCCACCTGACCGGGTTGTGGGATTGTACACAACATTTCTCTCATATTTGAATTTGAAAAGTGCTATTCAGCTTTTAAACACCGTCGCCCACAAGATGTCATTTTATCTTGGGGGATAGGAACGTGATAGAGTAGATAGAGTCGCTTTGTTAGAACAATCTCATGGCTCTTGCAATTCTGCATTTCGGGGAAGGAGCAGAATTCCTCTTAGAGACTGATGGCTCATTTCTTTAGAAAAATACCTTGAAAGGCCTTTTGGAAAAATATGGTAGGACCCCTCCTACCCCCCACCCCCACCCCTCCGTGTGACAGGTGTTGTGAAAGAGGCACACAGCAGTATGAATTCCAGAGCATGGCCTTGGAGACTGGCAACAGAAGGGGCTGCGGGGTGAGCAGAGAACCCGGAGAACAATAAAAGGTAGCGAAGAGTTTCTATAGAGACAGGTGACCTGAACAAAACTGGCAAGGTCAGGGCCTAAGGGGAAAAGTGGTCCTTGAGAAATTCTCGTTAAGGAATGTTCAGTTCTAATTATTTGTAGTCTTATGCTCTTCGGTGGCCTCTTCCTTTATTTGCAAATACAGACACACGTCAGGGATACACCCCACCACAAGAAAGCTAATATCGCAATAAAGCCAATCAGATGGATATTTTGGTTTCCTAGTGCATATAAAAGTTATGTTTACACTACACTGAAGTGTATTAAGTGTGCAATAGCATTGTGTCTAAAAAAAGTATATACCTTAATTTAAAAATGCTTTATTGCTAAAAAATGGTCACCCATCTGAGCTTTCAGCGAGTCATAATCACTAATCACAGATCACTGTAACAGATGTTATAACAATAATGGAAAAGTTTGAAACACTGTGAGAGTTACCAATATGTGACACAGAGACACAAAGTGGTGTTGGAAAAATGGTGCTGATAGACTTGCTCGAAATAGGGTTGCCACAAACCTTCAATTTGTAAAAAACTGCAGTATCTGCAAAGTGCTATGAGGCAACACGAAACGAAACGAGGTGTGCCTGTATCTATCTGGTAAATGTCTGTTCTACTTACTGTGTTATTGGGACCTGGAGAACGGAGGATTGGCCAGGGCCATGGACAGAGGTTAAGGTGAGGGAGAGGCAGTGGATGGAGAAGGGAGGAGAACAAGAGATGAGAGACTCAGGTCCTTTAGCACCCTCAGGCTGGGTCCTCGCTTGCAGTACCCACGTAGATGACCCATTCAACACCGTTCAATCCCTTCCTCTCATTTCCTTAGATCTTGTCCCACAGCCTGTCTCAGTCACTCACTCCCATGTTCTGAGGGAGATCTTGTCAGCAGTAAGTAAGTAAGTAAGTAAGTAAGTAAGTCAGCAGGAGATCTTGCTGCATCTTTCAAGGTTTTGGCTTCAGGCATCCTAATCCTTGATTGTCCTAACATGTCCTTCCTGCTCACTTCCTGTAGCACCTTGGCTCTAAAAACAATCAAACACACATAGATTTTCATTTCTAATCCACTGACTTTCCTGTCTTGCATTGCTGTTCACCTTTGCTGACCTTCGTCATTGCTGACCTCACCTATCCCTTAGCCCAGCTGAGGGTCTTCGGGCCATCCTTAAAAATCACCATCAGCTACTCCTCTTTCCATCAGATTTTCTTGAAAAAAGCCCAGACCTAGTTAAATCCAACTCCCTGTCTACTCTGTGCCTACACCTAGAAAAGAGCGGAACGCTACTGGGAAAAGTCACACGTCATCCTGATTGTTCTCACTTTATTTATTTATTTATTTAATTTGAGAGAGAGAAAGTGGGGGGAGAGGGACAGAGGGAAAGAAGGTGGGGCTTGAGTCCCCGACCCTGGGACCATAACCTGAACCAAAATCAAGAGTCGGATGATCAACTGACTGAGCCACCCAGGTGGCCCTGATTGTTCTCACTTTAAATTCATGAACTTTAATTGCCAGTGGGCGATATCAGTCTGGGTCCAATCAGGCAAAAAGAAACTACTCTGAGTGTCTAAAGCAGAGGGAACCCAAATGCAGGGAATTGGTCCCATAAGGGATGGATGGACTGAGAAGTCAAATGTGCTGGGGAGTACCCGAGGATTAGCAACAGTATGAAGCTCTACCCTCTTCAGTTTGGAGACAAAGATGGAGACAGCATCACCAGAGCCCAGGACCAAAGTCACGGGATGACGGGCAAAATGGCGGTGAGCGGGCTGGAAGGGAGCTGAAGGTAGAGAAGAGATGCAAGCAGGGCCAGACACGATACGCAAGCTGAGCAAGAGGGAGAAATTCCTTGGCTTTTTCTTCCTCTGCCCTCTTCGCTCTCATTAGGGTTCCTATTGGCTAAATCAAGCTGGAAGTCAACTGACTGAGGAGCCTGGGAAACACAGCCGGGTGAGTCAGCCCCCTGCAACACGGAGCCGAGCAGGGAAATGGTGGGGAGGGACCTAAGGAATCACAGGACTGGCACAGTCCTTCGCTTCTGTTACTCTTCCTCTATTCTTGTCTTTTCATTCTGTATCTGTCAGGATTCAATCTGAGAAACAGAAACACACACACACACGCATGCAAACTCACACACACACATATATATTTCTGTTTTAGCTTGGGCTGCCATAATAGAATATGAGAGACTGGGTAGCTTATGAACAACAGGAATTTGTTTCTCACAGTTCTTTAGCTGGGAAGTGCAAAATCAAGGTGTTCGTAGATTTAGTATCTGGTCTCATAGCCTAGCTCCTGGCTCATAGACTTTTCACTATGTCCTCACATAGTGAAAGCAAGTGAGGAAGCTCACCGGGGTCTCTTGTAAGGCTACAAATCCCATTTATGAGGCTTTACTTTCATGCCCTAATCTCCTCCTCCCCACCCAAAGCCTTACCTGCTAATACCGTCACATTAGGGGTTAAGATTTTAACATATGAATTGTAGAGGGACACAGAAGTTAAACATATGTGCATAGGGATTTTGTAGGAATCAGACCTTGTGCAGTGTGGGAGCTGGGTAACCAGTCTATAGGTAGCTGTTGCTTCTTTTGCCAGGGCCTGATGTCAGTAGGGCAGGTGGTTGGGAAGATGGATGTGAAAGGAGG
This sequence comes from Proteles cristata cristata, assembly GCA_017311185.1. NCBI lineage: Eukaryota > Metazoa > Chordata > Mammalia > Carnivora > Hyaenidae > Proteles > Proteles cristata. The sequence continues at coordinate 1,521,485 of JAESUZ010001241.1, forward strand.
AAGCAAGGGCACGTCAGATCCTCCCAGGACGGGCTGGAGCCCAGGAGGATGGGCCAAAAGATGTATCAACCTTCCTCTCCCCCCACCTGCAGCATGCTTGATGGGAGCGATCTATGGCGGAATCTGGTGCCCTTCATCACAGGATGAACCATACACCTGGCCCAGGGTCAAGAGGCTGAGCAAGGAGATCTGCCAGCAGCAGGGAGCTGCAGGCCAGCTGCACCCCATGCCAGCTAGAAGAGCCAGCACACGAGGGACCGTGTACACGAAATGTCCTTGTGGCCCAGATGAACCCAGCACTTCTCAGAAAGGGGACATATTTCTAGCTTAACTAAGTCAGCACAACACAGATCCATCAGATGCGTGTCAAGATGGAGTCTGTATTCTTTCAGTGATACTTAGATTTAATTCCAAATTAAGAAGGAATTAAGATGGAATGCTTCCATCTATCACACTGTAACTGTCTCTGTCATACAACCAAAAACGTACTCTTTCTCCCAAAGATGACCCAGAATCCCTTTGTCCCTCTTTGAGTGACAATTGTCTCTCACAGTGTCCTATTGTCTCTGTGAGACACAAGGCTAAAATCTATGATTGCATTTATTTTCACTGCTAGGTGAACAGAAGAGGGGCAAAGAAAAACTAGTTACTATAGACACAGATTCACACCAGGATAAGAGAAATGCTCATAACGATGATCATTCTTGTTTCCATAGGTGATCATATGGTTGTAGCTGGCATTTATGACTCCCTCCCTCCATTACGTACTTCATATTTCCTTTGCTCATAGCAAATTTGACCAGACATGATGTCTTCATTCCTGCGAGGCTAGGCCATTAGTAGTCCCAATAGCGTAGTTTTCCGTGGACTTCAGTCCAAGGCCCAAGAGTACTAAAAGACACCCGAGGGAGGCTCCTAGATTCCAGACACACTCCCGGAGAACCCAAACTCCCCGTTGATAGTCAAGATTGATCACCTCAGCTAGTAGACAACCCCCTTCTTTGTCTGCCGATTCACTGTCATGAGGAACCCAAAGCGGCCAAATGGAGGCCTCAACTTCCAGTTTAATGAAATCTTTGCTAAGTCCCTGGTGGAGACATTCCTTGTTTGGGAACTAAAGGGTCCAGGTTAACAGAGCCTGACGTTGTAGGCACGGGAAGCAGGACTTTCCTAGAGAATGTCACCATTCCCCAAGTAATCAACCAGCCCCCTGGTGGCAGGTTGATTACAAAAGACACTTCCATGATGAAAAGGGCGGGCTCATTAAAACAGACATTTCTTCTGGATACTGATTCACCTTCCTGGACAGCAGTGTGTGTGACGAAACCATAACCCTGACTGTGAGGCTGGACTCAGCTGCGGCGCCTGCGCCACAGGACTTTCCCTGACTGCTATAGAACATGTGAATGCAGAAAACTTATGTGTTGAGGAAGGCAAGTCTCCCTCGTGAGGGCTGAATAGGGAGAGGGCTGAGAATCGCTCGGGCTGTTAACTAGTGCTGGTCCGCCCTCTGAGGGGACAGCAGGACAGTCTAGGGGGCAGCAGAGGCTAGAGACGTAGCTGCCAAAATCACTCCCCAGCGTAGGGAAACCCAGACCCCCAAGCCCAGGTCCCATTGGCCACTGTCACATGGGAGCTGCCTTCTTTAATCTGTAATTAGGCATTTCCCTGTCCCTTCCATAGTCTTCCCTCTGGGAAGGGACACCTTCTTTGGGATTTCTTAATTCTCTAAGACTTTGTTCTAAATGAGGCACCATGTAGGCTGGCCTGGGGCACTCCCGGGTTGAACAGACCCTCTGGCCTGGAATTTCAACCTGGGGGTAATTCTGCCATCCCGACAGCCTAACAGTAGTCAGGGAGATCCAGGAAGCCATCCAAGAACCAACCCCCAGGTAGAAGACCCCAGCGAATCAGGGTTCTGTGACCTCTAGGACTGTTCAGCATTGAACGGCATTCAAAAGAGACAGATGAGGGGAACATGGCTTTTCATAGAGAAGTGGACACTAGCTGGTGTTCTGGTCAGTTCATCAGTTAGAGGCCCCAAGCCAGATCCTTCAAGGCTGCCACATGAGCACCTGGGTCAGGCCGCTTTGCAATTACTCAGATTGTTTCAGCCATATTTATCCTGAACACCACACAATTGATGAAGTTCTTGAAGTGAACTTCATGAGCACATTGTGACCTGTGACTTTTCCTATGACATCTTGGGGCCAAAATTAAACAAAAAATTCTGCCCTTGACTCAGGATTTTAAAAATTAAGTGATTGGGTGTTGTTATGGACTGAACTGTGTCCTCCCCTCCCCTCAAATTGCTATATTGAAGCCCTAATCCCCAGGACCTTAGAATGTGACTGTATTAGGGGCGCCCTGGTGGTTCAATCAGTGACCTGTCCAACTCTTGATTTTGGCTCCAGTCACGATCTCGCAGTTCGCGGGTTTGAGTCCCGTGCTGGGCTCTGTGCTGACAGTGGCCTGCTTGGGAGTGTGTCCTCCTCTCTCTCTGCCCCTTCCTGCTCTCTCTCTTTCTCTCAAAATAAACAAATAACACATTTAAAAAAGAGAATATGACTGCATTTGGAGATGGGGCCTTCCACGAGATGACTGAATTAAAATGAGGCTGCTAAGGCGGGCCCTGATCCAATGTGACTGGTGTCCTTGAAAGAACAGGAGGTTAGGACACACACAGACACCAGGGATGCAGGGACAGAGAAATGGCTGCGTGAGGGCACAGCGAGAAGGCGGCCAAGGAGACAGGCCCTAAAAGAAAATCAACCTGCCAACCCCTTGATCTTGGACTTCCAGCCCCCAGAACATAGCAGACTGAGGCGGGCCCCTCACATCAGCATGTGTGTGCGGTGTGAGTGTTGCGTGTGTCCGCACGTTGGGTGAGCGGGCGGCAGGGGTGTGCTGGGAAATGGCACACCAGTTGCTATGGGAAGGACTGCGGGCCCTGATTCCGCACCCAGCTTGGCCGCCGCCCGCCCTCTCCGGGGCCGCAGGACTCCCTGCTGTGGGTGGGGCTGATGCCCTTGTGTCAGGGAGGGAGAGAAAATAGAATCAGGGATGTGGGTTAGCAGTAGGACGGGAAGGAAGAAAGAAGCAAATTCATTTATAGTCTGCGGAGAGCCAACCAAGGATCCCGGTGGGAGACAGGGCCAGGCAGAAGGCTTCGCTTTCCTAAATAGAACTCTGTTTTGACATTCTCCTTGCAGCTGTTCTCCCCCACGCTTGTCTGTCTCTCCAGGAGCGCTAATGAAAACCAGCAGATTTGCGCCTCTCACTGCGCCATCTGGTGGCGCTCAGGGAGAGGTGCAGTGGTTCTTGTGCACACAGCCCCCTCTCCCCAAAACTTAGAGAACTGCCTTCTGTTCTTTAAGAGTGACCGGGGAGCGTGTGTGTGTGTGTAAATAGAGACCTTTGGGAAGAAAGTGATGGTGCAGAGAGCCCTGGACTGGAGTCATGAGTGGACTCTGGGTCTGCGTCTGATTGTCTGCATAATCTTGGACAAGTTAATTCATCTCTTCGTGCCTAAGTGTCTTCATGTTAAAAAAAAATTCCAGCAGGATTTTGTGAGGATTCACGGTAAATGGAGATAAAAGTCCCAGGAACAGGGGCGCCTGGGTGGCTTAGTCGGTTAAGCGTCTGACTTTCGCTTAGGTCATGATCTCGCGGTTCGTGGGTTCGAGCCCCCCGTCGGGCTCTGTGCTGACGGCCAGCTCAGAGCCTGGAGCCTATTTCAGTCTGTGACTCCCTCTCTCTCTGACCCTCCCCTGCTCACACTGTCTCTCTCTCTCTCCTAGAAATAAATAAAACATAAAAAAAAAAAGAGTCCCAGGAACAGTACTGGAATGTGGTGCCTCAGTAAATGCTTCATCCCTCCTTCCCTTCTTCATTCTTGTATTCCTGCCTCCCTTCCTCACCACAGCTTACATGCTTTTGTAAATAATAACATGCTATTCCTGCTGTGGGCTCTTGATTTTAGTGGTGGGGCTAGGAGGCTGGAACACCCTGAATCTGCATGTGGGGAGAACAAGAGGCAGTGGGTCACGTGATTTCCAGCTGAGACTAGAGGACCCCTAGGCCCTGTGCTTGAAGAAATCAGAGCTAGTGTCTCCGGCCTGACCTTGACTACTCTTTCGGAAGAGGACACTGCCTACTTATGATCGGAGACAGGAGGTGGGTGGGCATGGACGATTGTTTTACGCTATTACTTAAAAAAATTTTTTTATGTTTTATTTATTTCTGAGAGAGAGAGAGTTGCAGCATGAGCAGGGGAGGGCCAGAGAGAGAGGGAGACACAGAATCCGAAATAGGCTCCAGGCTCTGAGCTGGCTGGCAGCACAGCGCCCAGCGCGGGGCTCGAACCCACGAACCGTGAGATCATGACCTGAGCTGAAGTCGAATGCTTAACCGACTGAGCCCCCCAGGCGCCCCTGTTTTACATTATTACTTTTTGAGATCGCCTCCAGGCCTAGGAATATTATGAGTCCGTGAACGAAAGCAACATTGATAAGAACAAGAGTCAAAGGCACCAATTATCTAAATAATGTAAAGCAGACTAACATTTTATACACGTAGAACATTTTCAGTTTGGGTTAAAGGTGAGAGAGAGGAGACTTGCATGTTGAGAAGAGAGTGCAACATATTTGAAAATAACTAAAATATTTATCCCACACATTACAAAAAGCTGACAGTATCTCTCCAGTATCTCACTGGAGTAGAGGGCATGTTTCTGTATATGACAGCTCTTGTAGATGCCATGTGCTTTCCCGGGGGCCACCTGTGTCTTCTCTGACACACTCCTCATGGAATACATGATTTAGGTGGGCAAGGGTCCCGACCTAACACCTAGAAGATATTCATGACAGAGGGAAGAAGAATCCAGGACAGACCTTAACCCGCCTAGTGTCCTGCAGTCTTAAGATCAATGATCTTGACCATCTTTGGTGACCTGGGGTCTCCCTTCTTGCCATATGGTAGACCAACAACCACTTCAAACTGAACCTCCTCCTTTCATCTAGTTCCTATGTCAGTGAATTGTACCATCATTAATCTACCTGGTTGCTCAAGTTCAGAAACCAGAAAGGTGGGAATCCTCAATTCCTTCTTTCCCTCTACCTTACCCCTTTAGCAGACATATCTAGCGTGCTGGGCCCAATGTTCTTGACCTATCTGTCTCCTGCATCCTCTGCTGTGATGGATCGACTCCCCTTGGGGTGTCTGTAATATGCCTCCTGAGGACTGCCAGACATACTCTTGGTGTCCCGGGCTCCTGCCTGAAGGGCCACACCACAAGACACGGGGTGCTGTCCCAGGGGCAAATGGTGCATCCTGGAAAGTGGAGTCATTAACTCATAATGAGGTTTTTCCAGTGATTACTCAGGTGTGAGAAATTACTTCAAAGTTTGGGGGTTTAAAACAGCCATTTAAGTAGTCTTCGTGGGTTATTTGGGTCAGTAGGCCACCGTAGGTCTGGCTTACGTCTGCCCCCCAAGGTCTGAGGCTGCAGTGGGGGAGACAGCGTTGGCTGGGAACGACTCTACCATTGATCGTGTACTAGAATCACCTGCAAGACTCTATGCACAAGGTCTGACAGTTTGTGCCGGCTGGTGCCTGGGCCCGTAGTCAAGTACAGCCTCACACACGGGCTCTTTATGTGTCCTGGGCTCCATCCCAGCATGGTGGCCGTAGGGTAGCTGACTTCCAACACGGTCGCTGATGTCTCTGAGCTCAGTGCTTAGTGAGCAAGGCAGCAGACGCAGGGCCTTTGACCACCCAGCCTTGGAAGTCACACAGCATCACCTCTGCTACCTTCTCTAGGCTATAAGTGCATTATTAAGGCCAGTCTAGATTCACAAGTCCCCACTTCATGATGAAAGAAATATCAAGGAATTTGGGGATATGTTTTAAAACTGCCACAGGCTAAACTTGGACCAGTGGGAGACAGGAGATAGAAGATATGTTTTCCAGGAGCACTGAGCCACCCAGGTGCCCCCTAAGCTGGCAGATTCTGTAAATGAGATTTGTTTCAAGAACATTACTGTGGGGGCACCTGGGTGGCTCAGTTGGTTCAGCATCTGACTCTTGATTTCAGCACAGGTCATCATGATCCCAGGGTCGTGGGATCGGCCCCTTGTTAGGCTCTGTGCTGAGGGTGGAGTCTGCTTGAGATTTTCTCTTTCTCCCTCCACCCCTCTTCACAGCTCATGCTCTCTCTAAAATATATTTAAAAAAAAAAAAGAAGATAAATTTCCTTTCCTCCCTTTAGAGGACTGTCCTGAGATGCACTTTCTCCAACATTGTATCCACAGCTATCCTGAGGGGCTGGCTGGGGACGCCTGTTCAGTGGCTGGCTGTGTCTCGTTGCAGCTCATTTGAAGCAGGGGCCCAGGTGGAAACACAGTGCTTCCCATCATTCTGCCCTTTTCCTTCACTCTCGCTGCCCTGGTACCGTACCATCCAAATAAAGCACCAGCATTTTCAATCTTGCCTCTGGCCCTGTAGCTCCAGAGACATGGGCTAAGCTACCATCTGCCATCTGCCACCAAATCTGATGGATCTGTTCTTTTAAATATCTTTTTTAGCCATTTACTTTTCTCCACCCACAGACACTCACTTAGGTCAGGCGCCATTTTCTCTTGCTTAGATCACAATATACCTTCCTAACATATCTCTTTATGTTGATGCTAGTGATTCTCCTCCATCTGTCCACATTGAAGTCAGAGTGATCTCTTTTTTCAAAGTATTATTTATTATTTATTATTTTTTTTAAGAGAGAGAGAGAGAGAGAGACAGCATAAGAGGGGGAGAGGGGCAGAAGGAGAGAGAGAGAGAGAGAGAGAGAGAGAGAGAGAGAGAGAGAGAGAGAGAGAGAGAGAATCTCAAACAGGTTTCATGATCAGCATGGAGCCTTAGGTGGGGCTTGATCCCACGACACTGGGATCATGACCTGAGCTGAAATCAAGAGTCGGACGTTTAACCAACTGAGCCACCCAGGTGCCCCAGAGTAATGTTCTTGAAACAAATATCATTTACAAAATCTGCCAGCTTAGGGCGCGCCTGGGTGGCTCAGTCGATTAAGCATTCGACTCTTGCTTTAGACTCAGGTCATGATCTCCTGTTTTATGAGACTGAGCTCCAAACAGGGCTCTGCACTGAGGACGTGGATCCTGGTTGGGATCTCTCTCTGTCTCTCTGTCTCTCTCTCTTTTTCTCTCTCCTTCTTTTGTTTTTTCACAAATAGGTTATTGTCAAGTTGGTTTCCATATAACACTCAGTGACCCAGTGCTCATCCCCACAAGTACCCTCCTCCATGCCCATCTCCCCCATGCCCCCCGACACCCATCAGTCCTCAGTTTGTTCTCATCATTCAAGAGTCTCTCATGGTTTGCCTCTCTCCCTCTCCCCCACCATTTCCCCCTTCTTCTCCCCCATGGTCCTCCACTAAGTTCCTCCTAATCCTCCTATACGTGCAAACATATGATATTTGTCCTTCTCTGCCTGACTTATTTCGCTCAGCATAACCCCCTCAAGGTCCATCCATGTTGCTACACATGGCCAGATTTCATTGTTTCTCATTGCCATGTAGTATTCCATGGTATAGATAAACCACATCTTCTTGATCCATTCGTCCGTTGATGGACACTTAGGCTCTTCCATGTTTTAGCTATTGTGGAGAGTGCTGCTATGAACATTGGGGTACATGTGCTCCTATGCATCAGCATTTCTGTATCCCTGGGGTAAATTCCTAGCAGTGCTATTGCTGGGTCATAGGGGAGTTCTATTGTTAATTTTTTGAATCTCTACACTGTTTTCCAGAAAGGCTGCACCAGTTTACATTCCCACCAACAGGGTAGGAGGGTGCCCGTTTCTCCACATCCTCGCCAGCATCTAGAGTTCTCTGATTGGCTCATTTTAGCCACTCTGACTGGCGTGAGGTGGTATCTCAGTGTGGTTTTGATTTGTATTTCCCTGATGAGGAGCGATGCTGAGCATCGTTTCATGTGTCTGTTGGCCATCTGGATGTCCTCTTTGGAGAAGTGTCTGTTCATATCTTCTGCCCATTTCTTTACTGGGTTGTTTGTTTTTCAAGTATGGAGTTTGGTGAGCTCCTTATAGATTTTGGATATTAACCCTTTGTCTGATATGTCATTTGCAACTATCTTTTCCCATTCTGTTGGTTGCCTCTTAGTTTTGCAGATTGTTTCCTTTGCTGTGCTCTCTCTCTCTCTCCTTCTATCTCTCTGACCCTTCCCTGCTCAAGTGCTCTCTATCTTAAAATAAATAAATAAACATTAACCCCCCCCTCCCCCCCCCAAATCTGTCAGTTTAAAACTCTTTGGTGGCTCCTTCAGTCTCCATCATACAACAGGACTTCTCAGCCTGGGCACTGTTGACATTTTGAGTGGGATCCTTCTTTGCTGTGGAGGCCTGTCCAGTACAATGTAGAATGTTTAACAGCGTCCCTGACTTCTGCTCACCAGTTACCAGTAGCACACCACTCCCCATCTGTCACAGGTAAAAATGTCTTCAAGACATTGCTAAATGTCCCCAGGGTTGGGGGTTGGGTGCAAAATCGTCTTCGTGGAAAAGCTGTGGTTGAAAGTAAGCATACTTAGCACGGCCCTGTGTGGGCAACCCTTGCTCGCTGATTTCCCCCCCTCTCCCGAGTTTCTATGCAACAGCCTCTCAGGGCTTCATTTAGGATCCTTTGACCAGGCCAAGGCCCTTTTCTCTTAAGGCCTCTTTACTGCTGTTCCTCAGGCTGGAACATTCCCTCTTATCCTACCTCTCCACCCCCAACACACATACCTGTACCCTAGTCAGCTGGCTGATGTTTTATTATCGGTTCTTAGCTACAGCATCACTTTCGTGAAGGCTCCTCTGCTCTCCCAGGCTGGGTCACTCCCCGAATGGCATCTGGGACTTCTAGTAGAACTCGTCACAATGATCATGAATCAATTAGCTTTGGGAAGCCTTGTTACTGCTTGTCAACACCGTGAGAGCAGAGATGGTGTTCATGCTCCTTAGCACAGAGCTTGGCAGGTGATAGGTGCTTAATGCATTTGATAATGAATGAATGAATGAATGAATGAATGAATAAATGAATACTACTTACATGTACTCTTGGGAATATCTTCAGATTCCTTCTTTTCCATGCTTTAGGTTTTTCTCTGCCGCTGCAAAGCAGGGCCCTCATTCCAGGGGTGGGTGTGGGAAGGCCCTATTCTCTGATGTTTTATCAACCAAACTGTTTGCCCAATTCTGAGAATCTCTATGGAGTCTGCCCAGTGTTCGGATCTACTCCTTTGCAAAGAATTAATGCAAGTATCATGTGGAGAGCTCCAGAATTTTACCAACCCCCCGAGAGGCCACAGGTGCATTGAGGGATCAAATCAAAGTCCAACATGTGGAATCTGATTCTTTCGACTCCTCCTTGGCTGTTATATCCACCAAATGGGACTTCATTTGTCTTTTCTCACGTCTCACTCCTGACTACCTCCTACAGTCTCTAACAGGGATGCCAAATGAGAAATGACCCATTTTGGATTTTTTCCTGATGGAATGTAAGTCTTTAGGGGCACCAATTGTGTCTGGATTGTGTTCAGTTCTGAGTGGGTCAGGGTTAAGTCCTGGTATTTTGACATTTAACCACTTCTGGGGTTTGTGCCTGTTTGAAGCTCTTGCTGGAAATGGCCAATATGTTGATCTCTGAAAACCTGAAGAACATTTGTTAGGTCATTGTTTAGAAATGACTGTGGCAAACAGTTGTTGTTAACTGACTTTTCCAGTTTGCTGATGTGCATTCTTAGGAATCTCTGGAAAACGGAAAGAGGAAGCTGTTAAGGAAGCTCCAGTTTCCTTCAGAGCCCTTGAATCCTTGGAGTCGAGTGAACCCTGGGATTTACTCCCCCTAGTGGTTTGACAAAATATAGCTTCTCTTGATGAAAAGGACAATGTTGAAGCCACAGCTTCCAGCTCTGAGTGTTTGGCTGTTCAAAATCTTCCAGTTGCAAATTAGGGATGAAATGAGATGATAAGTCCACGCATCCTTTGAGAAGATAATGGGAAATGGGCTCATGGAGGTGGGAGGCATAGAAGGCAACGAAGCCGCCTCATCTGGAATTCTGGTCCCAGATACTTTTGGGACCTGCTCAAGACTGAAATGCTGAGGATGTTTTGGTGACAATGTCCCAGAAACAAAGGCAAGAGCCAAACAGAATCTAGAGGAAAGCAGGAGGGAGAGACATAAAGAAAGAAAAGAAGCCGGGGGGGGGAGAGAAAAGAAAACCAAGTAACACTTTGCAATTGTTTACCCTCTTGCTAAGGTAGCGGAAGGAAACAGTCGCAGGCCTTCATGGCTCCTAGTGTTACCCTAGGGGTTTCCTGTTTGGGGCCGGTAGATTTGTGTTATTTTGTTATGTTTCTTTTTCTGCAGGAACTGCCTTGGCCTACAGTCTACTCAGATCCCAAGTCACCAGGCGGGTTGTAACAGGCTGCACTGAATTGCAATTACTGTTGTTGGGCCAGTCAGCCCGGGTGGGGGTGGGAGCGCCTTTAGTGCTACATTTCAAAGTCAGAGCTACTTTTAACTTTTTTCTTAATCTGCGACCTTTTGTGTTTTCTCATCAAGAGGGGGATAGTTGCCCTTTCCTTTTGCCTTAACAAGCCCCAGAGAGACAGCCAAGGAACCCACAATACCTGCTTTCCTAAGCAGTCCAATCACTCAACACCCTCCACAAGTTAGATTTCTTCACTGTCTATGTAGGATGCCTAGGAAGGAACCCGGAAACGCGCAAGAGACAAAGTAACATTTAAACCTCAAGGCTGAGTGAAGAGAAATGGTATGTTTTGGGTTCAGAGGAGATAACCTCTCTTTTGGTGCCGCAAAATCGCAGTAAGTTCTCTGAGGCGGTAGTGGGTCTTGCTGGTGTCCTAAAATCCAAGAGATTTCTCAGTTAAATTAGTGTTTATTGAAAAAGTGCTCTTGGTGATTCTAATGTGAGAGCCACCCATCTAGATGGACATCAAAGCCAGTCAGCCGGCAAGTGCTGGTAGCCCTGATGACGTGGCATTAGCGGAGACATAGGCTGCAGCCAGACTTTCCTCTGCTGGTACCTGAGAGCACCCTTTCTCTCCCAGCTCAGCCTTGATTTCCCTCCTTTGTCTGTCTTCTCCTCCCTCCAGGCACCCCAGGAACCCTTCTTGTGGAAATCCCCTTCTGGCCTTCCATACTCCCCCTGGGCTGTCCCTGGAGGATCCTCATGTTCCTCCGGCCTCATGTCTTCCTTCCTGCCTCTGCACAACCTTCCGTACCCCTTCCTGGGCTCCCTCCACTGGTGCCCACTCTGGCTTACACCAGCTGGTTCATTCCCCCTGACAGCACCCCAAGAAAGTGTGTGATCTTTCACCTTTGGGAGGCAGTGAGATAGAGCCACGGGGTAAGCTCCCAAAGGCCCCCAAATTCGATTCCTTATCTGTAAAATGACAATACTTCACAGCCTCATAGGAGTGATGTGATGTGAGGCTATGTATGCTTAACCAACATGAAATAGATGCTTAATAATGGATCCTGGGTGAAGCCTAGAAATCTACACGTTTATGTCACTGCAGAGGTTGGTAGTGGGTGGCGAGGACCACACAAAGAAATACTGGTTATGATGGTGCTTCTCCACTATGGCTGAGCATTAGAATCATCTGGGGAGCTTTCAAAATGTTGAGGTGCCTGGGCTGAACCTGAGACCAATTAAATCTGTATTGCTGTGTGTGGGGAGCACTAAGCTTCCGTATTTATAATGACCACTAGGTATTCCAATGTGCAGCCAAAGCTACGAGCAAAGCTTTGGAATCAATAGGATGGGATTGTACCGACCTTGAGCAAATCACTGACCTCTGAGCCTCAGTTTTTCCATCTGAAAAATGGGAATAAAATATGTACCTCATATTGTTTAATTATGCAGATTGAGACAATTCTGTACAGGACCTGGCACAGTGCTTAGACCTTCCAGTCTGTTGAATGGAATTAGGAGCTGGGGGGTCATGGCGGACATCAGAGCCCTCTGGTCTCAGGGCTTCCTTGCTTCTCGATGCTCTGGTTCCAGCAAGTGTATGAATCCAACTCTGGCACTGCCCACCGGGAGCCTGGCTTCTCCCCACAGGGCAGGGCAGGCAATTCATGCCAATGACCCTGTTTTAAAACACTTAATTCCATACACAATTCAGTTAAAAAAATTAGTGATGATTGGGAAGCCTGGGTAGCTCAGTCAGTTCAGTGTCTGACTCTTGGTTTCAGCTCAGGCTATGATCTGAGGGTCGTGGGATTGAGCCCCATGTCGGGCTCAGCATGGAACATGGAGCCTGCTTGAGATTCTCTCTCTCTCTGTCTCTCTGCCCCTTCCATGCTCATGTTGCATGCACACACATTATCTCTCTCTTGCTCTCTCAAAATAAATAAACTTTAAAAAACCCCACAAATCCCCTTTTGGGACATGCGTGTAGAACACGTGGGTATGCATGGGTATGTATGAATGTGTGGGTGTGGGTTTTGAATGTGTGCATGGGTGTTTTTAGTGTGTGTGAATGTATAGGAATATGGGTGTATGGGTGGGTGCGTATGGGTATGTATGTGAATGATCAGTGTGCTTGTGTGAGTATACGTGTGTGTGTGTGTGTGTGTGTGTGTGTGTGTGTGTGTGTGTGTGTGTGAAAAAGAGGGGGGGTTTGCATGTGCCAAGAGTTGTCAAGAGTGAGGATTTCTCCTTCTCCTCACTAGTCTCGAGATTCCGCTTTACTTTATCCTCCCCTAAGCCTTATGTAAACTTAAGACAACTCAGGTTGAGACCTTCTATTACTGTCAAAAGCCATTTTGAAGTAATTCAAGCACTCTGTTTCCACTCTTCTGGGAAATCCTTGCAGTCTTGGAAATCATAACGCCATTCTGCGATCATCTGTTGCTTTGTCAAATGGCCTTCTCAACAAATAGATCTTGTCACTTCTGTACCCCCCCTCCCCGGGGGGCTGGAGGGCATGGGGGGAGTGTCCAAGAGAGCTGTGGACAGCCTGCCACATGCCAGGGTCTGTGCCATTTTTCTCTTTTCACTGTACTACACTGGGAAGTGATCTTTATTTTCCTTTCTTTTACACTCTTCTTTTGTCCCTGCCTTTGAGCCTTGATCAGGCATTCCTGGTACTGGGTGACAGGCAGTTTCTGTCTGAAGCTTGGTGTAACCCGATTGTCATCCTCTGCCCTGTGCTCGGTCTGTCCCAGCACCGATGTCTCGTCAATGGGAAAAAGGCCTTGACCTTCTTTAGCTTGGTTGTCTACACCCAGGACCACAGAGCAAGGTGCTGCCTTCCCTGGAAGGGGGAGAGCATATTCTGAACGATTGATGTCGTTTTCTAAATTTTTCCAGCATGTAGGTTGGGGCGTAATTTCAAATTTGGCTTATCTGAGTTGTGTTTCAACCCTTGTTAGGTTGCTATAGGATTCTTCGATGGGTCAGGACTTCCAGGAAGATAATGCAATAAATTGTAGGCACATGGAGAACCTCACATGGTCTGTTTTTCAATTAAGAGTATTATGGCTGCCGATGGCATAATCACTCTGATTATTTCTGGGCTTCCTTGGGAGGGGTGTGCATTTTCTGTCTCTCTGCTACGAAGCCTGCTCAGCCTGCTATGGCGCCAGTGGACACCAGATATCCAGCTGCCAAGTTCTGCGGAATAAGGTTAGAGCAGACAGGGTGAGGCCAGGGAATAATTTGGGGGGCGTGGGTGGGGGGGGGATGCAATTGGTCTGAGAGGGAGAACATGTCTATAGTTACACACATCGTTTCTTTCCATCTATTACCAAAACGATGTGGAAATAGTTACACAGACAGTTTCTGTTCCCTGAACACAGCTCCCTCACGTAGGCCAGAGTGGTTTTCATGTTGCCAAACCTTGGCTTCCCTAGTTTGCCTTACCCAGGGTATCATTTGAAACGCTGATTAGTAAGGTAAATTTGTAGAAACTCTTCTAGATTCTTTTGAGTTTACATAGGTTGTATAAATATTTTAAAAGCCACGTTATTGTCATTTCTAATCTGCTGCTGCTTCTTTTGTTTTTCTTTTCCTCCAAACATGTAAGGAATGACACATGTACCAGAAGGATCTATATGTACTGCCTTCAGGGACAATAATTTTCATCTTTAATCCATCCAGGGAACATGTCCAGAGAAACTCAAATTTTTGCTGGTTTTTGTTAATGCTGTGGCAGTATTTCAACCATAGGATCATCTGGAAGTTTTATCACCGCAGAAAGTGATGAACATGTCATTATTCAAAGCTCCATTGTTTTTATACCTTCCGAGAGGCAGAAACTATACCAACTTTCAATATCCATTCAAGCAGATTACACATGAATACATGGGGGTTCAAAGCACTTGAACATTCTCCCCCCCGTTGTATCAGTATCTCTTAGAATCTGGATTTGGGGACTGCTTAGATTGGCTTGGAAAAGCAATTGGGAATCTCAAGATTTTTCTGGAAAGCGGGAAGAAGATTCCGTGGCAACCAAAGAACGTCAGTATGGAATTGTTTGTTTTCTCATAACTCGTTCCCTAGTGTGGATGTACCCAAGTTTCTCAAAAATGGTTGTGGCTGTCAGCCAGGGGCCCCGTTCCCTGCTCACCTCTTCCTTCTGCTGTTTCTCTTTCTCGAAACCGTTCTCTTACTTAGAGAGCCTCCGCTTGCCCTCTTCTTTGAGGGCTGTCATTTGAAGAGGTTATTTTAGTTCACGGCGATGCGAGTTCAGGGCAGCTGGCCTGCAGTTCAGAATCCCTGCCGTGTACTGAAGGCCAAAACCATTAAATCAAATACACAAGAAAGTTTCGGTGCTGTCCTGACTTCTAGGATCTGCCTTCTTACATAATTGTCCTCTTCAGTGATTTCAAAACAAATGAGGGCAGAGAGAACCTGAAGAGACAAACAGGGCCCGGTGAGCAGACCTGGTTTGCAGCTATTTGCGAGTGGGTTTTAGCAGAGCTTATTCCCTGTTGTTAAAAACAAGACAACAGGCCCCCAATCCAGCCGTTTATGCTAAGTCCCACGTCAACTAACCGAGGCTCGATTTAATTACTGTTTCAGCTCTCCCAGAAATAGAATCTTAAACCAGTCACTGCGGAATCCCCTGATCAGCATTAGTTAGGTAACCTGCCTGACAGACCCCAGCCATGCCCCAAGGAAAGTGACCCTGCAATAAACGATTCCCTTTTTGTCTAGTATGATTTCCTTGTTCCACCCTCTTCTGCTTATAATGGCCTTTCATTTCGTACAACTCCTTGGAGCTCCTTCCTGTCTGCTAGATTGGATGCTGTCTGACTCATCAATTGTTGAATAAAGTCAAGAAGGTCTTTAGAATGTACTCAGTTGAGCTGTTTTTTTGACACTATATGTGTGTTTTTTTAATTTAAAATTAAAAAACAATTTTTAATGTTTATTTATTTTTGAGAGAGAGAAAGAGACAGAGAGAGAGAGTGTGTGTGAGGGAGGGGCAGAGAGAGAGGGAGACAGAGAATCCAAAGCAGGCTCCAGGCTCCAAGCTGTCAGCACAGAGACAGATGCGGGGCTCAAACCCATGAACTCTGAGATCATGACCTGATCCAAAGTCGGACGCTCAACCGACTGAGCCACCCAGGCGCCCTATGTATGTTTTTTGGAACTCAATTTTGAACTGGTTAAAATCTCATACCGGTTCCCTTATTAATGAATTCAGTGGAATCTTTGATGTGTTTTCATTTTATATTTGTATGAGAGGCATGATTTTTACCTTGTAAGATAAAGGGGCACCTGGGTGGCTCAGTCTGTTAAGCGTCCGACTTTGGCTCAGCTCATGATCTCACGGTTCGTGGGTTTGAGCCTCACGTCGGGCTCTGTGCTGACAGCCAGCTCAGAGCCAGGAGCCTGTTTTGGATTCTGTGTCTCCCTCTCTCTGACCCTCCCCTGCTCATGCTGTCTCTCTCTCTCTCTCTCTCAGAA